>PVHT021183657.1:0-10852 GCA_004024745.2 Catagonus wagneri | reverse complement strand
CTCGATGTCTGGGGGCGGAGCTGTGAGAGCCTCGATGTCTGGGGGGCAGAGCTGTGAGTGACCGCGGGGAGGCTGGTGATGGCAGCGCGGTTGCTCAGAGACGCTGAAAGTGGTGGTAATCCCGGAGCGAGGGCCGGAGGCTTCTTACAAGGATGGAGGAGGGGGTGGCAGGGAGGGAACCCTGGGCGGGAGAGCTGGCTGGGCCAGGCGGCAGCTGGAGGGTGGGTGTGGAGGGAGGGAGAGGAGGCTAGGATGCAGCCAGCTCGTCACTCTGGTGACAGCGCGATTTCATTAATAGAGTTCAGGGAGAAATGCGATGGAGCAGGTGCTCGGGGAGCAGGGAGATGCGTCTGATTTGGGATTTCCGGGGGGACGAGGGCGGTCAGCTCCACGCGGAGGCCTGAAGAGCAGGGAAAGGGTTCCAGCTTGGAGACAAGGGTTTGAGAATGCCCGGTGGCGGCCCCCGCTGGAGGTGGGCACGGTGCCCTGCCGCGGGCAGCTACAGCCCGAAAAGCCACCACTGGCCATTTGCACTTGGGAGGGAACCTTGCAGCTTAGCGATGCCAACTGGTTAGCAGATCTTGGATCCGCCTCCACTTAGCGTGTGGACTCTGGAGAGTCTGAACTCTCTGAATCTCACTTGTACGATGGCAAAATGGGGAGAGAAAAGCCCCAGCCCCGCGGCCACCCCACAGACAGAGGGAATCCTGAGAACTGTGAGCTGTGACGTCGGTGGCCTCAGGGCCTGGGCCACGACCCCTGCTGCGGTGGTGGCCCCTGACCTGGAGGCCACGCCCCTGCCCCGGAGCGGGGTCAGCGCCCACCCCAACCCCAGCAGGCTGGGTCAAGGCCCTGGCTTCCGCGGGAGTGGTGCCAGGAGAGTCTGGGAGGCAGAGGAAAGATGAGTCTGCTCCCAGGCCCCGGGCGAATCCGTGCCAGCCCGGCGAAGGCAAACGGGAGATAACAGACACCTGTCACAGCAGCCCCGGTGGCAGGGAAACCCGTACAAAGGGGCCTCCGAGGAGGCTGGGTGCTCACAGTTTTAAACGCCTACTCCGTGCTGGGCTATTCAGTTACACGATGGAAAGAAATCCTCGGAGAGACTCTGTGAGGAAGTACCGTTATCGTTACCCCATTTCAGAGGTGAGGAAATCAAGGATCAGAGAGGCCAGATGACTGCTCGCCCAAGTCACACAGCTAGGAGGCCTGGGGCCGGGCCCCGAACCCAGCCCTGGCCCCCGGACCGTGACAGTGGACAGAGAGACGCAAGAGTCAGGCCCCAGGCCCGTTCCTCCCCCCTCCTCTTCGGCTGCCGCCAGGTTTCTGCCATCAGAGCTTCGGGGCATCTCGGGCCCCCCTGAAGGGCCCGCGGAACAGCAAGGAGAGCCGCCTGGCTGTGTGACCTTGGCCGGTGCCCTCTGCGCTCTGGAGTCAGTCTGCGTGGAGGCAGGCTGGAGCCGGGGGCGCCGGGGTCCCTCCAGCCCTGGGCGCTGCGGAGGCCGCGGTTCTATGCGCTCGGAGCTTCCCACAGCCGCCACCCATCCCGCCCCGGAGCCAGACGGCAGGAGGCAGGAGCGGGCGTGGGGGTGTGGGGCTGCCTCTGACGCCCCACGGGGCCTGCTTCTGTTTTGCTGTATTTGACGGTGGCCACGGTTTCCAGGAAAGAAGAGAGAGGCGGAAAAGTTAACTTTCCGCCACCCACACAAATATTTTTGGCCGGCGCTGTCTTCCCGCTGCCAAGCCGGGAGGGAGGAGTTGGCAGGCGCGTTCAAAGTCAAGGCTCCTTCCCAGGGAGGAGGACTCCCCACCCGCTGGGGGGTCCGGGCAGGCCCACGGGCCCAGGCTCTGGGACACACACCTGCACAGGGGCCCGGGGCAGGGGTGGGTGTCAGGACCCGGAACCACAGTGGCGGCTGCCGCCTACTGAGCCTCTGCTAGTGCTCGGCCACGGCTTTGATCAGACGTCGCGGTGGGACAGCCAACTGAGCGCTGTCTGCACGCGAGGAAACGGGGGCCCGCAGAGGCCAGCTCTGCACCCCGAGTCGCAGGGTGGTGAGCGGTCCGGCTGCTGGGCCCCGTGCTCTCGCTCGCGCCTTCAGTGGCTGCAGACCTGACTCCAGGACCCCGCGCAGCCCCTGCGGTTGCAGCCCGGACGCGGCACGCCCATCGGGTGGGCACAGCTCCATCTCTGCGCAGGACAGGGCCCGCCCCAGCCTCAGCAGACACCAGAGAGGGGCCCTCCACTGCCAGCCCCTGCTGCCCCGCGCTCCAGCCCTCCTCGGGCCCCCGGCCAAGGGTTCTAGGCCACCCAGCCTCAGCAGACACGGCGCTGACGGAGTCCAGACAAGGCACCGTGAGCATCTCAGTGACGGGGGCTCCGAGCCCAGACTAGGGACGGACTCCCCCAGGTTGTGCAGAAAGTCAGACACGGGCCTGGCACCTCCAGCCACTCACAGAAGCCCTGCGCCCTTCCGAGCGGCCAGACGCCCCCTTCCCTCCCCAGACCTCCCGTGAGTCCGAGCAGAGCCCCCGGGACCCGAGGCCTAGTCGAGCATCCCACGCTCCCCGGCCCTGTCCGACAGCTCTGAGGACTCCTTCTCCGGTGGCTTCTGCCGTGTGTGGGCCCAGGGAATGTGACATCTGGAGCTGACGGCCCTTCTGCTGTTGCCGAGGTGGTGGGGAAGAGCGCTGGCTTTGGAATCAGAGCTGGGTTCAAATCCTGAGTCCCCGACCGGCGACTGCCTGACTCTGGGCAGGCAGGTCTCCATCTGTGGGTGCTTCAGTTTCCTCGTCTGTACACTGCGTCAGAACAGGGCCCACTTCACAGGGCTGTTGTGAGGATTCGTTGAGAATTACAGGCCCGTTCCTTCTCTCGGCAGGGCCCGAGGGAGCAGGGCTCTGTGCGGCTCGCCTGCGGGGCTCGGGGGTGCCCGGCACACAGGTGGGCCGAACGTAAAACACAGACCGGCCTCTCGCGACTTCATCACCTGCGCGCCCCCAGCCCGCTCTGCATGCGGCCCAGCGCGTAAGGAGGTGCACTGCAGGCCCGGGCACTGGTCCCTGACTGCGGAGCCCGCGGTGGGGACATCACAGGATCTGAGTTGGGGGGGCCGGGTTGGCACGGGGGTAGCAGCCCAGGAAGAGCCCTAGCGCTCTGAAGGCCTCCGCACGGCCTCGCTCCCCCGGCTCTCCCCGACCCCGTCCTCTGTAGGGCCTGGTGCGTCCTCCTGAAGCTCCGAGTGCTGCTCACGGCTCAGGAGCACGCCTGGCTCCCCACCGCTCACGGAACGAAAAAGTTTCAAAGGGAGATGCAGGTTCAGAGGCAGCTCCCACTTCTGGCTGAGGGGGGGGAGGAGGGCTTCCTGGGGGTGGCGGTGCTGCTCCCGTTGGACGTGAAGGGTTTGGGCAGGAAGAGCTCGGCCTTCTGACCGAGGGCGGGGACCCCATCCGTCAGGGCCCGGGGGGGCCGAAGGCAGGGCCATTCAGGGGTGAGCCTGCAGGACCTCAGGGGCCTGGGCGGGCCGAGGCGAGGGCACGAGTGGCAGGACCGAAGTAGATGACCACGTGGTGACAGGCGTCAGGTGCCTGCTTCTCACCTGCGGGCCTGAGAGGTGGTACAGACGTGGCCCTGCAGGACGGGGGAGCCCGCCAGGCCCTGCTCTGGGGCCGGAGCTGGAGGCAGAGAGGTCAGAGCAGAAGGTGGAGGCGGAGAGCGGGGCTGGCGCAGGCGTCCTGGGAGACGAGCATTTTGGAGCAGTTGCCTCAGCACCTGGCACGGCGCCAGGCAGCGTAAGGGCCACCACGGTGCCGCCAGCCGGAGTCTGTGAGGCGTTCACAGCGCCAGGTGCCGGTGCGCAGCCATTGCACGCGCACTCGTGGGACCCGCATGGCAGCCCGTGCAGAGACGCTGTTATCACCCCGACTGTGCAGACCAGGGAGTTGGGCTCACGGACTGGCAGGTCCACACGGCTCGTGAGCGGCTGTGTCAGGGGTCACATCCTGACAGCTGGCTCTGAGCGTGTCCGTGCTCCGCAAGGCGGGGTGCCTCCGTGGTTCCGGGGTCCCCGAGCGGGTGCGTGGCATGAAGTGGGGACAGACGGGCTTCGGCGCCTCGTGCGCTGCCCGCAGCGTAGCTGTCACGCAGGAAGTACTTTTCGATGCAAAAAGAACGCGGAAGGGCTGTCGCCCGAACTGTGGCAGCGACGGGGTCGCCCTGGGCTGAGCGGTGACGCAGACCTGGTCCAGGGGGCGCCTTGGCGTCTGGAGCGGCAGCAGGCGGTGCCCGGACCGCCCGGCGCTGAGTTCTCTCTGCCACTCGGACGGGGCTGTCATTGTCCCCCTTTGTCTGAGCTGAGAGCTTTCCTCCCGGACGGGATGGGGCTGAGAAGGAGGAAGCCCGCCTTTGGGGTTGTCTGGCTGTGTGTTCTGGCAGGAGAGGCGCTTCTCCGTGGCGACCTCAGTTTCCCCAGCCGCAAGGGGCCTTGGGCAGCGCGGCCGGTGGGGCTGGAAGCAGCCCCGTGTGCGGGCGTCCGAGTCCTCGCTGGCCTGTCGCCCTGTCCCGGCATCTCCCAGGGGGCAGAGCCCCCCCTCCAGGCCTGTGGGACAGACTGGCCCGTCCTCCCGCCCCGGCCCCCAGCCTGGCCGCTGCCCCGTCCTCGGCACCCCCGCGTCCTCTCCTCCTCCTCCCGGGGCACGGGCACCGCGTGAAGCCGGGAGGGTTAACCCCTTGACAGGACGTGGCCCTGAGCAGCTGGGGACACTCCTGATCGGAGCCTGCCAGGCCCGTGGGCTCCGGGGGCCCGAGTGCCGGCTGGGTCTCACTTCGGCCTCACGAAAGCCGGTAACTTCGAACCAGCCGCTCGGCTCCCGAGTTCCGCTGGCCTCCGTGGTGGGTGGAGACGCACGTGTTCACTTATCCTTCATTCGACACACGTGCCCTGAACGGCTGCCCTGCGCCGCGCGCTATTTTAAGTCCTGGCTGTACACGGTGAACAAAAGGCAGAGAAGTCCTGCCCACGTGACGCTCGCATGCCAGCGGGGATGGATGGACAATAAATAAGTAAGAAACTATGTCAGATAGCAGCAAGTGTGATGGAGAGGTCACTCAGCAGGGACGGGGCCGGGACCGCGGGAGCACTGAGTCGGAAAAAGGCGGCGGCGTTAGTACGGCCCTCCTCTGCTCGGTTTGGCACGTGTGTTTCAAGTTCATTCTTACCTTAAATTCTCAGAGGCAGTTAAACTACGTAAAGTCGGCATTAGGGAGCAAACTCCGAAGCCCACCAGCCCCTGGGCCATGTCTTATGCTAGCAGTCTGACTGGCCGACCATTCACTGTTTTAGAAACTTCAAGGTCTGCTGTGAACCTGTCTTCCATCGAGGATCCAGCACTTCTTCTGGCCCAGTGTATAAAAATACGCTTATTTCTTTAAGAACATTCTTTTCCAAGTTCCTTGGATGCAGTGTCTCCTTGATGTAAAACACACGCAGCCTAAGGGTTGGAGGACGGAAATGATGACCTGAGGTCGCGTGAGGGTTAAATACGGGGCCTGCTCGTTATCGACCAAGTGCCCAGAGATGCAGCTGCTGTCTTTCTAGCGGTCACTCTCGCTCAGGGGCGGCCGCGGACGCAGTCAGAGCAAGCGCCACCAGGCCCGAAGTCTGCCGGCGCTGGGCTCCATCCTGGAGCGTGATGGCAAGTGTGAGCTTGTTTATTCCCTTGTAGGACACCCGCCTACCGCTGATCCCACTGAACAGAGGGGCGACCGTCCCTGCCCGTGGTCCCAGAGCAGGCGGGGACCGGGGACCTGGGACGGTCACTGGGGGGTTCGCCAGCCCTCCGTCGGAAGCCGTTTTGCACTGCACAAAAAACCCTTCTGGGCCTGGGCCTGGCCTGCCCTCTGCAGCCCTGGACACATCTCTCCGCTCCTGGGCCATAGTGACCCCCAACCACACCAACGCAGGGCTGGGCTGCAAGTCTCCAGGCCCTCTTCGGGCTGCAGCCTGCCCAGGAATCCCGGCACCCAGGATGCCGGGGGCTCAAACCCATTCTAGGTGGACGCCCCGAGTCCAGCCTGCTCACACACCAGCCAAGTTCCCTGCACGGCACGTCTATTTCTGCCCTGCCGGGTTTATAAATACGTGGACAGGGAACTGGCTGCAGTGCAGCTGGAGAGACTGAAGCCATGACTATAAATACGGGCCGCGGGGGTCAGGCAGCGGGCGCCGCAAGGCCAGCACCGGCCTGGAAAGCTGGGCGCCGTGGGCCCGAGTGCGGCCCCATCTCCTGCCAGGCCCCAAGGGCAGGGACCTGGCCAGGGCCGTGGGGCAGCGAGGCGGAGGCGGGCCTGGACCGCCAGGCTCCTGCTTCTGAGCAGACGCTGCTCTCCGTGCCCCACCCCCAAGCCGAGCCCCGACCCGCCTGGAGGCTTGTCCCGTTTAACAAGAGCCACCTATTACGATTCAGGTTTACAAAATAGGCCTCTAGTGACAACATCCTGCTTTTTGTCTGTTAGAAGAGTCAGGGCTCTCGCCTTCTTCGTTTGGGAAGGTGTCCTGGGACTAAAAGGTCAGCAGATTACCGGCCACGTCTGCTTCCCACTCGGAGGAGCCCTCGTCCTCAGGCAGGGCAGCCGCGGCCGCGGCCCAGGCGCCGACCCCACAGCCGACCTCGGGAGCCGCTCCGTACATCACTTTGGTAGCTTGAGGTCGGCCGTGGTGGCAGCCACTGCGCCACAGATTCGGGCAAATGCTGCCGCCCAGGGCTTTCCCGCCAGCCGGGAAACACTGAAGAGCACAGCCCTGCCCGAGACCTCAGCCAGCGGCTGGCCAGGGTCTGCAGAGGGCGGGCCAGGCCAGCCCCCGCCCCCCACCCCTGCTCCGTTCAACTCATGCGGTTTTATGAAAAATACATGAATATCTTAAAAAGTGGCAGGGATTTGTCTCTTTGTCTGAAGCAGGAGGTGCTGCTTGCAGGGACCACAGAAGGGGGGGGCCTCTGCCCGCCGCCTTCCAGATGTGCCCCTGGCCGGCCTCACTCCCCAGCAGACGCGCTCGGGAGCCCCAGGAGGCCTCGGTCCCTGTGGTCCGCAGCCACCCGCAGCCTGGCCCCGCCTCCCCTCCTGAGGAGAGTGAGTGAGGCCGGCTCTTCTCGACCCGCAGGCCCAGGGCTCCCAACGCTTGGCTCAGACGGGAGACACCAAGCCACCGGCTTGGAGGACTCAGACCGAGACTAGGAACGTCAGTGCCTGTGCCAGCTTCTCCCTGGACCACCACCAACAGTAGCCGGGGATAAAAACCGTCCCGACAGCGCCTGACGTTTAGCAGAGGCTTCCTGTGCGCCAGGGGGTAACCCGGCCGGCGCCTGGAACCGCCCTGTCCGCTGCGGGGCCGTGAGCCCCTGCGCATCCACGAGGCGATGAGTTCAAACTGAGACGTGCCGTAATACGCGCCGGACTCCCGAGACTCAGACCCCAGAGACCATAGAGTGTGTCATTAATGACCGTTTTTACGACCTATCACATGTTGAAATGATTCTGTTTTGGGTTTAGATGAATTTCTCAAGTTCCTTTTTTTCACCTGTTTCTACGTTTTAGTGTGACTCTTCGAATCAGATGTGACGGTACATTCGTGTGTGCGTGTGTTTCAGTGCCGGCACCGGCTCGGAGGGCGGGAGGGCGGGCTCGAGGGCCGTGCTCCCGGGCTCTGCGTCGTTTACTGCGCCCGCCCCTCACCAGCTGAGACCTTGGGCAGGCGGCTTTCCTCTGCCAGCCTCGGTTTCCTCATCTGTCACTTAGGATAACAGCGGTGCCTACCGCTTGAGGCTCGCATGTGCCTGGCAGAGAGGGAGCACTCAGTGGCCATCAGCTGTCGGGGACCCCCCGGCCTGGGCTAAGTGACATCCTCCGTGCGTGCTGAGCACCCCGTCGCCGGCGGTGAACAGGCAGAGCCTGAGAAGCGCCCTGGCAGGCCGCGCTCGAGGGGGCCCTGGACCCGGATGAGGCTGTGGGGCGCTGACAAAGCGGTCCTGGGGTTTGGCTCTGCTGCCGCCTGGGAGCTCTGCGTGGGGCTTCCTTGCCGTGTCCCCCTTTCCTCTCCCAAGCGTCTTGCTGCCCTGCCGAGTGTGCTAAACGCTCCCAGGCGCTGTGGAGAGGCCGGCGCCGCACAGGACACGGGGGCACAGGGAAAGCAGGTGAGACCGGCATGGGCTCGGGCCCTGAGGCAGGGTCCGGAACACCTGTAAAACAGGCTGGGCGGTGACCTCGACTTCCCCGGCTGTAAAATGGGCCAACGGCGGCGCTGCCTTCCAGGCACCGCGGGGACGGTAAAATGGATGATGGGGCGCAGGGCCGGCTTTGGAAAGCGCTGGGCACCGCTCTGGGTCCGCCGGCACCACGTCAGGTCAGTTCGCTTACCGTTCATTCAGCGAGCGGTTTTTGAACGCGTCCTCCGAGCCCGACGGCCCGGGGGCTGGGAGACGGCGCGGACTGGGGTACGGGGAGCGGGCGCAGGGCAGGCAGACCTCAGTCATTAGATGAATGAGCGAACCAAGTGATTCCAAAACCAGCCACGCTCTGAAGGTGCTGGGAGCACGTTTAGCACTTGTCCGGGGCAGCCGCCGCCACGTGAGAGCCGGCATAAGCCGGGGCCTAGTGGGTGCTCTGCGGACGCGTGCCGAGCGGCCCCGTGAGAGGCTCTGTGGGGCGTGGACAGAGTGGGGCCGGTCCTGCCCGGGAGCCTCCCCGACCGCGGGTCCTGGCTGGCCGGGGGGAGCCCCGGCTCGGCGATCGGGTTCGGGCCGGACGGGACCTGCCGCCGGAGCCGGCCGCTGACCTGCGATCCCTTTCTCCTCGCCTGCCTCCCCGCACCCCCAAGCGCGGGTGAGACAGGGCGCTGCCTTCCCTTCAGGCTGCCCTGCCCGAGGCTCTGTCTAGGGCCTGGGGGCCGTGGGGCAGGAGCGGCTGGCGGAGGGCTGTGCTCAGGCCTCCCTCAGCCTTGGCACCACAGCCCTGCAACTATTCCACACAGGGGAGACCTTTCGGATCCCTTCCTGATTGTTCACCCCCTGTCAGCCCAGTCTGTCAGATTCTCAGAGCTCACTGACCACAATAATCCAGGAAAATCAAACCAGCATAGACCAGGGCAAAACCATCACCTCCCTCATTCTGGATACTCTATCCCTATTAATGCAACCTAATATCAGATTAGCTTCCCCCACTTTCCACCGCTGCATTTCTGCTGGATTATAGTCTCTTTATAGTTCGAAAGACATCACGATACCACTGTTCCTTTTCTGTGCATCTCGCGCACTCTTGTGCCTGTGCCGCTGGCGTTCTGAGCCGAGCGGCGGGCTCTGACGTGCACTCTAGTTCGCTCGGCCTGTGCCTGGAAAGGCTGCTCGGTGAGTGCCAGAGCCAAGGTAACAGACAGTAATAACCACTACCCCGACACACACAGACAAAACGAAATAAAACAACGGAGGGGAGATGTTTCTGCAACAGCACCCAAATGTGTTATCAGGCAAGCTCGGGACGCGCTGGTGGAGGCAAGCCTGGCTGGCTGGGCTGCTGTGAGCGTGGGGACGCGGGCGGCGAGGTCTCGGGGACAGAGGTGGGTCTGAGGGGCCGCAGGTGAAGGGACGGTGCCGGGGCAGAGGCGCTGGACGAGCGCGTGGAGGGCGCCGAGCTCCCTGTGCTGTGGAGCCTGTGTGACCCCACCCCCGGCCCCTCTGCGCGCAAGCCTTGCTCGGCGCCCGCGGGGACGGCCAGCCCCACTGCCTCCGCTCTCGATGACTTCCCTTCCCGGCCTGAGAAAAGGGCCACATGGTATTGCTGGTCACGTGGCATGGACAGCGGGGGTGGACGTGCCGACCCCAGGCTTTGGCAGAGGGCCTGGTACTCTCCGTGCCAGCGAGGGCCGGCCGTGCTCTGTGCCTGCTTGGCCATCCGCAGACCCGGCTGATTGCGGTGGCCGCCTCGCGGGGCCGTCGCTAGGCTTAACCATGTTCATCCAACCAAAGAGCTCAGAGCTCAGCAGCTATTGTGCGGCGGGCATTCCTGTCCCTGCAGTGGGGCTGAGCTGCTGCGGGGCGCGGGGCGCGAGAGCAGCACCTGCCCTCCAGCCTGGAGCATCTGCGTGTGTGTGTGTCTGTCTGTGCGTGTGACTCCGTGTGTGTGGCTGTGAGTGTGACTCCCTGTGTGTGTGTGTCTGTGCGTGTGACTCCGTGTGTGTGTGTGTCTGTGCGTGTGACTCCCTGTGTGTGTGTCTGTGCGTGTGACTCCCTGTGTGTGTGGCTGTGCGTGTGACTCCGTGTGTGTGTCTGTGCGTGTGACTCCCTGTGTGTGTGTGTCTGTGCATGTGACTCCGTGTGTGTGTGTCTGTGCGTGTGACTCCGTGTGTGTGTCTGTGCGTGTGACTCCCTGTGTGTGTGTCTGTGCGTGTGACTCCGTGTGTGTGGCTGTGCGTGTGACTCCGTGTGTGTGTCTCTCTGTGCGTGTGACTCCGTGTGTGTGGCTGCACGTGTGACTCCGTGTGTGTGCCTGTGTACACGCCCGCGCGTCCCGGGGCGGCTGGAGTCTGTCTGCAGAGCCGCTGGGAGCGGCCGGGAGGAGGCTCAGCCAGACCAAACAATCCCAGCGCCCAGAGCTGCAGGCTTCTCTCTGACTGTTTGCTTTTTCTTTCTCTCCCTTCCGGTCCCCCCTCAGCAGCTCTCTGCTTCCAGGGAGCAGAGCTGGAAGGAGCCCCGGGCCCTCCTCCCTCTCCCCGCGCGCTCCCCGCAGCCTGCAGCCTCCAGCTCCCCCCAGCCTGCACCCTCCAGCTCCCCCCAGCCTGCACCCTCCAGCTCCCCCCAGCCTGCA
>PVHT021183656.1:39627-185680 GCA_004024745.2 Catagonus wagneri | reverse complement strand
GTGTCCCCAAGGCAGGCATTCCCGAGGCAGTTACCACAAGGAAACCACAGGGATGTGGCCCTGGAGAAAAGGAAACGGAAGGCAGCCCTGGGGTGTCACTCAAACTGCCAAAGCACGAGGACATTCGGGTACAGGGTGCTTCCCAGCCAAGTCCTGAGGCTCGGCTGCCAGAACAGCTGGAAAGGCAGGTCAGCGGGGCCCGCACCCCAGCGCCTCTTTCCGAGGCCTCAGAGAGCCAGCGCCCCCCCTGGCAGGGGGTCGCGGGCACCCCAGTCCTGCCTGTCGAGGCCCCCGTGTCTGCTTCGGGTCAACCGGCCACAGGCGGAACGAAAGGGCGCGTGGGAGGTGGGACTGCAGGTGCCGCGCAGTGGAGCCCTTGGGGGGGCAGCCCTGAGCCCCCAGCTCCAGCCCGGGACGGCCCAGCCCTACAGGAAGGCCACGCGTGGGGCACGAGGCCACGGCCTCTGGAAAACCAGCGGGCGGAGGGCCAGGCGTGCCCCTTGTCTGGAGAAGAGCCTCGGCTTGGCGCTGGGCCTTCCCGCCAGCCTCGGCCAGTGTCCACAGCAGCAGGAGGGCAGCCGGGGGACGGGGCGGCCCGGGAGCGCCCGGACCTCCAGGCGCCTGGGGAAGTCACGGTTGGGGACAGGCAGCCGCCACAAGCCGGCCTGGGCAGTGGAGAAAGTCCCCAAGGGCGCGGGCAGGGAGTCCCGGGGCCTGGGAGTCTGGGCGGTGCTGGCAGGAAGGGAGAAGCTGCTTGGCGCCAGAAGGCCAGCTGGGGCGGGGCGGAAAAGCCTGCGAGCCGGGCCCTGGAAGAGGCCGCGGCCACGGAGGAGGACCCTGGCCCGCACACCGGGAAAGGCCCAGAGCGCCCTCAGGGGCAGTGGGGGAGGGGCACAGAGGGCCCCCCTCCGGGACGGGGACGCTGGGCCCAGGCTGCAGGGAGCCAAGCTCCTCCCCTGTCAGGGAGCCCGGCGGGCTGGGCACAGGCCCCTCCCGGCAGGGTGGCGCCCTTTGACTTGGCCAGGCCTAGAAGTGGCTCAGTGGAGGTGGCACCCTCTATAGGCAAAAGTGAGGTGTCCCAGAGACCAGAGCCCAGAGGTGGCCAGGGTGGGCCCGGAGCGCCACGTGGGGAAGGGGAGAGCCTGATGGCCCCCAGCGCCCAGCCAGGGCAGGGCCCCACAGCGCCCCCCACGCCTGCCCAGCAGGGGCCCCCGGACACCCCCGGGGCAGGGACAGGCACACGCGGACGTGACGTGAGGGCGCCCCGCCTGGCCAAGTACAGAGCCCAGAGCTTCAGCGACCAGAGGTCCTTCGAGTTGTCCTTTAGACCGATGGTCATCAGGGCCGAAGACACGTTCGCGCTTCCAAAGTGAGGCCCTGCCCGGAGCGGCAGGCCTGCGGCCCCCGGGGCAGCCCCTTCCTCCAGGCGACCTCGCTCTGAGCTCTGGCACCCGCGTGGCTTCCCCCGTCCCCAAGTGACCCTGGAGGACGTGAGCCCCATGGCCAGCACACTCTGGCCACACTGGTGGCACTGCGCCCACACCTAGCAACATCACTGGCAGCGGCCAGGCTGACACCTGACTGCGTAGAGCAGGTGTTTAGACTTGAACCTTTGGTGCTGTACGTCCTGTGCGTCGGTCCCATACCCCGGGAGCTCCCGGGAGGAGCTGGGCCCCTCCGTGGTGCAGGCTGGGGCCCAGACACAACAGTTACAAGCACGCACGGTGCCCCCTGTGTCCAGGATCTGTGCACCTGGGTGAGGACCCCGGCTTCTGCATTTCGCTCCCACCAGTTGAGAAGCAGCGTGGACAGGACTGAGGCGCTGGCTCCAGGCCGGCCCACCTGGAGGAGGGGCCGGAGCACACGGGCCACGGGGGTCCCAGTGCCCTCGGTCAGGCTGTGCGAGGCCTCCGCCCTCGCCCTGGAGTTTTCGGGAAGGATGCGCCAGACTTGGGGTCAGCCCCCGGGTACTGCAGAAGCCAGGAGGCTCATGGGACCCCGCAGGGAGGGGTCCCGGCAGAGCCCTGGACGCCGGCCCTTCTTGGCTCCTGGATGCCACCTGCTGGAGCTGGAAGGTGACCTCCTGCTACCGTGCCTGGGGGCACTGTCTTATTTATTCTCTTCATTTATACCTTGCTCCACAAAGGGTCTGGGGCCGTGTTCAGCAAAGAAGGTGATGACAGACAGAGGAGATAAAAATATATCCACTGGGTGTTCCCTTCTTAAAATAAGAAGCCGGAGGGTTTGTTGCTATTTTTAAATAGACCAGAATGTCCACGGGAGATGCAGGCTGGGACATCAACTCAGGTGGTGGAAACGTGCGCAGAATCTGGCCGAGGTCACAGCCCGGCGCCCCTGGACGTGGGCAGGTGCGGGGTGACTCGGTGCCCTGCGGGCGGCCCGATTCCACACACGCGGCTGCAGGTGGGGCGTCCCCCTGCGGGCACGGGCCCGGCGACCCTCGGGAAAGTCCCAGGGTGACTTTCCGGGTGTCAGCCTGCGTCAGGCTGCACTGACCGTGACCGGCGGGGACAGCCATGGGAGGAAGTGTCAGCCCCACAGTGGAGACCGTCTTCTCTACAAAAGGAAGCCCCTCCAGCCGTCCTGGGTTCAAATAACTGTTGCGGGAGCGAGTGGGCGAACAGACGGCGGGCACTTGACGAAAAGCCCACAGCAAAGGGGCATGTGCACCGGCGTCTTGGCTGACACTCACCTTCTCCAGCTGGCGCACGGTCACCCGGCTTCGGTCTTCACGGCTCCAACCATTTCCAGACTCCGTGAGCCACGCATGGGTGCGTGCGGGCGGCGGCGGAGGCACCCGCCAGGCTCACGGCGTGTGGTTTTATTTCAGAGGCGCCTCGGGGACAGCGCCGGTCAGTTTACAGACTCAGCGTCACTTCTTATTTTTGTAGCAAGCGCGTTTTTGCTGCTTAGTCATGAGTGTTTAATTATTTGATTAGGTTCTAACCCACAGCTGTTTATTCAGGGTTCCTTCTTTTATCCTGCTCTGTATACAAGCAAGTAAAAAGGCTTCATCAGACAAAAACCACTGAATGTATCTTGTATTCTCTCCTTTGAATCTTGACAAATTTTTTTCAGCTGGAAATAAGTTCAAAAAGGAAATAAAATATTTGCTCATCACACACTCCGCCGCCTCCCTGACGGTTTTTGCACAAAGGGGGCGGAGCTCCTGCTAGGAAGCAGCCCTGGGGCCGGGAGCAAGCACAGGCCGGGGGTGTGGAGATCCCGTCCGAGGCCTGGCAGGGGGGCCCTCGGGGGGGCTCGGGCAGAGCCGGGGGCCTTCCCGGGACCCCAGGAGTTGCCACACGAAGGGTGGGAGAGGGCTGCGGCCCGGCCACTCCTGATGCCCACTGTCCCCCGAGGTCCAGGGCAGCTGCTGGGCCGGAGCCGGGCCTGAGCTCCACGGCAGGGAGGGGAGAACCCGCGAGACGCCCAGCACCCCCCAGAGCTGAGCGCCCCGCGGGGCAGGCGGGGCGTCCGGGCTCCCCTGCTCTTGATGTGCCCTTGGTGGCCCAGGACGTGAGGTCACCGTGTCCCCCCCTCCTGCCCAGGAGGGACGTCTGATGAGAGCTGCCGTAGCCCCCCGGCCCAGAGCTGTGCGGTTCTCAGATGCCCGGCGGTGCCCTGCCCAGGCGGGGGCCCAGTGGGCACTGGGTCCTGCGAACCCCCCCTTAGCCAGGACAGCAGCGGGCGTCCTCCCTAAAGGGCCTGCAGGAAGTCGGTTCTCTGAGGTCGACAACAAGCCCACCAGTAGTTGACATAAGGCGGAAATGAGGAACACGATCGCAGCCAACCTGAGGCTGTGGCTCAGGGGACAGACTTTGAGGGGCCCGAGCTCGGCTCCACCCGCTGGGGGTCAAAGCACAGCCGCAGTCGGATGATGACGCGTTGGCGCCTTCCACAGCCCAGGTCGGCACAGAGTGAGTCGCGGACCCCCAGGGTTACAGGGGGGCCGTGTCACGGGGAGGTGTGCTCAGCGCACAGCAGACACCACGGGGGCGGGGGGGCACCAGCCGGCCGAGAAAACTTTTATGTTTAAAAGTTTATGTTTTATGTGCCATGAAGATGAATTTTATTTCGTCACATCTCACGAGGCTTGGACAGTGGAAGCTGGTTTTCCACACTGGCCCCCCTGCTCCCCCCGAGCAAGCAGCCGGACGGAGTCCCGGGAGCAGAGAATCTTAAATCCTTCAGGAGCAGAGGCTGCAGAAACGGGCCTGTAAAGGCCTGTCTCCCCGGCTGGCTCCCCGCGGGATGACAGTACTGAAATCCGAGAGGGCGCTGGCACCGCGCGTCGCTGGAGAATTCCGGGGACTTTCTCGCACGCTCGTCTTCATGTGCCGCTGTTTTCTGAGTTAATCTCAGGCGTCGGAGACGCTGTCTTGCCGGACACGGGAGGAGCTGCTCTGCTCACGCCCTGTGACCAGACGTCCGGGTCTCCGTCCCTGAGTCGCGAGGCCCAGGCCATCGGGTGGAGGACCCGGGCGGGTGGGGTCAGCGATGGGCGCTGACACAGGACACCTTCCTGGGGACTTGAGGACCCCGCCTGTACCCAGGCTCCCCGGGTCCTGTGCTCACGGGCTGGGACACACTGCTCAGTTCTGGGAGGGACGCGTCACCAGGGCCACCAGAGGGCACTGCACCGCCGTGGTGCCCCCCGCCCCGCGGCCGGGGCCGCCGTCACTGCGCATGCGCCTGGGCCGGCTCCTCCCCAAAGAGCATCGCAGCCCCGCCTCCAGGGTCAGCCCCCGCCCCCAGGTGACTGCCGCCGCCAGAGGCTTTTAGAGACACGCCCTCAGGGAAGATGTTCTTTTATTTTTACGTATTTATTGTTTGTCTTTTTAGGGCCACAGGTGTGCCCGTACTGGTCGCCCGTGTGTGTGTGTGTGTGTGTGTGTGTGTGTGTGTCGCGCACGCGCGCGGTTTGCTAAATCTGCCAGCCCCACACGTCGGGTACCAACGAGGCGGGTCTCTGGATGTGTAACTTTCATGTCGCGACCCTGGAACACGTGCTCTTTGCATTACTGCTCTTAACCCCACAGCTGACCCTGTCGGAGATTTTCAAGAGCCAGAGCGTGACCGTTTTTGGAGATGAGGCTTTAAAGCGGCGATTAAGGTCAGATGAGGTCACCGGGGTGGCCCCAATCCCTTAGGACTGGTGCCCCAACACGGGAGATCAGGACATAGACGCGCGCAGGGACCTACGTGAGGACGCAGGGAGGGGTGGCCGTGGAGGGACCAGCCCCCGGGACAGGGAGAGGTCTCTGTATTTAAGCCGCAGGGCGGGTGGGCGGACACGCGGGCTGAGCGGAGGCGGGGCTCCGTTCCAGAGGCACGCGGAGGAGGGGCACACCGGCCTGAGCGCCGCCGACTGGCCCTGCTGTTGGCGGGCTCCCGCACCTGCTCCCTCCTGCCGCAGCGTCGCCTCCAAAACCTTACTGTGGTCACTGCCACATCCAGTGGTTTCACAACCTTTGTTAAGATGCTTGTATTATCTTGGGAGTTCCCGTTGTGGCTCAGTGGTTAACGAATCCGACTAGAAACCATGAGGTTGTGGGTTCGATCCCTGGCCTTGCTCAGTGGGTTAAGGACCCCGCGTTGCCGTGAGCTGCGGTGTAGGTTGCAGACGCGGCTCAGATCCCGCGTTGCTGTGGCTGTGGCGAAGGCCGGCGGCTACAGCTCCTGTTAGACCCCTAGCCTGGGAACCTCCGTATGCCTCGGGCGCGGCCCTAGATAAGGCAAAAAGACAAAAAAAAGATGCTCATATTATCTTATAAAAATATATCTTGCTTATAGGAAACAGTCATATAAAACTGCCTCCTGATCCAAATCCTCTCTTTCTACGATGTCCAGAGCCTGCGAACAGAACGCCTGACGTTCAGAACCCTGTATTCAAGGATCCAGGCAGGACAACTAGCAGCAGGGGTCTGACGAGCTGCCTCAAACCCACCTCCTGGGTCCATACCGCGTCCCTGTCCACAGCCCCGCACCTGTCGTGCTGACGTGCCGTCTCCTGTACCTGCTCCTCCTCTGGGACGAAACCACCGTGGTGCAGGGCCCTGGGGACGGGGTGGGGGCGGTGAGCACCGACTGAGCAACCAGCGAAGCCCCGGCTCCCCCCGGGTCCCCCTGAGCACGAGGTGACACGGGCCAGCCAGGACCACCCACCCGAAGGGGGGCCTCCGGGACCCCTGATCCTGCCTTCAGCGCTGGGGAGGGCAGGCCCCCAGGAGAGGCCCCCACGCAGGACGGCCGTGTGGCCTGGGTTCCCGGGAAGTCCCTGCCAGACCCCAGGGACGGGAAAAGGGCGGCATGGACGGGACACCTCGTGGACGGAAGCGCCCTCAGAGCCAGGCCTTGCGCACCTGCTGTGGGGCGTCCCGCGGGTCACTGGAGACCTCGTGGCCTCCCCGCGTGCACCTTTTTCATGTCCCTGGGTCCCCAGTCTCACACCCAGGCGCTGCACGCGCCCCGGGGAGGGCAGGGCGCCTGGAAGAGCAGGCAGCCTCGAGGACACTTGAGCACTGAGCGGCCGTCCCCACAGCCCCCGCCCAGCCCCGGGGCCCAGGCTGCAGCAGGTCCCGAGGTGGCCTGCTTTCCGAGGGTCTCTGCTGGGCGGGCGGGGTGGCCGGGTCGGGGGCGAGCCGGGCCAAGGGGGGTGAAGAGGACCCTGTCCACTGATCAGCACCCACAAGGCGAAAAAGGGGGGCTTGTCTGCTTGTCCTGGTAAACGGGGGCACCGAGAGCATCCGAGCCCCACACGGCAGGGGCCTCTCTGCATGAGCTGACTTCCAGAAAGTGGGGGGTTCAGCAAGGTCAACAGTCAGTTTCCATGAACACGTGCACACGGGAATGAGGGCACAGCACTCGCCCAACACCCCCACGGCCCCGTTAAGGCCCTCCTGGCCCCTGGCAGCACCGAGTGCCCTGACTCTCTCTCCAGGCACCTTCCATCCACAGCGGGGCTGCGGGGGCTCCCCCACTCGGCCGGACGACAGCTCCCGGCCCGCCCTGGGACAGCTCCAGGAGCCCCAGTGAGCAGCGCCATTCCAAGGCCGACCCTGCATCGGCCCCTGGCCAGTCCACCCGTGACCATCTCGACCTGCGGGCTTGGGTGATGTCACCACGGTGACCGATGATGTCGCCCGGACGCTCTGTTAGTCTGCGTGGGGGCGGGTCCCCCAGAGCGGAAGCGTCCTGACGGTGCAGCCTGCTCCAAACGGCGGCGGCAGCTCCTGCGACCAGAACGGGGAGTTCCTGCAGGGAGAGGGCGGCCGACGGTGACTGCACAGCAGCCTGGGACGGCCCTCAGTGCAGCCTCCGGAGGAGCAGGTCTCTGGGCGCGGAGCCCTCGCACAGCCTGACCGCGGGCTCGGGGACACCGGGGCCAGCTGCCCAGCACGGGCCCCAGCGGCCCTGGGGGCCAAGCAGTTTGCCTCCTTCCTCCGCGTGGGTGTCCCGCCGTGGACCATGGCTGGCTTTGTGGGCGGGGCGTCTGGCCGGAGCGGGTACCCTGGCATTTGGAGGTGGACGGAGGGCCACTGAGGACACGGGGAGCTCGGGCAGGTGTTGGGGGCAGGGAGCAGCCCTCTGGCTCCTGCGCTCCTCCCTCGGGGCCTCTGTCTCCCCCCAGCTCTTCCTGGAGGGCAGCCCACCCCACCTAACCTCACGCTGCCGTCCGTCGGCCCCCAGTGCCCCGGGGGGGGACACTGCTGTCACGCTCATGTCCAAGGTCACGTATCCGTGGTCCGTGCTTCCCGCCAGGGCGTTGCAGCCACAGGACCAGGACCCGGCCCGGGCGGCTGTGAGGACGCGGTGGGCAGAGAGGCTGGAATCCACCCGGGAAGGGCGGGGGTCGGGGAGAGTGGCCGTGAGGCGGCAGAAGTGTCTGCCAGGCCCGCCAGGCCGGCGGCGGCTGCGGCCAACAGGGCTGCAAGCTGGGGCACAAGAGAAGGGGGCAGCCGTGCCGGACATGCTCCTGGGGACGGGGACAGGGAGGCGAAATGCAGTTTGGGCCCCGAGGAAGATCGGAACTGCACGGGGCCAGGGGGCCGTCTGCTTCCCTGGCAGCAGCCCTGCCGCGAGGCCGAGGAGCCGCAGGCAAAGGAGGGGCAGGGACGGGTCCTCACGCGGCACAGGGCAGCGGGGGCCGGGCAGGCCCGAGCCGGCCGAAGGGCGAGCGGACTGCGGACTGGGCTCCGCTGATGGACGCGCCTGGTGGGGAGGCCGAGGAGGTGGCCCAGAGCAGGGTCTCTGAAAAGGACACCGAGTCCCAAAAGCAAAACGCCGTCAACTGAGCTGAAGGCTGGGAGGGTTTTCCCGGAGCGACAGGGGTCTTTGGGGTTGTGCGCAGCAGACCCCCGTTCCGTCCGGTCTCCCACGGAAACAGACAGACACAGGCCCGGCTTGGGGACAGCGTGTGCCCAAACCACCTCCAGGCTCTTGCTCGGCCCTCGGATGGAACGTTCCTGAAAAACCGACGCCCAGAGCAGGCTGTTCACAACAGCCCAGGTGGCCTCGCCGCGGAAACCGGCAGAACCGTCTCCACCGCCCCGGCCATGGGCTGTGCTGCAGGAAGGCACACGCGGAGTTCCAGGGGACGTCTTCCCCGCAGGGCCTGGCCCTGGGGGTGGGCTCCCCGCACAGGGACGGCGTCCTTCAGCTTTGCCTGGTTTGCTTACTGTCCTGAGTCCATTTTCTAGAAAGGACCCTTGGGACGTGGAAGGCTGAGGCCACAAGGCACCTTCTATCTTCAAGAATCTTTTCTCTGGAGTTCCTGCCGTGGCTCAGTGGTTAATGCTATGAGGTTGTGGGTTCGATCCCTGGCCTTGCTCAGTAGGTTAAGGATCCGGCGCTGCTGTGAGCTGTGGTGTAGGTCGCAGACACAGCTCGGATCTGGTGTTGCTGTGGCTGTGGCTGTGGCTGTGGCCAGCGGCCACAGCTCTGATTCGACCCTTAGCCTGGGAACCTCCATATGCCACAAGTGCGGCCCTAGAAAAGGCAAAAAAAAAAAAAAAGAATCTTATCTTCTCACACAGCTTGGGCGATTTGTCCACGGCCTCCTAAATATGAAAGGCGGTTTGTACGTGGTCTTCATGCCACGATATTGAAACGTCCAGACAGTGTGACGGTGACCAGGGCGGGGAGAAGCCACTGTTCAAAGGCTGCCCTGCAGCATCCGGGGGCGGTGGACAGGCCCTCCGTAAAAGGCACTTCTGTTGGTGCGAGGTGGCCGGGGGGCCCTCACGCTCCTGAACCAAAGTGGGCAGAGACACTGGAGCAGGGAGCCACCGCTCTGCCTTCTCTGGGGAGCAGCAGACGCCTGGGGTGTTAACCCCAAGTCACTCCAGATGGCAGCCACCGTCCACCTCCGGGCGCGGACCGCCGCAGCCAGCAGCACTTTGGCCGTGGCTCCTGGCGGGGCTGTGATTTTCCAAGGCCTGGCCCGGCGGAGGCTAGAGGGAGGCGCCAGGGAGGGACTGGACGCCTTCCCGCTGGAGTGGGACCGGCAGCCGTCCCCGGGGAGGGGGTGCGGACACCAGGTCTCAGTGTAGGCTGAAGGAGAGAGAGCAAGTGAGAAAGATCTTCTGCCAAAGAACGGTAGACCAGCAGTCCCGGGTCAGAACTCTGGCCTTCGGACCTGCGCGGTTCTGAGCTTTGAAGGCTGTCAGAAGAATCCAGGCCGGGTCATCTCCAGCCTTCGCTCCAGGCCCGCAGGCCGGGCGGCCCTGGCGGCCCCTGGGTGGGGCGTAGGGGTGGTCCCCGCCGCACCTGCTCAGCCGGCTCTGCCAGGCGGAGCCTCCAATCCCGCCCCCAGGCCCCCCATCCCCCATCCCGCGCGCCTCCTCCCTCCTGCCCGGGGACGGGTGGCGGGCAGGGCTGCGGCCCCTCCCAGGCTCCCGGCTCCAGCAGCTCGGGTCGCCGCCCTGCGCAGGGGCCGCAGGAGCAGGTGCAGCCTCCGCTCGCCCCCTCCTCCCCACCCCGCCCCTCCGCTCCCTCCCCCCACTGCCCTCCCCTCCCCCCAGCCCCGCCTCCCGGCGCCCGCGGCCCGGCGGAAGGACGCGAGCCGCCGGGAGTCCCGCGAGGTGGACTTGGCACCCGGGGCCCGCGCTCCGGCGCCCCTCCCGCACTCCCGGCATGGAGACGGCGGGACGCGCGCAGGCGGCGCGGGACCGCGTCCCCAGGTAGGCGCGCGGGCGCGGGCGCGGGTGCGGATCCGGTGCGGCGGCGCCCGCGCCCGCGCGCCCCTGGGCTGCGTGCGCGCCCGCGCTCAGTCCGCCGCCCGCTCCCGCGCCCCCCACGCGGGGCCCCGCCGCTCCGCGCCGCAGGTTCCGGTCCCACGTGCGCGCGGAGCTTTACTCTGGGCCTTCTTGTGCCGTAGGGTTGATCCGTACGGGTTCGAAAGGCCTGAAGACTTCGATTATGCAGCTTATGAAGAATTTTTCTCCGCCTACCTGGTGATACTCACCAGAAGAGCCATAAAATGGTCCAAACTTCTAAAGGGAGGCGGTGGCGTCCAGAAGAGCGTGACGGGTGAGTTCAGAGCCTGACCCCCCACCCCCACCTCCCCGGAGCCGAAGTCGCCGGGGTCACGGCCGGGTTCCCGGGGCGGTTGCAGGCTCACAGGTGGGGCCGACGCACCTGTGCAGGGCGCGGGGGCGTCCTGGCTTCCCTTCGAGATGGATGGCGACCATGGCTTGCTTTCCAGAAGAAAACTGATTTCCTGCTCCTCAGAATGAGCGCGGCCGCGGCTCTGCACTTGCGCACTAAAGGCCTAAGCGCCCCCTGCCCCCTCGGAGTGAGAGGCGGGTCCTCAGTGGGCCCGCACCTCTTCCCCAGCCCACCCGTCCTGGAACCCGCGTCCTCCCGTCGTCGCGCCTCACAGGCCCACGCTTCTACCCTTCTTGCCAGTCTCCTCCTCCTCCTGTCTACGCAGCCTCCGGCTCACTTAATTTATCCTTTGTCCCTCCCTGCCTGTTGGATTGGTGGTGATGGCTGTGGTGTTTGTTGAATGAATGAACGCACCAAGGGCTTGCCCGCCCGTTGCCCATGCCGCCCAGACAGAGGCCAGACTAGGGGCACCTGCCCCGCACGCGGTGAGGGCAGGAGTGTGCCCGCAGGTCAGAGAGCTCAAGCAGACGGGCAGGGTGCGGACGGGGTTCCTGACGTGGGCCCCGCCGACCCGTAAGGGACTGCGCGGGCAGAGTGGGCACGAGGGTGTGGCGGAGGCGGGCCCGGGTCACGGGTGGGCAGACTGCTCACGACCAGGCAGAGAGAAGTCAGTTTTAAAGCAAGGGTGTGACAGGTCTGTCGTTGCTTTTAAAGAGGTTGGTGGAGGGGTGGCAGAGGGCCTCAGCCCTGGAGACGCTTGGGAGATACCGGCCGGGGCTGGTGTGGTCGGGCCACAGCGGCCTCCCTCCCGAAGCTGTGACTGACAGGAGAGCTTAGTGAAGACACCTGTAAAGGAGCCGTTCCTACATCAGCCCGGAGGGACCGAAGGTGGGACCCTCTGGCTTCCCAGAGCCCGGCGCCGACGCCCCGGCGAGGGCGACGCCCCGTGTGTTTCCAGTGTGTGTTGGGTGTGTTGGCCTGTTCCCTGTAGCGCCTCCACCTTAATTTTGCCCTTTGTGATCTGACTGTAAAAGTTCCGCACTAGTATATAAAGACACACGGGTTTTGCACATGGGGGAAGAGCTTGGTCGCTCAGAGAATGACGTGACGTTGCCGTTCCCTCCCGCCCAGGCCGCAGTCTCCCACGAGCCGACCCCTGGCGCCTGTCCCATGTCCCCTCCCAAGAACGGGGTGCCCTTGGGCTGCAGTTGCTTTAATGCGGGAGAAACCTCGTGCCCACGTGGACCCAGGGGTCAGTGCGTGCAGGAATCACGCGCACACGCCTTTGCTTTTGCACGAGTGCGGTTCATCCGCTTTGGTTTTGTCGGGAGAGTCTGTCATCGGTGGGTCCGCTGAATTACGTCCTTGGTCCTGCCCAAACCACACTTCAAGCATTGTGTCTGTTTTCCAGTGTCGGTTTCCCCGGGCGGGCCGAGGATAAAAGCAGTGTGAATCCAGAGTCCTTCTGTTACTGTTTTTTGTGTGCGCAAGTTCTGGGCCCGGAGGGAGCCACCCGCAGCCGCGCCCGCCAGGCACGTCCCGGTCTTTGTTCTTTTCTGTCTCATTTAAAGGTTTGGTTTTGCTTTTTTGGAGCACCTGTCTCTATCAACTCTTTGAAAATTTAACTTGGTTTTATTGAGGTAATAATTGCTGCTCTTTTGCTTTCGTTTTTTTCGTTTATGTAACGTTTGTTAGGCTGTGTAACTATGGTAACAAGTGTAGTTGGCATAACAGGTTTAGGGACAGATACATTTGCTTCCTGGTGAGCCTTCCTCAGCCTGGAGATGGGACTCAGTGTCGAGGTGAACGGAGAGCACCGCCCTGACGTGCTTCCAGATGGGGCCCCAGGTTAGTCCGGCCACAGGTGCACGGGCCTCCCCAGTTCTGTGGTCCAGGCTGTCGAGCTGGAGCTTGGCGTGCTTTCCGGGTGGGACGGCCACAGAGCCTGTGGCACCCACGGCGCCCTGAGAGGCAGTGACAGGAGTGCAGTGTTGTTCTGGAAGTGGGAGTCCGGTTTTTCCCTGCCAGACACTGGAGGCTGACCGTGGTGTGGCCGGGTGTTTGGTTGTAAGTGTCACTGGGTGTGTGACACCCCAGGGAAGAGGGCATGGTTGGGGTGGAGGACCCACGTGTGCCGTAGGTGCCGTGGGGCTTAGTCTGGGAGCCCGGCCTTGACCCCAGCCGCGCACCCGCTGTGGGGGTCGGGTTCTCGCTGTGGGGCCCTCCCACTGTGGGGTCCTTTTGAGAGGACGCTGTCCGCCCGCCGTCTGTCTCCAGGGGGACGGTCACTGCAGATGCGGAGTTCAGAGCTCCCGCTGGCGGTCAGGACGCCACTGTGGGTGCGAACGAGGCTTTCTTCCTCCCTTCTTTGTGGACCTCCGGGCCCGGAGGCCGAGTCCAGCGGCCCCTCTCTGCTCCTCCCGGCCTGCTCGCCGCTTCTCCGCCGGCCTGCTCCCGGGTTAGCCTGTTAGCAGCACGTTAGAATGAAACTGCAAAAATGTATTTTCAAAAACAAATATTAAAAAAACCAGGACCCTGCTCGACTTCGTTGGGACAAATTTAAAGGTCCCCAGCATCTTTACCGTGCGATTGACGCTTGTTAGTGACGGCGGAGGTTGGCCCTGCCCTGGGGACCGTGTTAGGCTCCGGGGACAGGCGAGCCCTGCCCTCCCCAAGCGCGGAGCAGATCCAGACGACAAGCGGTGGAAGTGGCAGGAGCCCTTATTCCCTGAAGCTTCCGGGTGTTGGGGCAGCTGCTCCGAACGTCCGGAGTCCCGGGCCCACCTGCACCGCAGGCCCTGGGCTGCTGCTCGGCCGCGTTTCCCAGGTGAGCGCGCCGGGGCCTCAAGGCCTGGGCCGGCGGATCACAGCAGAGCCAGAGCCGCGTCTGGCTCCAAGGGCTGAACTGCTGTGCACTTTCCTTTTTATACTTGAAATGGATTTTCTAAAATTTGCAGTGCAGTGAAGTTCACTCTTGTCACCTAGTTCTGTGAGTTCAGACGCGCAATCACGTAACCCCCGCGAGAAGCAGGGTTTGGGGTCGCTCCAGATCGGTCCCATTTATTTGACATCTGGGGGGCCGAGCCGGGGCGAGTGGGGGAGGCCAGTGGTGGTCTATTGAGATGGTCTGTTGGCTTTTTTTTTTTTTGCCTTATCTAGGGCTGCATCCGCGGCATATGGAGGTTCCCAGGCTAGGGGTCTAACAGGAGCTGTAGCTGCCGGCCTTCACCACAGCTACAGCAACGCGGATCTGAGCCGTGTCTGCGACCTATACCACAGCTCACGGCAACACCGGATCCTTAACCCACCGAGCAAGGCCAGGGATCGAACCCGCAACCTCATGGTTCCTAGTCGGATTCGTTAACCACTGAGCCATGACGGGAACTCCAGTTAGCTTCTACCCATGTGTTTCTCCCTATCTTTTTGGTGCTGTTGTGATCCTGCTGTCACTGTTTTTCAGCTGTTGGTACGTCGAGCAACCTCTGATTTTCTTTTCTTCTCTTTTGGGAAGTTCCCAGGCCAGGGACAGAATCTGAGCCTCAGCTGGGGCAACGCCAGATTGTTTAACCCGCTTCAGAGGGCCCGGGGTCGAACCCGCGCTTCCTCAGCAGCCCGAGCCCCTGCAGGCGGACCCCCAACCCATCGCGCGTGGCGGGAACTGCTGGTTTTCGCACGTCCTTTCCTTTGGCCGCGTCTCAGGTGGAACAGCTGCTGCTGCTGGGACTGGCCCGCCGCTCAGCCGCGGAGGACTGGTTCGCTCGGGCCGTTCCCTGGTCACGCGGCCCCTGAGGTCGCCTTAAATCGTACTCAGCCGGGGCGAGGAGGGCTGAATGGCAGACTCTAAGGGAAACAGAGCAGGGCGGTCAGATCGGGGCGCGCTGGCCGGGCGTGATCCCAGGTGCTGCTGACCTGCCCAGGAGGGTTTCTTGCGTTTTCTTTGCCTTTGCTGTCGTGAAAGTCTGTCCTTTGCGCGCTCTGGCTGTGGGCTCCCTGCCCCCGCGTCCCTCCCAGGAGCGCCGCTCAGGCTCCGTCCGAGGGGCTCGCGAAGGATGAGCAGTGCTGCGGCTGCCCTCGGGGCCGGAGTCGGGAGGGCTGATGCCCAGTGTTTTCCTGACTGTAACCTAGTAAGTCTTTCCCGTCTCTTTCTAAGCGAGGCTGGGCCCTGGCCGCGTGACCGTGTTCACGGCAGCGGCGTCCAGCACAGGCTGCGGGCTGGGCAGGGAGGGGACTGGACGTGGCCCTCGCGGCCCGTCTCCTGTGCTGAGCGTGCGGTGGAGGGTGGCGTGCGCTGGCCCCCGTCTGCCCTGGGTTTGGGGGGACAGCGGAATGCTGTAGGCGTGCAAACTCAGTTTGGTGGGGGTGCAGGACGTTTTGCATCTCTTTTACGTCTCGTTTTCTGGTTCGGTGGAGCTGAAAGCACGGAAGTGGGTGCCGTGTGCTCCCCGAGGCTCTGGCCTCAGGACGTGTGCGACCGCCCGCCCGCCCGCCCGCCCGTTTCAGTGAAGCGGTACATCCGGAAGGGGGTCCCGCTGGAGCACCGCGCCCGCGTCTGGATGGGAGTGAGCGGAGCCCAGGCCCAGATGGACCGGAACCCCGGCTACTACCGCCGCCTGCTCCGGGGAGAGAGGGACGGCAGCCTGGAGGAGGCCATCAGGACAGGTGACACGCGGTGCCCACCCCCAGGTGGACGGGGCCCTGGGGCGGGCGGGCCACACCCCCGGGGGAAGCGGAGAATCAGAACCTAGGCGTTCCGAGGGGAGAACAGCGTTTTGAGTTGGTTCAGCAAATATTTGAGCGTCTAGCTGGGTGGCGAGAAAATAGTCCCAGAAAGACTAGGTTTCTTCTGAGAAAACTCCCCCCAGAAGGTGCAGTAGGAGTGGGACTTGGGTCACGCACGCAGACACAGCCACGCACGCTCGCAAGGCCACGCACCAGGGCTCCCTTTACGGCAGACTCTGGGCGTCTAGGTGCCCTCACAGGGACAGCAGAAAGGGCTGGAAGGGAGGTCTTCCCTGCCCGGGAATTGAACCTGGGGAGCCTGGGTGAAGACCGGGAAGCCCAGCCACTAGACCAGCTGGAGGCTGAGAGCAGAATTGCCCTGACCCCCCCCCCCCCCCCCCGGGAGCAAGACTGTTTCAAGGAGGCAGAGGCTGGGGGACAGGTGTAAAGGTCACTGCTGGAGTCGAGGGCAGCGTGGGAGAGCACACAGCAGCCCGTTTATCTAGGGCAGCGCAGAGCGGCGTCACACCCTAAGGAGGAGCCGGTGTGGGCGTCCCTGGGTGAGGGAGGCCATTAACTTACTGGTGCAGGACAGCTCTTCCGGGCCTCTGTTTCCCTTCGCCGGTTACCTTGTCTTACTCCTCAGCAGACGACCAGGGCCTCCCGATCTGCGGGCACAGGCACATCTTTTGGTCAAAACGGGTTCCAGGGAGTTCCCGCTGTGGCTCAGCGGGTTAAGAACCCGACTGGGACCCATGAGGATGCGGGTTCGATCCCTGGCCTCACCCAGTGGGTTAAGGATCCAGCGTTGCTGTGAGCTGTGGTGTAGGCCAGTGGCTGCGGCTCCAGTTCGACCCCTAGGCTGGGAACCTCTGTGTGCCTCGGGTGCAGCCCTGAAAAGAAAAAACAAAGATGGATTCCAGAGCAAAGGTTACCAGCTGGTGTCAGGGCCTGCCAAGACCTGGTGCCCCCTCCGTCTCGGAGCCCTAGGGGTCCCTGTGCGCATGCGGCGTCGGGGAGGCCCCTCGACCCCAGCAGGGGCTGACGCGGTCACCCTGTCTTCTCACTGCAGCAGGACTCAGCCCCTGCCATGACCTTTCCCCTCGGGGTGTCAGCGAGCAGCCGCGCCCCGTGTGCTCTGCCTGACAAGTCCCAGCTGCCCTCAGCCCAGGGCCGTCTCCCCGGCCTCACGAGGAGGCTCGAATCCTGGGTTTCTGGTTTCTTTTTCCTCCAGGTCCCCACCAGTCACATAGGGTCAGGGTCACAGTCTCTTAAAACCTCAAAGTGCTCAAAGGAAAAAAAAGTTTGACCTAAACCGAGTAATTAGATTGTTAGGAAAAACTTCTGCCTTTCTGATTTCAGTGTCTTTCGAGAACTACAACTTCATACAATTTAAAAAATTCGATGACTTTACATTTCTGAGAGGCTGTCTCGTGACGGTGAGAAAGTGAGGTGTCCCCAGCACAGACAGTGGGGCTCTCGGACGCCCGGGGCTGGGCTGGGGAGCCGGCCGGAGCCTGCCTGCTGCATCCGGATCACTCGGCAGCCCCGGGCAAAGGTCTGGGAGCAGACACGGCGGTGATGCGGCCCCGGGCCGTCCCCCCGCGGGGCCAGAGGTGCCGATTCCGGCCTGCAGAGGCCTTGGGACCGAGGGACAGCCGACCGCGTTCACTGGAGTGGGGTGTGGTTGTTTGTTTGAAAAATGAATTTCAAAGGCTCTCTTTAGTGCCAGATTTTTTGGATACCTTTTTAAAATTATGACAGACTGTTCCTAACATAAAATGTACCGTTTGATCTTTCTAAACCGATGCCCTGTCCCCACCGACCGCTGACTCCTGCCCCCGCCCCGCCCCCACCGCTGCTCTAAGGATCGGGCTGCATTCGTGTGGAGTCGCACAGCGTCTGTCCTCCGTGACCGGCTTATTTCGCTGAGCACGAAGTCCCACCCACGTGGGATGGGCGTCCGAATTCTCTTCCTCCCCAAGGCTGCACGATCGATATTCATTGTGGGTGTAGACCCCGGCTGTCTGCCCGTCATCTGTCTGTGACACTGGGGTCGTTTCCGCTTTCCGGCTGCTCTGAACTCCGCTGCGTGAACACTGGTGGGCAGGTGTTTCTTCAGGACCCACTTTCAGGTTTTTAGGCACCGGCGGTGTAGTGGCGTTGCTGGGTCACATGGTAATCCAGTGTCTGTCTGGGGCGTCTGGTTGTCATGTTATAGGGACGGCGGCGTGGCTGCTTTGTGCCACGTCTGCCTCGGTGGGAATCCGGGAGCAGAAAGAGGCAGAACCCAGAGAAGCTTCCCGTAGTAGAAACGACCACAGGACTGAGCTCAGTTGGTGCTCTAGTTCGAATTAATGAGAAACACTCATTTCCTCCTGACTGATTCCTATTTGGGGAGTGTTCAGAATTCCAGGAAAACATCTTTTTGGTTTAAAAAGACACAGTGAAAAACACGTGCCCTAAGCAGTAAGGGAGCTGCTTTGCGGAGGCCTCGCTCCTTGTGGCAGCGGTTGGTCCTGGGCCAGCGGGAGCAGGGTCCCTGGGGCCCCTGGAGACCTGGGTCCCAGTTGCGGCGGCACGCCCACGCGGCAGCAGCACGGCTGCTCTGCCCGGGGCGGGGGGCAGGGGGGCGACTGGGACCCCTCCTTCTGGTGCACCTGCCCGCAGGTCGCGGCTGTGGCTCTTGACGCCGCGGTCACTGTGCAGGGGCGGGCGGTGGGCAGGGCCGCCGGGCCCCTCCTGCAGACAGAGCCTGCGCCCCGGTGCCTAGTGCTTGTCGCGTCCCGGCTGCAAATCTCTCACGGGGCGTCTCCCGCCTCCCGGTGGCCTGAGTCTTCAGGACTGGGAACGTTTTCCACAGCTCTATGTAGGCCGCTCGCCTGTCCCTCTCGCCCCTCCCGGGGGGCCGCGGGGACCGCCAGGAAGACGGGCGATCCTGGTCGCTGATTCCAGAGAGGGTGCGGGGCCACCTCTGCCCTCCGGGAAGGGGGCCGGGCCTCCTGGGGTGGACAGCCGGGCCGAGGCCCTTCCTTGAGCCCCAGACAGAGCTGGCGCCTCCCCTGGGGCCGGGGCCTCCCGGGGGGGTCGCTGGCGCAGGCAGGGTCTGTCGCAGGCGGGCCCCGTGCCCGCCCCGAGCGAGCGTGTGCGTCCGTCTCCCCGCAGACGTGAACAGGACCTTCCCCGACAACGTGAGCTTCCGGAAGGGCGCCGAGCCCTGCCTGCAGGGGACCCTGTACAACGTGCTGCTGGCCTACGGGCACCACGACCGCGGCGTGGGCTACTGCCAGGTGAGCAGACGGCTCCCGGAGCACGTGTGCTCGCGGGTGTCCTCTGCTGCCCGCCCAGGCGGGGGTCGGGAGGCAGCTGAGGGGACGCGGCCGTGTTTACGGGACTCGGGCGACCAGCCCCGGTGGCGTCGGCGCCCGGGCGGCGGGCGCGCCCTCGGGCCGGTTCCGGAGCAGTGGGCGGGGCCGCGCTTTGCTCTGCGGGGCGCGGGTGAGGCGGGCGCGGCCCCCGCGTCTGAGGCTCGGCCACACGCGTCCTGCGAGGCGGGGGCCGGAGCCCGTGGAGCGCGTGCACACCTGTGTCCTGCGGGTGGACAGCTGCTCGGGTCGCCTTGCGGGCTGGTGTCCCGCGCGGACAGCGCGCGGCGAGACTGTCGTCCCCGGGGGTGGGGGGACCCTGGAGGACGCTCTCCGTGGCCGGAGTGGCTCCCAGGTCGTGTTTTCTGGCGGCTCCTCCCAGCAAGGGGCCGCTGGGCTGGGGCGACCTTGGACAGCCGCCGTCCTCGTCAGCTGCCGCGACTTCCCTGACCTGCTGCCCCGGGCCGGGCGCTGACCCTCCGCAGCTGGGGGCAGCTGGGGGCAGCTGGGGGCAGGACGGCGAAGGAACTGCCCTTGGCCCATCCTACCTACCGTGCTGGCGGCTCTAAAAAACGCACCCAGGAGTCCGTGCCGTGGCGCAGTGGGTTAAGAATTTGGCTGCGGCCTCTGGGGTCACCGTGGAGGTGGGGGTTCGCCCCCCAGCCCAGAGCAGTGGGCTGAGGATCTGTAGTTTCCGAAGCTGGGGCTCAGATTTGACCCCCCCCCCCGGGAGCTTCCATGCGCCATAGGTGTGGCCAAAAAAGGAAAAAAAGGTCCCCCCCCCCCGCCACTTTCAAATACTACCTGATGCCGAAGCTCCACTGGCTTCTGGAAAACACACACGTACACGCGCACACGAGTGTCCCGTGGCCGCCGTGACTCAGCCAGCGCCGGAGTCTGTGTCCTCGGTCCTGGGGGCGCAGCCTCAGCCTCACAGGGCCGTTCTCCGTGCCGATGTCTCCGGGTCCGGGTCTGTCTTGTCCAGAGCTGGCTTTTCCCCTCATTCCTGGAGAAATCTGTGCCTATTCTAGAAGGTGCAGACGAGCAACAGAGAAGGAAGTGTAACTCGTCCGAAACCTGGTCGCCAGGCGGGAGCGGCCCCCGCTTTTCCCGAGTCCCCAGCTTCTCGCAGCTGAGAGGGACACGCTTGGTGTGTTTTGGCAGCACCGCCCTTGGCGAGTGTGTGCGGCGCCTTCCCCAGGCGGGCTCCACCATCACAGGAGTCCGTCAGTGTCCCATGCATCTGACCCCCCAGCGGTTCTTAGCGGGTCTGGCCGTTGGCGTGGTTCCCTCTGACAGAGACCCCTGCTGCCAGCGTATCAGGTTAATTCGGGGAAGCTGCTTGGGATTTCGTCGCAGGACTGCTGTAAGTTGAAGCAAGAGGCCCCAGTTTGTTCTAAGGCAGGGGGAGCTGGGCTCGACTGCAGGTGTTCCTGGGTGGCGCTGCCTTGGTTTCTGATGCTCCTGTGAAAGGCAGCTCCAGGTCAGGTTTTAGGGAAGAGCCAGGAAAACGGAGTGAGGAGAGAGGGGCTGTGTGGGCAGGTCGCCCTCAGCGCGGCTCTGGGGGGTCGCCCTCAGCGGCGGGGGCTGTCCCGTTTGTCTGACTCCAGGGCATGAACTTCATCGCGGGGTATCTGATTCTGATAACAAAGAATGAAGAGGAGGCCTTCTGGCTACTGGACGCCCTTGTCGGCCGGATACTTCCGGGTACGTTGACCCCCCCGCGAGCCCCTAACTGTTGCTTTCAGCTGAGGTTTCACCAAACGCAGCAAATTGTTAGAGGGTTGAGACTGAAAATCTTGCATTTGACCTGAAGAGACGAGAATTCAGGGAGCTCCCTGGTGACTCGGTGGATTAAGGCTCCAGCGTTGTCGCTGCCGTGGCGCGGGTTTGAGCCTGGTCCCGGAGTCTCCGTGTGCCACGGGCACGGCCAAAAAGAGAAGGTGACGAGCACTCGGGAGGCCGGGCTTGGAGTCCCCGTCGTGGCTTAGTGGAAGCAAAGCCGACTAGTGTCCGTGAGGATTTGGGTTCAATCCCTGGCCTTGCTCAGTGGGTTAAGGGTCCGGCGTTCCGTGAGCTGTGGTGTAGGTTGCAGACGCGGCACGGATCCCGCGTTGCTGTGGCTGTGGCGTAGGCCGGCGGCTGTAGCTCCGACTGGATTCCTAGCCTGGGAACCTCCGTATGCGGCCCTAAAAAGCAAAAAAAAAAGCTTACGCCTAACAGGCAGTTTGCAGACCAGGAAACTGGACGGCTACCCGGCGTGTCTGGTGAGCGGGGCGGCCGGGTCTCAGCCCTGAAGCAGGACGTCAGAGGCCACCTGGCGCTGCCCGGGACCAGCTGCCCCAGCTTCAGAGCAGTTCAATCGAGGAGGAGCCGAAGGCAGAGAGGACGAAGCTGGCAACGGTGACAGTCACGGGCCTCGGGGACGCTGCGCTGGCCTCTGGCCGAGGACCGAGCCGCTCGGGCAGTGCCTCCCTGGGGGTGCAGTTAGCGCCACTGTTCCGTCTGTCGTCACAGGGCTGCCTGCAGGGTTTCACGTGTGCCCCCACAGGCCTCTTTTGTCCCAAGTCAGCAGGGCTCTGGCCAACAATGTCCAGACACGCTGTTCCCGAAAACCGGGTTCCCCTCGTGTGGGCGTGGCGCCACGAGCCGCAGGGCTTCACTGTCGCCGCAGCAGGTGGCACAGGGACCCTCCCAGGGCGGTGCCGAGGGTGCCGGTGAGCCCACGAGGGGCTTCGGCACAGAACCACGGCCAAGGTCGGCGGGTCCTGAAGTCGGAAGAAAAGGCCCATGCCGTCGTCCCTCCGCTTCCAGCAGCCCCGGTGGAGCGCGAGCCGGCTGGTCTCAGAACCGCCGAGCGGTGCGCTTCGGGCCTCCTTGCCCTGGAGGCGGAACTGGCTGTCTTCGCAGCTGAGCTGCTCTCGTCCCCTTTCTCCCGGCCCTTCCTACCTTTTGTTCTCTTAGAGAAGCCGAGGCCGGTCCTTCCGCCAGGGCGAGCCCGGGGCCGGGCTCCGGTCGGATGGCACAGCCTAAATGGCTTCTCCTACGTCTGGGCCTGGGTCTCTTCCCCCCAGGGGCCGAGGCGAGCACAGCAGAGTCAGGGTTAGTGCGCGTCCCCGGCCGAGCTGGTCGGACCTGTTTTCCCTTTGACCTGGGAGGACCCCCGCCCAGACCAGGTGTGCCCCCCTGCCCCCCGCAGTGCTCACCCTGCCTGTGCTGTTTGCAAAGGGTGATGACACCGGGAGAGGCCTGACTCGGGCCCCAGGCAGGCAGACGAGGCCAGGCCAGGGCCGGGGTCCCGCTTTCCCCAGAATACTTACGAGGGCCTCTGTCCCCTTGCCGGCTGCGTGTGGCAGCAGGATGAGGTGCCTGTCCCATGCAGAGTGTGTGCCGAGCGTTCCTGCTTGGCTTCAGCAAACCGGGCGACAGCCCTCCTCGGGTGCACAGGAGGCTGCAGACTTGCCTCCGCCTGGCTGTTCTGTGTGGGGGCTCGGTGGCTCCTTCCAGAACCCCTGGGGAAAGTTGGAGAAAGCGCGTGGGACCCAGAAGGCTGGGGGTGGCGGCGCGCAGGCGGATGGCACCCTGCCCACGTGGGCACGTGCGCGCTGAGGGCCCAGCGGGGTGACCGGCGAGGGGTCCAGGCCCGTCTCCGCCATGTGCGTTGGGGGCGCTTTCTCAGAGGGAAAAGCCGCGTCCGAGGCCCGGGGGGCCTGAGCGGGGCCGTGACCTTCGTGCGTTCACGTGCCTCTGCGCGAGAGGACACACGTCGCGGGGAGGGGGCCTGGACGCGCACGGTCGCTTCCCACCCGTCTGTGCTGCCTTGGTGGCGCCCCCGCCCGCGGGCCTCGCTGTCTGGAGCCGAGCCCGCCGGCCCGCCCCGGGCCTCCCTGCAGCGCCGCCCGCGGCCCCTCCCGCCCGCTCTGGAGCCCCTGTCCCTGCAGACTACTACAGCCCCTCGATGCTGGGCCTGCGGACGGACCAGGAGGTGCTTGCGGAGCTGGTGAGGACCAAGCTGCCTGCGGTGGCGGCCCTGATGGACGGCCACGGCGTGCTGTGGACCCTGGTCGTGTCACGCTGGTTCATCTGCCTGTTCGTGGACGTGCTGCCCGTGGAGGTGAGGGCGGCTCGCCGGGGTGGGGCCGGGGTGCGGCCGGCGAGGGGACGGCCGCCTTGACGCCGTCTCGGCCCCTCCGCAGACGGTGCTGCGCGTCTGGGACTGCCTGTTCAGCGAAGGCTCCAAGATCATCTTCCGCGTGGCCCTGACCCTCATCAAGCAGCACCAGGCCTTCATCTTGGAGGCCACCAGCGTCCCCGACATCTGTGAGAGGTTCAAGGAGATCACCAGGGGGGGCTTCGTGACCGAGTGCCACACCTTCATGCAGGTGGGCGTCCCGCCGTGCCAGGGCTCCGGCCCTTCCAGACTCGCCTTCTCCCGGAGCTGGGCCCCCGCCATCAGCCGCCCCCTTCCCCCGTCAGCCCCGAGTCGGGGGCGCGTGCGGCCGGGGAGCCCGCCCCGCAGGCCGGCCCTGCCTGGTCGGCAGCTGGGTTTCCCGGGGCCCGGGAGGTGGCCGCCCCCAGTCTACCCCGGCCCCCGTTTCTCCTCTGCTCCGCAGCTGCGCACCACGTCTGTGCCCTGGAGGCCAGGGCCTCCCCGCTGGGCCCCGGGCCTGCGGCAGCCCGTGGGTTGCTGCATCCGAGGCGGGGCTGGCGCCTCTGAGACTTGTCTCGGCCACGGGCCTCCTCCGCCTCCGGCCCCAGTGGCAGACCTGTGGCCCCGGCCGGACGCGGGGCCTGGCTCCCGACTCACCTGTGCGGCCGCGGCAGGGGCCCGAGCCGCCTGAGCCGCGTTTCCAGGAGGGAGGTGGGGCCGCGAGAGCGGGCCCTGCCCACGGCGTAGGGTTGACAGCTCTGTCTGTGATAAAAGTCCCACGAAATTCTAAAAACCATGGAGTTCACCCTTTAACACGGACACTTCAGGGTCGGCGGTACCTTCCGTTCAGCCCGTGCAGCCCCATCATCAGTCCTGGAGTCGCCCCAAAGGGAGCCTCGTAGCCCCTAGGCCCGGCCCCAGCTGTCTGTCTGCTTAGCCTCTGTGGCCTCTGTGGCCATTTCGTGCAGCTAGAATCGGGCAGTGGGACTGCGGTGCTTCCCAGGGGGTGGCCTGTTGGTGCTGAGCAGGGCGTTGCCCGCAGTCAGTGCTCAGCGCCACCGCACAAGGTGGCGAGGTGACTGCCTCTGTGCTGCAGGGAGGTGGCCGGCCGGTGTGGCCGGTGGCACAGCCGGACGGTGCTCTGGGCCCTGTGAACTGGGTGGCTCGAGGACAGGGCGGAGGTGGGGGCGTCTCCCCACGTGGCAGCAAACCCGCTGTGTAGCGCGGCTGGTCACGGGGCTGGCGGGGACATAGCCTGGCCTTATTTTCTCAGTGGTCTCTACAGGGGTGTGTATTTCCGCGAAACGGCAGCTCATTCTCTCTAGAACTGTGTAAGAACACCTGGTTTCCGGGAGGACAGCGACAGCGCTGGCACTGCCGCTGGAGCAGTGTGCTGGGACGGGGAGGCCGTGCTGACGTGACCGTGCCTCTGCCCGCGCAGCCTCCCGCCCCCCCGCCCCGGAGGTAGCTTCTCACACTAGAGGCAGGCCTGCGTCTCTTCCGGTTTCCGCTTATCCAGTCTCGTCTCTTCCTTTACTCAACGTCCACTCAGCAGCCAGCCCTGATTGGCTTCAGAGCTGCTACGGGATTAGCAGCTACAGGGTCAGAAGTAAAAGGATGGAGCACAGGAGCTCCCATCGTGGCGCAGCATAAACAATCCAGCTAGTATCTGTGAGGATGCAGGTTCGATCCCTGGCCTCGCTCAGTGGGTTAAGGATCCAGCCTTGCCCTGAGCTGTGTGTAGGTCACGGATGCAGCTCGGATCTGGCGTTGCTGTGGCGGTGGCGGTGGCGGTGGCGTTGACTAAAGGCTTTGGCTCCGATTCAGCCCCTAGCCTGGCAACCTCCCTCCATATGCCGTGAGTGTGGCCCTAAAAAGACAAAAACAATAAAAGGACAGAGCACAGGCAGCAAAAGCAAAAGCAGAATATCAAGACCAGGAGCTCCCTGGTGGCTCAGCAGGCTAAGGACCTGGTGCTGTCATTGCAGTGGCTTGGCTGCTGTGGCACAGGTTCAATCTCTGGCTGGCCCGGGAAATTTCTGCATGCCATGGGGGCAGCCAAAAAAGAAAAAATTGAGACCACATCCAACTTAAAGCTTCTGTGCAGCAAAGGAGACCTGCAGCAGAGTGAAAAGGCAACTACACCTCAGGAGGGTGTGCAAACCACGCCTGGCAAGGGGTGAGCACCCAGACACAGCACAGCAGGAGCCAAGGAATCCCATTCATAAAAGGGCAGAGGACCTGGACAGACTCTTTTCCAAACGTGTATGGACGGCAGCAGGCACGTGAGAAGGTGCTCAACACTGCTCACCAGCAGGGAAACGTAGGTCGAAACCACGAGAGGACGCCTCACCGCTGTCTGAAGGGCCATCATGGAAAAGACCCAGACAGGAGTTCCCGTTGTGGTGCAACGGAAACAAATCTGACTAGTATCCACAGGATGAGGGTCCAACACCTTGCTCAGTCAGTTAAGGATCCAGTGTTGCCACGAGCTGTGGCACAGGCCTCAGCTGCAGCTCCGATTCGACTCCTGGCCTGGGAACCTCTGTATGCTGCGGGTGTGGCCCTAAAAGACAGAAAATGAAAAAAGAAAAGGGAATTCCAATACCTGCTCCAACGTGGATGGGCCTGGAGCTCAGCGGTTTGCACCCAGGAATAAAACCTGATTCCACGTCTGTGAGGCCCCTGGAGGAGCTGGAGTCAGAGCCAGAAGGAAGGGTGGTGGGGCTCTGGGGCCCGAGTTCAGTTTGGGAACCCGAGAAGGTTTCGGTGATCTGCTGCCCAGCCATGTGAGTGGAGTTCCTGCTTAGCGGTCCACTTAAGAGGGTGAGACGGCAGACGGTGGCTTTTAGGACAACAAAAAGAATGGAAGTTGGACGAGATGTTACCTGATTTTAATTCCGAGGGCTCAGAGCCTGACTTCAGAATCTGACACACTTACTTTATGGATTTGATCCACCATTTTTAAAATACAAGAGGATGAGGAAGTGTGACCCAGGCAGGTGTGTGCACCTGCAACAGGGATGTGGAACACGCAGGGGCTGAGCCCGGGGCCCTGGGAGGTAGCGCCTGCCCTGGGGCTGTGACCAGGGTCCCTGGGCCGCCCCACCCACTCTGGGTCAGACGCTGAGCTGCTTTGTCCTGTTCTGTCTTCGACTTTAAAAAGCTCAATGAGAGGAGTTTCCCTCGTGGCACAGCGGAAACAAATCTGACTAGGAAGCATGAGGTTGCGGGTTTGATCCCTGGCCTCGCTCAGTGGGTTAAGGATCTGGCGTTGTCATGACCTGTGGTATATAGGCTTGGATCTGGTGTTGCTGAGGCTGTGGTATAGGCTGGCGGCTACGGCTGCAATTCGACCCCTAGCCCGGGACCCTCCATATGTCACGGGTGCGGCCCTAAAAAGACAAAAAAAGAGTCTAAGGGAAACCGGTGACCTTTCTTTGTCCACTGATGGGTGGGACGCCACCCAGCAGCTGGGCCAGCACTGACTGGGTTCTAAACTCATGCTCTGATGAGTTTCAGCTGCGGGCAGGTCTAAACTCATGCCATTTCTGTTCCAGAAAATATTCTCGGAGCCGGGGAGCCTGTCCATGGCCAGCATCTCAAGGCTGAGGGAGCGCTGCCGGGCCAAGCTGCTGGCGCAGGGGTGACCGCGGTCCGCGTGGCTCCCCCCAGTGCTGTGAGGGCTCCGTGTCGCCGCCACACTGCGGCCCGGAGTCTTGAGAGGGGGGGTTCAAGCCCTCTCTGTGAGTCCTTGTTGTGGGTTTGCAGCCCTGTTTCTAGAAATGTATTTTTACCTGTGACACTAAGAACACATAAAACATGAGACGTTGTGGTTTGTTATTAAGTCAGCACGCACGCGCCTACAGCCCCGGGCTCGACGGCCAGTGAAACTGCCCCCGGCAGTGGCCTGACACCCCGTCCTGCTGCTGAGCGCTGGCCTCTAGGGGTCCGTGGAAAAGCAAACTGGTGACTTCAGTCACACGTTACTGCAGAGTCACCCAGACCTGAGAGAGGAAGGGCGAGTCTGACCTGGGCCCACAGGCTCCGATGTGGCCGTGTCGTCCCGGACCCCTGGCGGGAGAAGGAGGCCGGGCCGCCACCCTCCCCGCGACCGTGTCCCTCCGCCACCCCGGGGGCTCTGCCCTGCACAGGACACGTGGGGGCGGGGGGGAGAAAGAGGCCTGCAGGCACGAGTGGGCTTTTCCTGGAAGAAACCCAAGTGGCAGAGGGTCCCCTTCTCAGAGGCTGAGCGGCTAGCCGCACCCCCAGGGCCCGGGCTCCTCACCGGCCAGAGCTCTGACAAGGCAGACGGGCGGCCTCTGGGCTGCGTGTCTCAGTGTTCCCACCTGGGCGGTGCTGCAAACCCTGCACCGCCTGCAAGGGCCTGACGCCGTGGCCGGGCCGCTGCCGGTCTCCGGTCGGAACCAGCCACGCGAGGGAGACAGCAGCCCTGCTGCCGTCGCTTGTGGCTGTGCTGCTGCCAAGCCTCTGCCGAGGCGCCCACACAGCCCACGGGGTGACGTCACAAGGTCCGTCCCCAGCGCCGTGTCCCCTGCAGGCCCCACTCCGCAGCGCTGGCTTCAAAGGACTGCCACACGGCAGACTGCATGGGGGGCCGCCCCAGCCCCTGCGCTCAGGCACAGGGGTGGTGGCGGGGGCCACAGGCAGGCTGTCCTCGGCCTCTCCCAAGGCCCGCGGCCCAGAGGACACAGGTCTGTGCAGACTCGGGCCCGAGCCCCGCCCCACTGCCGTCCTGGGGGTCGGGCCGGGGCCCTCTTCACGGGGAGACCGAGCCACAGGCTCCACATGCGCCAGGATGTCAGCAAAACCGAAGACCCCAGCAGGGGACCGGCCGCCTGACCGCCTGCCCGCCGTCCCCACGGGGACCTCTCCGGAGCCGACGCAGGCATGAGGCCCAGGCAGACAAACGAAGAGACGTTTTATTAGCACTGTTACGGCGGCGCGTGCCAGGAGGGACGGATCCTCAGTGCACAGCCCACTGAGCGGCAAGCGTAAATCAGTGAACAATTATTGTACACGGTGCAAAGGATCACCCAAACCTCAAACAGAAGACAAAATCACTTTACAAAAAAGTAAACAAAAATAACACCCATTTCTCTATTTAAAAAAGCGCCGGCTCTCGGGCCGGGGGCGGAGCTCCGGCTGTGGAAGCTTGCCCAGCACAGCCCCGTCCCACCCTTGTTCTGCCGACCGGACTGCGATGGCCCCGCCGCCTCCCTCAGCGCGGCAGCCTCAGCTCCCGGCCGCCGTCAGTCACAGCGTTAAGCCCAGAAGACTCTCCCTCTGTGAGGCTGACACCGAGCAGAGCGCAAAGACCCAACCCTGGAACCTTGTAAGAGCCAGGCGACAGTGGAGCCAGTGCCGATCGAGAAAAGCACCCCCCCCTTAGAGTTCTACTTTGGTAAATATTAACGTTTAACCAGTTAGCAAAATATTTAACCCAGTTAGCAAAACTAACACCGTCATTTCCGTAGTTACCCTTGTGCATAGTAAATGTCGCCAGATGAACTTCACATTGGAGAAAGCAGATTTGAAAACCAGTTTGCGAGAAAGGTGTGCCCCTGACAGCAACTTCAGCCCAGCGCGGCCGCTAGATGGTCTGGTAGCCCGCGTGGCTCCTCTTCCTGCCGACGAGGTAGGCGATGAGGACGATGAGGACCAGCCCCGCCAGGGCGCCGCCCACGGCGATGGGGATCAGCATACTGTTCTCGTCCAGCTGGCACTCCTCCACTGTGGGGACAAAGGCGCTGCCACTCCTCCACACCCGCCCCTGGCCGCCCGCCTGCTCCCGTGGGAAGGGCCCGGGGCCCCCGCGGAGCGGGCAGCCCCCAGACGGGCTGGGCCCTCGGAGCAGCATCACGAGGCCAGGCGGCAAGCGGAGTCTGCTCTGAGCCGGGGCCCGCCTGGGCCACGCCCCCGACGCTACTCACCAGGCCCAAACTTGTCCCCGTCCACGCGGAACGCCTGGACCCACACTTGGAACATGTTGAGGGCAAAGGCCTCAGTGACCTGCAAGCGCTGCTCCGAGTTGCACCTATAGGAGTTGCCGGCGGCGGCCTGGAGCGCCCTCAGCGAGTTGTTGGCGGCCTTGAAGGTGGGGTCTGCAAAGGCAGCAGAGCGGGGGCTCCAGGCGCCGGCACGGGCGGGGCGGGGCGGGGCGGGGCGGGCGGGCGGGCGGGGGGCTCTTACCTCTGGCGTCCGGCAGCGTTATGGTCAGCTGGACTCCTTGGAGGAAAACCCGGCTGGAAGTCGTGTTCTTAAAGAGAGGACACGGTCACCCGTCACTGCCAGACCCGAGGGCCCCTAGTGATAAACGGGGCCTCCCACTGGCGTCTGGTCCCCAAAAGCTCTCCATCTCAGGAACACAAATCCCAATTAGCTGCTGACAGGCTTTGTTACGGAGCCAGGCTCTCTGCTGAAGCGGGGGTTGTTCTCCAACGGTCACCTTCTCAGAAAAGCTCAACTGCCTCGGGAGAATCCCCGCCGCTCCAAGGCCCACGTGCAGAGTGCAACCCAAACTCACGCGGCCACCCTTGCAGCTACTGCGCTAACCTGCATCCTTCCCACACGGTACAAAAGGAAGTGAGGAGTCCTGTCGTGGCGCAGCGGTTGGAGAACCCAACCAGCAGCCATGAGGACGCGGCTGTGGCTGTGGCGCAGGCCGGCGGCCGTAGCTCCGACTGGACCCCTGGCCCGGGAAGCTCCACATGCCAGGAGTGCGGCCCCAGAGAAACAAGCAAACAAAGAGGTGGAAGCAGAGAAGCCAGCCCGGCACGGTGTCCGAAGCCACAGGCCAGCCCCCCTGAGACGGCGTTCGCAGCGGCTGCCGGAGGAGGAGTGGGCAGCGGGCCCAAGCAGCTGCAGCCCAAGGCCCGGCTGTGGGCGGGGCCTCTGGCGGAGGGGCAGGACCTCACCAAGACGAAGTGCAGGGCCAGCAGCCCCAGGCCCTCGGCGTGGAGCTCCAGGGTCGCCAGCCGCGCGGAGCAGCGCCCGCCAAAGGCGGTCTTGTTGGGGTCGATGTTGAGCCCGCTGGTCGCAGTCTAGGCGAGAAGCACCGCGAGGTCAGCCCCACCGGCCCCGCATCCCCCACAGGGGCGACGGCGGGGCCACGCTCACGCCACCAGGACCCGCGGGCGAGGTGCACGCTGGCACGGCGGGTCCCAGCTGCCCTGTCACCGGCTCGCAGACGGTCCCGGGGGTGGGCCTCACGCCTTGGGACGCTGCTCTCCAGCTCGGCACAGCAAGGGGCCCGACCCCTCAGAGCGGGACACAGAGACGGCCCCGGGCTGCGAGGTCAAGAACTCCAGACAACGTGGGTTCTCCTAGGTCAACGCCCCCGCCCCGTGGGCACAGACGGGACACGACAGGGCTCCTCGGGAGGGCTGGGGCCCTCGGCTCAGGACCTGTCCCTGGACTCACGGTCCACAGGCCCCATGGCCGACACTCGGGGGGCGGGCTGGGGCCCCGGCCTACCGTGTTGCCCTTGGTCCTGTAGGTGACGTTCAGCTGCAGCGCCATGCGGGCCAGCAGGCAGGTCCCGTTGGAGCCGCTCACGTTGTACCTGGACACCGCGGGGCTCCCGGGCGTGGGCGTGGGCGTGGGCGCGGGCGCCGCCGTTGGGGTGGGCGGGGAGGGCTTGTCTCGCTCGCATCGCGTCTCTGCAGGGACAGCGGGGGCTAGGCCTGCTGCCTCCTTGGGACCACAGGGACCCGCGGACACCAGCCGGCCTTCTCAAGAGGCCCCGCCCACCCGCCTCCACCTGCCTGGCGCCAGCTCCGGCTGTCCCAGCCCAGCCTCGGTGGCCCCTGCCCACGAAGACCCCCTCCCCCACAGCCACTGGTCCCACCACCGTCCAGGACTGTCCGCCACAGGCCCCCTGAAACCCAGGTGCCAGACCCGGGGCTGCAGACAGTCCCAGGGGCAGCAGCAGAGGGGCCCGGAGCACCAACGGATGGACGGACACCAGGGCACACCAGGAGCCCGGCCGCCAGCAGGGCCCCAGGGAGCAGCGGGCGATCCGCAGGACGCAGAAGACACCCCCTGGGGAAGGGCAGGGAGGAGGCCCCGTGGGCGAGAGCGGCGCACGTGCTGACTGCGAACCAGCACCCCCGGAACTCGATCCACCGTGACTGCTTACAACAGAAACTCGAGAGCAAGGCTGTCTGAAGCAAACGGAAAAGTAACCAGAGCAGAAGGACAGACACGCCGTCCAGGAAGCGAGCGAGTGCCCTGCACTCCATGACGCGCAGCACTGCTGGGCACTGGCGGCCCCCGGCCTTCTGGGACCGTGGGGAGTTTCCGTCCAGCCACAGCCCCTCTGCACGTCTGCTGAGTCGGGAGCCCACGGCCGGGCCACGGGAAGCTGGAGGTCCGACCTGGCAGCCGCCTGGCCCACCTGCCCTCTAGCTGGGGGGCTCCACCACCACCCACCCTCACACAACACCGTCCACTGGAGGGGAAAGCTTTTCAAGTCAGAGATGGCGAAAACCCTAAGCAGGACTCCGGGAGGTGGCTGGGCCGCCGGCGCCACCCTTCCTGCCCTGCCCCTGCAAAGCCGTGGGTGGGTGTTGGGTCTCGGGGTTTTCCTTTCTAGGGCTGCACTTTTGGCACAGGGAAGTTGCGGGCTTGGGGCTGAATCAGAGCTACAGCTGCCAACTTACACCAGAGCCACGGCAACAAGGATCCTTAACCCACAGAGCGCAGCCAGGGCTTGAACCCTTAAACCACAACAGGAACTCCATGGGTCTTGTGCTTTTAAAAAGTTCCATCATTTTTTTATCATTTGCTACAGAACCCAACAATTACACATGCAAACCACATGGAGTCAAACCCAGGAAGAGGCCCGTCTCCACTCCGGGAAGGCAGCCTGGACACGCCAGGTGCGCTGAGCCGCTGGGTCTAACCGGTCACAGGCACTCGGGGATCTAGAAACCCGTACGGACGTGTCCCCTGCCTTCCACTCGAATTAAACCACAAGCCCCGCCTGCCCTCTAACCAGCCTGAAACCTACTACGAACCCCGAGTCCCCTGCAGCGAGCAGCACGCCCAGGGGGGCACGTGGTGTAAGCCTGGGACCCAGGGGTCTCTGTGGGGCCGCACACCCTTCCCATGGCCCCCCCTGGAGCGCGAATGCCCAAGGCCCCACGCCGCCCGGCAGCAGCAGACCCGCCAGCGCAGCCGCACCAGAGCGAGCACGGCCAGGCAGGGAGGGAAGGAGGTTCCCCACCAGCTGGGTCAGCAGCGGCCCTGTCACAGACGATGGGGTCTGAGGACACGTCCGCTCCCCGGCCCACTCCAGCCTCTGCCCGGCTGCGCAGGCCTTCGGGAAGGGCGCCTGCCCTCTGCGGCCACAAAGCTGACGGCCTCTGCCATCCTGGGTCGCTCTTCCCTTTCAAAACCAAACCTCAGGCCCGAGGCTGCTGACAGACCGCACAGGCTCTCCTTGGACCCAGGCCACTGCGTGCCAGGTCCCGCGGGATGGCGGGTCAGGCGGGAAGTCGAGGCGGACGGGTCGGAGCCTCCAGCTCAGCTGGTCCTTCCCGCCACGCCCGGCCCTGCCCTGCAGGTGCAGGGACTACGCGCAGAATGTGACTCGGCCCTCCTCGTGGGTGGAGCAGGCGAGCCCGGGGCACTGGTGGGGGCGGGGGCTCTAATTTCAGGGTGCCAGGCCCTCCCCTCCCCAAAGGGTTTACTCCGGGTGCCGTGGCCTCTCTGAGGCGGACACACCTGCCCTGGCGGACAGGCACAAAATCACGGGACAGCCACGGACAAGGGGAGGTGGTCCCGTCTCAGGCCCCCCCAACGCCAGGACAAGCATGTGACCAAGCTTCTGACCAGCTACCCCAGGAACCCACCCAGGCGACCGGCCACGCCCAGGCGACCCCGTGTGGGACACAAGAATGCCTCCTGGGAGGGGCTGGTGGCGGGGCTCCGGTGAGGCAGACCCACCCGCGCCTCCCCTCTGCCGTCACGTGAAGGTACCCCGTCAGGAAGGAACTGGTGCTGAAACGGCAGGTGGGGCAGGGGAGTCACGGCAGGAGCCAGCAACTCAGATGCACGTGTCGCGGCTGCCAGGCATCTGCTCTGGACACCCCGAGCCTCGTGACCCTGCAGGCTGACCACTCCGAGCCTTAGAGCTCGGCGCCCGCTGCCTGGGCCAGCGCACCCACCGGTTCTGGAAGGGGCTTGCTCCGCCGGCCGCCGGCCGGGCTGAGAGGGGCGGCTGGTGGAAGGGCCTCACCCAGGTCCTCTGGGACCCCACCTTGGCCGTGCTTCTCCCTGTCACCTGGGTTTCCCTCCAGGACCAACCCCACCACTGACACTCCTCCAGGTCAGGGGTCAGAGGTCAGGGGTCAGCAAGCCTTCGCCGTGGACAGCTGTGTCCATGGCCAAGCTGCTGCTCAGGTGCCTGTCCCACTCGGCTGGGCCACGTGTGCACAGGGCAGCCACAGAAACAGGCACCTGAGTGGTGGTGGCTGTGGCCTGGTGAAATGTTACCTATGGCATGATTTCCACGTGTCGTGAAAACATTCTTCTGACTTTTTAACCTTAAATTCACAAGCTTAAACCCTTAGCTCGCTGGCCGTGTAGAGACTGGAGGCCCCGGCAGCCGGCCACACAGGAGGCTGACGGGTGGCCTGCAGACCACAGGCTGCACAGCGCCGAGCCGGCGGGTCGAGGCCCGAACACTTCCCTCCCCTCCTGGAAGCCTGTTAGGAAGCCGGCAGCACGAAGGGGTGGAGCACAGCGCCACTCACTGCCACCCCGCGCCAGGCGCCCAGGGAGCCCCTCCTGGAGGCGCAGGCTCACCTTCCTCCACCAGGAGGGAAGCAAAGGCTGACTACCTGCCCCAGGCCCGCCTGCGCGGGACTGAGGTAAGGCCGGCTCTCTGCGGACGCCGCTGGCTTGCGCTCAGGACCTGGGACCCGACCTCATGCGCTCTCTGAGAGGGAAGACGGGGGTCGAACTGCCCTGCCGCTTCCCCGTTTTAATCCCCCCGCGTCTAAAGAGGTCTCCCTCTCCAAGGTGGGCGGCCGCACGGTAACAAGCGCTCACGTACCCCACGGCTCAGCACCCACGGGAGACGGACCGGCAGTGCCGGGCGGGCGGGCCTACCTTGCTGGCTGAAGCTGCTGTTGGCAAGGTAGGCCTGGATGGTGGCGTTGCCCAGCGTGATGGTGGCGTTGGGCAGGTGGAGCTGGCTGCTGCTCACACACCTGTACTTGGTGTCGAGATCTGCCCTGATGTCGGTGGCGGAGGCCCCACTCTTGACTTCTGCGTTTACGAAACCAGGGTTTAACGACCTGCAGCGCTTGGGTAAGAGCAGTTTTAGATGCCCCTCTGCCCCGTTTTCTTTACTTCCCAACTGGCCCATTTTGGATCTTACCCTTAGAGCTTGCGCCGGGGAAGAGCTCTGTGTCCGACAAGTTATAAACCAGCGTCACCAGCCGGACGCCGTACCGGGTTGCGTTTCGTGTGAAGCTGAAGGAGAGTGTGTGTCCTCCTCCAAAAGCGATCACGAGACTAGAGTCGGAGGCGTTCGCTGTCCCACAGGAGCTGCTGTTTAGCACCCGCGCGCTGGCTGGCAGGCTGAAGGTCGCGTTCTAGAACACACACAGGAACAGGGCCATGAGAGGGCTTCAGAACCACCATGGAATAATCTGCTCAGTGTCCGACAGCAACTCAGACCCCAGCTCCGCCTCAGAAGCCGCTACTAACACATCCACTTTCGATAAAAACGAAAAACAAAGTCAGTATTACATGTCAAGGAACAGACCGAAGAGTAATTCAAGTGGAGACTGATGATTTCAGGAGTTCCCACTGTGGTGCAGCAGGTTAAGGACCCAGCGCTGTCTCAAAGGCTCAGAGCACTGCTGAGGCCCGGGTTCGATCCCTAGCCTGATGCAGTGGGTTAAGGTCCTGCATTGTAGGAGCTACGGCCTAAGCTGAAGCCAAAGCTCAGATTCGATACCTGGTTCAGGAACTTCCATATGCTGCAGGTGCGGCCAAAAAAAAAAAGAGATGACTTAATGTAAATAAAATTTTTCTTCATTAATTTTAACTTAAAAGAGAATTAAAACTAAAGTTGTCTCAGAAAACTGAAATAATTCACGCTGGGCTTCAGGATGCATCACATGTTTTTATGTGCACAGAAGCCATTGCCGGCGTCTGTGCTAAAGCGAAGTTTAGACCACGTCTCCCTAATCACAGAGCAGAGGGGGTTTTCCAAAGAACCGTACGAATCAACTACAAGTAAAACGAGCAACCAGAAAACCACCAAAACCCATCTTGATGAACTGGCCCCGGTGATAAGCTGTCCTGCTGGACAAGCCACGTCTGGGACAAAGACACACTCTGTGAAGTGAGAAGGCACCGAAGAGCATGTGGACAATCCCACCTGTGTAACGATTCATATATAACGAAACAGTATTTCTAAAATCCAAACAAAAAAGTGGAGTTGAAATTAAAAGAAAAGGTGCTTGGACAAGTCTCAACACTGGAGACATTTCTGTGGCACGAAACCTCCCTAGATCCCGTTTCGACCGAGACCACACCTGCACGGACACGGGACAAACGGGTGAGAAGGCCGGGCAGCTGGGCACGGGGCCAGGGCGCAGACACAGAACCGCGCGTGGGTGCTCCCGCCAGCCCTGGGCCCAGCTGCCCTCCCGGTGCCCGTGAAGAGCTACGGTGCCTGCCACGTGGAGATGGGCAGGAAAACGGTGCTTCAACAAAGCACGGAAAATCGAGTCTGCTGTAAGGTTATATTTATAAGAGCATGTGTTAAATCCGAGGGAGTCAAACGTCCCTACTAAGGAATTAACAGAGGAAGAAATAACAAATGCTGCTTGTTAGTCAGGAATGTGGTAAATACACAAAGTTTTCCTCACCCTGAAAAGTATAAAACTGTTTCAACAGAGCCACAAGGGACACTGGAATCAGCTAGCACCGTGGCTCTGCTCCTCAAACAACTGCTTACAGACAACTCTTGGCCAAAAGTTTATCTAAAGCGAAGTCAGCAGATCACAAAAGCGATATTCACAGAGCTGTACACTGGGCACAGGAAAACTGCACCAGAGAGCTTAGCTGCAGGGGACGCTCGGCATGACCGACACAACAAAGCAGCACCTGTGACTGCGAAAGGTCACTGGGAGAAAACTGCAAAAACGCTCACCAGAAAAGAGGCCGGGTGAGCTGAGCCGCAACTCCAGTGCGGCCACGTACAGGCACCCGCAGCCAGGAGATGCGTGCACCTCAAGAGCAAATGGACCCTCACCCGCACAGCAGTGCACCCGGGTGCCCCACCTTAGTGCCACTCCGGCTGTCGTAGCTGATCTCGAAGGCAGCAGAGAAGTCGGCCATGATGCAAGCTGTCCCGTTGCCATCCTTCACCGTGAACACCGCCGACGCACTGTGCACGAGGCCTGCTACCTCCGGGAGAGACAGAAGTGACTAAACACGCTTTTGAAAACACACCATTTGAAAACGTCTGTGGTCCACAGCCACAGCACTGAGTGTCTCCTTAGGAGAGGGCGCTGTGCTGCCGACATCACTCAAGAACTAGACACGCAGGGACCCAGGCTGGGTTCAGCCAGGCTTCTGTCCCCCTGGACACGATGCTAAAAACGTTATCCAGTTTGCCAGCCTGCCAGCAGCTCTTTAATGCTTCGCTTCGGGATACTTACCGGAAGTCACAGGTCAACTTCAGGTGACCCCGGGCACAGGCCGCCCATGCTCCTTCCTGGATCTCTGGGAGGTGGGGGGTGGGTCCTGAAGGCAGGACTCGGCCCAAACACTGACCCTCTACAGCCACCCACGGGGTGGACTGGTTGTGTGTCAAGAAAAGCCGCAGAGTCAAAGACCTGAGCTTCTGTTCCATTTCCACAAAGGCCTCGGAAGGCAGGACTTCAGCTGCACCTAAGGAGTGGCCTTGGGACACTGCCCCCCACCCTCCAGGTGGTTCTGCTGAGAGCCCGAGGGGAGGGCGGAGAGTGGCCACCGCTCTGAGCAAGTCCTGGGTGGGACCACAGCCCGCAGCCCCGCTCCGATCACTACCGCAGAGGCAAAGGGAACTCTGGAGCCCGCCCAAGCCCACGGTTCTCTCAGAGACTGGCTGGCTGTGACAGTTTCGAAGCCAAGCAGCCACAGGGCAGCCCCAGGCATGGCCGCTCTGAGGCGCTCGCCCCTTGTTTCTGCTCAGACCCCACGTACCCTTCACAGGAGGCGACACGTCTGGCCACACGCCTCTCGGAACACTCAGGACACCCAATTATCCTGGCGTTCTGAAACCCTGTCCCGTCCTACCCTCGGGATGGTCCCTGAGGAAGATCTTCAAAGCAAGCACCACGTATTAGCGCAGAGAGGACAGACGGAAACCCCACACGCCTGCCCGCAGGCCTCCGTTAGGGAGATGTCAAAGTCTTCATTCAGAAAGAGAAGCTGCTCTGTTTGTGACAGCCAAGACATGGAAGAAACCTACTGTCCATTGACAGAGGGAGCGACCAGGAAGGTGTGGTAAATACACACAACGGAACACCACTCAGCCATAAAAAGAGCAAAGTGAAACCATCTGCAGCAACACGGATGGACCCAGAGTAATCATACTAAGGAAGTCAGACAGAGAGAGACAAATATCATATGATACCACTTACACGTGGAACCTAAAATATGACACAAATGAACTTATTTACAAAAAAGAAACAGACCCACAGACACAGAAAACCACCTTATGGTCGCCAAAGGAGAAGGAGGGAGGGATCAACTCGGAGGCTGGGATTAACGAATACACAGAATTCCTACTTAGGAGTTAAAAATTAGCTACTACATACAACCTAAGCAAGGTCCTGGCAGAGTACAGGGAACCGCACTCGGTATCCTGCAGAAAATATGAAAAATACGTGTGTGTGTGTGTATGTGTGTGTATCTAGCTCTAGAGAGATACACACGTAACTGAATCGCTCTGTTGCACACCAGAAACCAACAACACTGGGTCAACTGTACTTTAATTAAAAGAAAAAAGGGGAGTTCCTGTCCTGGCTCAGCGGTAATGAACCCAACTAGTATCCATGAGGATGCGGGTTCGACCCCTGGCCTCGCTCAGTGATCAAGGATCTGGCATTGCCATGAGCTGTGGTTTAGGTCACAGACAAGGCTTGGATCTGGTGTTTCTGTGGCTGTGGCGTAGGCAGGCAGCTGTAGCTCCGATTGGACCCCTAGCCTGGGAACCTCCATATGCCGCGGGTGTGGCCCTAAAAAGCCAAAAAAAAAAAAAAAAAAAAAAAATCTGCTACACAAGAATAAAGCAAACTAAGGAGGACAAGGAAATGTTTGCTTGGCAAATTTCTGACCCACCCCCAGGAATACTCAGGCAAGATCACATTAAAATTCACTTCCAATGAATGAACGTTCCTGTTTAAAAACCTAGAGAAAACCCCCCAAAGTCCTTCTGACCCAGTGAAGGTTTTAGAGACATGCCTCTGAGAGTGCCGGGAACGCACAGGAGCCGCAGAGATGCCAGCGAGGCAAACACAGGGCGGCAGCAAAGAGAGGCCTGGGACGCTCTCCCTGGCCTTGAGAGCCACAGGCCAAGCGAGCCCAACACAGCAGGTCAGGTGGCTGCCTCCCACGGGAGCAGGGTCAGTTCCTACCAAACTGCTGTCTATAAAACAGTTCCCTAAATCACCAAAAAGCTTCCTAGTGGCTCAAAACCCTTCATTAGCAAACATTTCACATTAAAAAACTTTTCAGTTTTTCCACTTAGTAAACATGCTGATGATTTGACCTTTCAAAAGACAACAAAGAAGAATTACTATAACAAACTTAAAATAAGCATCAGCAGCACCAGAGGTTCACATTTATTCCACAGAGATCCAGAAATTGATTATCACAGTTATTAAAGGAACTCGTTTACTCCTTTACTGTTAAGATCAACACCCGGTCTTTCTAAAATACAAATACGGATTTTCAAAAGAAAAAAATCACCGTCAACACCTTGATGCATTCTTCTCAACATTATTATATTCATAGACGACATGTGATTTTTATTTCTTTTTTTGGTCTTTCTCTCTTTTAGGGCTGCACTGGCAGCATACAGAGGTTCCCAGGCTAAGGGTTCAATCGGATCTGTAGCCGCCAGCCTACACCACAGCCACAGCAACGCAGGATCCGAGCCACGTCTGCGACCCACACCACGGCTCATGGCAACGTCGGAGCCTTAACCCACTGAGCGAGGCCAGGGATCGAACCTGCGTCCTCATGGATGCTAGTCAGGTTCATTAACCACTGAGCCACGACGGGAACTCCTAACGTGATTTTTAAAAACAAAATGGGATCATACTATTCAAATTGTGTTGTAACCTGTCCATCTTTAGCTTGTTTTCACATCAATACATGTGGGAGACACATGTCCTTCACCTTAAGATGGGTCACCTGTCACAAGTGCAAAGGAACCCCTGCCAGGCCGAGTAGCTTCCTTTCTCCCTGTGACTCCTGCCAGGATGCCTGCAGAGTGTCCATGAGTTGTGCCGGACTTGGCACTCCCAGGTGCTCAGCCCATTTGGCCTCTTGGCAAGGTCCTCTCACTTTATCTTTCTTTCTTCATGGAAACTTCTGAACCAGCTGTCCATATCTATGCTTTGTTTTTTAAGGTCATTGTGACTTTGTTTCCATTTGAATTGCTGTGGCATCAATGCACTGATTTTCTGACATTAACTGATTGCCAGTTTTCTGAATTTCCTGGGGGTTATTAGCCTTATGCTTATGTTGAAACCCAAAGGAAAAATGGGCAAAAGATCTGAAAAGACATTTCTCCAAAGAAGAGATACAGATGGCCAACAAATACGTGAAAAAATGCTCAACATCACTGATGAGTAGAGAAATGCAAATCAAAACTACCATGAGGTACCACCTCACACCAGTCAGAATGGCCATCATTGATAAGTCTAAAACTAACAGATACCAGACAGGGTGTGGAGAAAAGGGAACCCTCCTGCACTGTTGGTGGGAATGTAAGCTGGTACAACCACTATGGAAAACAGTATGGAGGTGCCTCAGAAAACTAAATATAGAACTACCCTATGACCCAGCAATCCCACTCCCGGGCATATGTCCAGACAAAACTTCCCTTGAAAAAGACACGTGCACCCGTATGCTCACTGCAGCACTATTCACAATAGCCAAGACATGGAAACAACCCAAATGTCCATCGACACATGACTGGATTAGGAAGATGTGGTACATATACACGATGGAATATCACTCAGCCATAAAAAATAAAATAATGCCATTTGCAGCAACATGGACGGAACTAGCCGCATGACCTTGGGCCAGGAGGAACCACTGAGCCCTCAGACCAGGCGCCTGTGAGATGGAAGTAAGAGCACTGACATCTCAGGGCAGTTAGAGCACAAAGCGTGCCAAGCAAGCAGCGACGAGGACCAGGTATCAGCGTGCTTCCAGCATCACCAGCCGTTACAATTTACTGCTGGGTGCCTCACAACCCTCACCCACCCAGCTCATCACCGAGTCCTCACGGCCTGACGCACAACATCAAGTGTTCTATTTAGCTAACTAACGCCTGTACTGCACCTTGCAGTTAACTAAATTATCACAACAGCTTTAACAGGCAGGCACTATGACGACCCCGTTTTACAGACGCGGTGACCAGAGCACACAGAGGTTAGGTGACTGCTCGAGGTCATACAAGCGAGTGATGGCGCAGAGCCAGGTCTGGAACCGGGTCGGCTGACTCAGAGCGAGTGCCTGCCGAGGCCGCGGCCGCAGCGGTGATGGTCCCATCTGAGCCATTTCCTCTCCCGCGCTTGGCGAGCAAGCGAAAGTGCTTCAAGTTACAGCACACTCACTTCGGAAATGAGAGGCTGCCATCTATAGGGACAAACCAATACATTATTAAGATTGTTATAAGAAATTGCTTTCTAATTTCTCTTTTCTTGATTCTTTTAAATCCAGTATTTTTCTTCTTAACCGGTGATACAGTCATCCATGAAGATTTAAAGAAAGGAAAAAAAGGCCGAGGCTCCACCGCAGACGTCACAACCTCTAGAGATCACTTTGTACACTTCTAAACAGCTGGCAGACGTGCTTGTTTAGGGACCACTGCTGTACAAGTGGAGGCCCCTGCATGAGCACTTCCTGCGCGTGAGGCACGAGGGGCTGGGGGCTGTGAAGACACACGGGTAAGACTACGCATGACGCGGCTGCGGCTGAACGGAGGCGCCAGGGAAGCACGCGCCACAGGTGCCTGCAATAGAGTCCTGTGGAAGCAGGAAGGGGAGAGCCAATACGGCCCGGGGTCGATCTAACAATATAAATCCGCAATGATGGACCCAAAACATCCTGACCTCAAATCTAGGCAAGAATTCAGTCACCAGGAGTTCCCTTCGTGGCTCGGCGGTTAATGAACCCCACTAGGATCCATGAAGATAAGGGTTTGATCCTTCGCCTCACTCAAGTTAAGGATCCGGCATTGCCGTGAGCTGTGGTGTAGGTCACAGATGCGGCTTGGATCCCAAGTTGCTGTGTCTGTGGTGTAGGCCGATGGCTGAAGCTCCGACTCCACCCCTACCCAGGAAACTTCCATATGCCGCAGGAGCGGCTCTCAAAGAAGAAGGGAAAGAAAAAGAACTCAGTCACCAACATGACTAATGGACAAACTCTCATGACCAAGGATAACATTAGTCAGTATAAAACTTTCCCAACTTCCGAAGTGACAGTTCTTCACTCGGAAAGGGGAAGGAGCTCATCCAGCTGACAGCAGCGGCTCAAAGGGCCATGTTAGGCAAGAGACTTCAACGTACGGACCAGTTTCAGTTTACACTTGCCTATGCTTTTACCAACTACTGAGACACAAAAGCTTTAATTTTCTAATTAACACAGGATGAATTCCTAATTTACAAGTTTGAAATATTTTTAGAAAAGATGCTTTGTGGTGAAATTGTGCATTAAAATAAACATTAAATGGACTCAAATCCAAGCTCTTACTAAATCATTGTTAAAAGCTAGATTTGTTTTTTTTTTTTTGCTTTTTTAGGGCCGCACCCGCGGCATGTGGAGGTTCCCAGGCTAGGGGTCTAATTGGAGCTGTAGCCGCCAGCCTACACCACAGCCTCAGCAACGTGGGATCTGCACCACGTCTGTTACCTACACCACAGCTCACGACAACGCGGGATCCTTAACCCACTGAGCAAGGCCAGGGATCGAACCCGCAACCTTGTGGCTCCTAGTCGGATTCATTAACCACTGAGCCACGACGGGAACTCCAAAAGCTAGATTTTACTTGAACACAAAATTTAAAAGATAGGATGTAATGTAGGGAGGTTATGTAATTTTTCTTCATTCAGGTGAGTTTTTATTTTCTTAAATTACTCAACGAATTTTATTGCATTTATAGTTGCATAATGATTATCACGACCAGATTTTATAGCATCTCCATCCCAAACCCCCAGCCCATCCCCCCACCCTGCCACCGGTGAGTTTTTAAAACATGAAACAAAATCATTATGAAAGTTTGAACGCATGTGAGCTCTTCTAATAAAGAACAATGAGCTGTACCTACAAGACAGGACTTGTTCCAGCAACTACTCTCCTAATTGCACCTGCTGTGGGAGAGCAAGGCTTTGGGTTTGCTGCTGGAATAAGGTCACCCCTTGTGGCTGTTCCCACAGCTCAAAGAACTGATTCTACACCACAGGCAAAAGGAAGACCCGAAACCCACATCCACTCCGTCTCGAGAACAGCACATCCGGGGAGGATGAGACTTTATGTTTAGAGAATTCACCGCAGGTAAGTGTGGGAACACGTGTTTCTGTGTCTCCCGAAATCCACCTGAGCTCCCACCAGCTGTGTTCTGCACATTTCAGATCCTGGCCCTTAGACAATCTTCCCGGGGACAAGGTGAGGAAGAACCACAGACAGCGCAAACAGCTCCCAAAGCAAGCCACAGTGCGGGTCCCCTAGGTCAGCACATACTCCTTTCTCACCGCAACAGATAAAAGCAAAAACGCCCGCCCGGGACGCTCCTAGGCTCTGTGCGCTGACGGAGTCCCTGCTTCGACTCCCGGGGCCCAGCACACACAGAACAGGGGCAGCGCTCCTCACGGCGACTCCGAAGAAACGGAGAGGCTGTCGCGAGCCCAGACCGAGCCGACCTCAACCTTCTGCCCACTGTGGGCGCCCTTTAACTCTTCAAGTCATTACAACGTAATTACACTTCACAGCGACACACACACCCACACACACAGGCATCAGCGCTCCATGCCGCCCTGCCAGGGACGAAGGTTAAAGCTCGAAAGACGAACTCTAAAGGCTGAGGCCGCCGCGCCGCCCTATCCGCCCGCGGGCAGATCCGCATCGAGCGGGGGCCCAGGCCGCAGGCAGCCCTCCGCGGGCACCGGTGCCCCAAGGTAAAGGGGCGACCGCGACGCTCAGAAACCATCCAGTCACTGCCGACTTCCACAACACGAGGTCCGGAGCCCAGGGGCCGCGCCCCGCACTCCCTCGGCCGCCGCCGAGCACCTGGGCCGCCTCGACTGGCGCGGGGACGACTCCCAGGCTCGCCGACCCCCGCGGTGCCCGGGCCCGACCCGACCCTCGGCCCCGCAGCGCCCGAACCCTACGCAGCCTCCCGGCCGACGCCCCCCGCGGCCTGCCGGGCCCTCACCCGCCCCGCCTCCCTCGGGGTCCGCGCAGCCCCCGGCCCCGGCCCGGCCCCTCACCGAGCAGCAGCAGGAGCGGCCGTCGCCAGGCGCCGCCGGGGGCCGCCATGGGCGCGAGCGGTAGCCGGGCGGGGTCGGGGCGGTTGGGCCTGGGCGGGCGGGCCGGGCGCTGACCAGGCCGGCGCGAGCGAAGCAGGTCCCGTTGCGGCGCCCGCGGAAGGAAAGAGACCCCGCGGCCGGCGGCGCCCGTCACGTGAGGCCGCGCAGCGCCCGCGCCGCCACGTGACCCTCTAGGATCTCGCGAGAACGCGCAAGCTCGGGCGTCCTCCCTGCACCCAGCTCGCACGTGACCTCGGGAGAGCACGTGACCGTGGCGTCACGTGACACGACTCTGGCCTCAGACTTCCACCACCACCACCCCCAACCCCACCCCCGGCCCAGTCTCAGACCGCCCGAAACGGGACGCGGGCAGGGAGTGCGGCCGGGCGGCTCAGCTCAGAGCTCCCGGGACCAACCCGAGGCCAACACGGGGCAGGCGGAGGAAAAGATGGGACTGGACTCGACGTTCGGCGCTCTGCCGCGGGCCGCGGGTGGGAGCTCTGGGGCCGTCTCGCCGAGCTGAGCGGATACTTCTGCAGGGACCCCGAGGCTCTCGCGCTTCTCAGCCTCGGGGCTCCTCGAGGAGGACGGAGAGGTTGGGAAGGGAGGGACGTAGGCACGGTACCGAGTCGTGCCTCTTGGGTCTGAAGCCGCACAAAGCACCAGATTTAGGAGTTCCCGTCGTGGCTCGGTGGTTAGCGAATCTGACTAGGAACCATGAGGTTGTGGGCTCGACCCCTGGCCTCTCTCAGTGGGTTAAGGATCCGGTGTTGCCGTGAGCTGTGGTGTAAGTCGCAGACGCGACTGGGATCCCGCGTTGCTGTGGCTGTGACCTCTGATTAGACCCCTAGCCTGGGAACCTTCATATGTCGCAGGTGAGGCCCTAGAAAAGGCAGAAAGACAAAAACAAAACACCGTGCACTTCCGCAGACTAAGGTTCTGATCCTGCCTTTCAGTGGTTTAGTTGAGGAGGCACTCAGCGCCCAGGCCCCTTCCAACCCCACCTCCTCCAGAAGCTGCCTGAGCCTCTTCAGGGCGGGTTTGTTGGTTACTACCTGTCACTACTGAATAGGCTTTGATTGTTGTGGGGTTTGTTCTGTTTTTGGCTGTCTTTTTAGGGCTGCACCCGTGGTATCTTGAGGTTCCCAGGCTAGGGGTCTAATCGGAGCTAGATCCGCGGGCCTACGCCACAGCCACAGCAACGCCAGATCCAAGTCGTGTTTGCAACCCACACCACAGCTCAGGGCAACACTGGATCCTTAACCACTGACTGAGGCCAGGGATCAAACCCTGCAACCTCATGGTTCCTAGTTGGATTCGTTTCCGCTGCGCCACGACGGGGACTCTGAAAACAGCATGCTTTGAAGTGAACTGCATGGTACCAGGTGGGGAGAAGTGAGATCCCCGCACAGAACGTTTTTTGAGAACCGGACTCTCCTTTGGGTACTGGGTCACTTGTACTCTGCTGTGTGACACAACGCCATCACCAGCATCTTAGATGTGGCTCTTGTGGTAACTTCCTTTCCATTGGTTCCTTGAACTCCTTAAACCTGGCAGTCGTCCTTTTAGAAGGTTACAAAAAGGAACCCTCACAAAAAAAGAACCAAAACTTCTTTCTTAGAAAGCAGATTAAATCATGTGGTTACACGTCGTTTGCAAGGACTCACGTGACTTTGGGGACATCACCTGGTGCTTACACCTCGGCCCAGAGCCTGAGAAACGAGACGTGGCCATGCAGAGCCTCTTCCTAGTCGTGGGCGAAGGAACAGGACCTGGAGCCCACATGAGCCACCTCTGTGTCTGTATCTGCTCCAAGGCTGTGGCAGAAATGGGGCTGGAGGCTGGGCATGAGCGAGGCTGTGGCCGTGGCACAGCTTTGGAAGTGCTGCCTTAAGCCTGGGTGGCACCGTGCCTGTGTGCCTTACAAAGGCTACCTGGTCATGTTAACCAGTTAATCTGGGGGGGGGGGGTCTGCTCTTAATGACAAAAGTTTAGGACCTGAGATGGAAATATTAAGAAAGACTACAATGGGAGTTCCGTCATGGCTCAGTGGTTAACAAACCCAACTAGTATCCATGAGGACGCAGGTTCGATCCCTGGCCTCGCTCAGCGGGTTAAGGATCCGGTTCCTGTGAGCTGTGGTTGTGGTGTAGGCTGACAGCTGCAGCTACAATTCGACCCCTAGCCTGGGAACCTCCATATGCTGCAGGTGTGGCCCTAAAAAAAACAAAGAAAAAAGAAAGGAAGGATGGAAGGAAAGAAAGGAAGGGAGAGTACAACAGGGGAATTCTGTTGTGGCTCAGCCATAATGAACCCAACTAGCATCCGTGAGGGCACAGGTTCAACTCCTGGTCTCACTCAGTGGGTTAAGGATCTGGCATTGCTGTGGCTGTGGTGTAGGTCAGCAGCTACTGTTCCGATTCCAATTCAGTCTCTAGTCTGGGAACCTCCACATGCTGCGGGCGCGGCCCTAAAAAAAAAGAATGTAGGCCCCTGAGTTTGCCCTCTTGCTGCCCTCCGCATCTCCAGGCACCACGGACATCTGTGTCAACCCAGAACAGCCCTACAGCTGTACGCATTATCATCTCCTTTTAAAAGATAAAAAAACCAGGGTTTAGAGAATTTGAGTAATTTTCCTAAGGGCACCCAGAAAGTGACAGAGCCCACCTTGACCCCTGGGCCACGTGACCACAAAGCCTCAGCCCTTAACCCTTTGTCTGCTGACACCGGGGCTGTTGCTGATAATTCCGTGTCCACTTTTTTGTGTGTGTGTCTTTTTAGGGCCACACCCAAGGCACATGGAAGTTCCCAGGCTAGTGGTCAAATCAGAGCTGTAACTGCCAGCCTACCCCACAGCCACGGCCACGCCAGATCCGAGCCACGTCTGTGACCTAGACCACAATTCAAGTCAGTGTCAGATCCTTAACCACAGCTCACGGCAACACCAGATACTAATCGGGTTCTTAACCTACTGAGCCACAATGGGAACTCCGAAAAGAACTTTAAAAGAGTTGAATTCCTGGAGTTCCCTGGTGGTGCAGTGGGTTAAGGATCTGGCGTCACCGCAGTGCCTCAGGTCACTGCTGTGATGTGGGTCTGATTCTTGGCCTGGGAACATTCATATGCAGAGGGTGTGGCCAAAAAAAAAAAAAAAAAAACTTGAAAAGAAATGTAGCCAACGAGTCTATTAAAATTGGGTAACCAGAAAACAGGAAGTGACAACCTGGCATGGAAGCTACTGCCCAACGACCAGAAAGAGAAGTGGAAAGTTTAGGCGGGGCGGGGGTAAACTGTGGGTTTTCCTTCGGTACTTGCTTAACAAAATTCCTTGTAAAGAAAGTGAGAGCAGGGTTCCTGTCGTGGCGCAGCACAAGCGAACCTGACTAGTATCCACTGGGACGCGGGTTTGAGCTCTGGCCTCACCCAGCAGGTCAAGGATCTCGTGTTGCCGTGGCTGTTGGCCGTAAAAAGTGAAGAAAACAAAAAACAAAAAAAGTGAGAGCAGGCAGGCTGGGGAAGACACCACGAGGAAGGGAAGTGAGGACGGACCCAGAAAGGAAGGGGTCACGAGGCGCCGGGAGGCCGCGCCGCGTCGCAGCAGCAGACGGGAGCTCGGGCCACGTGCAGCCTTGTGAAGCAGAGATTTCAGAGGTTCTGTGCCCAGGTTAGTGCCAAGATGGCATCAGCGTTCAGAGCTGGAGACAAGACAGGGCCAGGCCTCCAGGTTCTGAACCTGGGGTTTGAAGCGCCAATGCCAACAGCTCAGACAAGGGTCCCGCGGAGGAAAGCCCAGGAGGGTCTCGTCAGTGAGACGGGCGAGGAGGACGCGGGTCCGGGCGGCAGGGAGAGGAGAGAGACTGGAGAAGCAGCCAGAAGGCAGTGCTAGGACAAAGGTCTGGGGGCTTTTTGGTCAACAACAGTGATTCAAAATTGCTCTATTTTTATTTTAAAAGGAGCTGCTAGGACAGGCGCTGGCCACCGCCGCACCGGGAGCTCCTCATATTTGTTTCACAGAAAAGTTGCAGCCGCCCCCCTGGCAGCTGTAGTATTCAGTTCAGTCCCCTCGAGCCCGGGTGCTTGAAGCCCAGCGAGCAGACGTGACCCCCGCGGGGGCGGCTCGCAGAGCGAAGCCAGAGCACCTGCCTCCCTGCGGCCCGGCACGCGGGCTGCGGTAGGGCTCGGCCGCCCAGGCCAGTGTCCCCGCTGCTCGGCGGCTGTCCGTCTTGATCCGTCCAGCCTGCCTTCCAGCTCAGACCTCGACGTGGCCCCCGCCAGCGCCCTCTGTCCCCCCCCCGCTACGCCCCCTGTCTGGTCTGCCCTCACTGGCCACGTCCCCTGCTCGCGCTCTTACACCCGCCAAGACCCCGGCCACGCCTGCCTGGCTTATAGTTATGTGCACACGAAAGTACTCACCGCTGTCCTAGCTTTACCCCCAAATTTGCCAGTTTTTATTTTAAAACTATTCCCTATGTAGGTTTTTAAGACTGTCATTTTATTGTTTTTTTAGAAAAAAATGTGACCTTGGGGGGAGTTCCCGTCGTGGCTCAGTGGTTAACGAATCCGACTGGGAACCATGAGGCTGCGGGTTCGATCCCTGGCCTTGCTCAGTGGGTTAAGGATCCGGCGTTGCTGTGAGCTGTGGTGTAGGTTGCAGACGCAGCTCGGATCCCGTGTGACTGTGGCTGTGGCGAAGGCCGGCGGCTACAGCTCCTGTTAGACCCCTAGCCTGGGAACCTCCATATGCCGCAGGTGTGGCCCTAAAAGGACAAAAGACAAAAAAAAAAAAAAGGATCTTAGGGAGTTTCCGTCATGGCTCAGTGTTAAACCCGACTAGGAACCACGAGGTTATGGTTTCGACCCCTGGCCTCGCTCAGTGGGTTAAGGATCCGGCGTTGCCCTGAGCTGTAGTGTAGGTCACAGACGCGGCCTGGATCCCGCGTTGCTGTGGCTGTGGGGAAGGCCGGCAGCTACAGCTCCTGTTAGACCCCTAGCCTGGGGACCTCCATATGCCGCGGGTGAGGCCCTAAAAAAAAAAAAAAATGAAAAAATAGAATTAAATTTCACCTTCCTCCAGTTTAGGAGCTTTTTTGTCTGAGTGTCTTTCTTTTCAGTCACTTCCTCTTCACCGTCTGCTTTACCACACTGACCTTTAACTGAAATGAAACATTGATTTTTTTCTTTTTAGAGCCGCACCTGCGGCATATGGAGGTTTCCAGGCTATAGGTCGAATCGGAGCTACAGCTGCCGGCCTACACCACAGCCACAGCAACGCAGGATTCGAGGCTGTAATAAAAGCTTAAATGACACTGATAAGAGGGGTCAGAGGCCAGGCCGCCGTGGTGCTGCCAGCTGTGGTCTGTGGCCAGGTGTGGTCGGCCCTGCGTCCACCCGGGAAGGAGCTGAGGGCTGGGGTGCTGTCTGCTCACCGCAGGCTATTAACGTGAGTTTAAGGCCGACAAGGGTTTTACTCAGAGGAGGTCCCGATTCGGTCACAGAGCTAACAATCCAGAGGCAAAAACCCAAAGTCTAAGAAGCAGAACCTCTTGGACCTCTCACTGACCACACGGCAGAGACTCACAAACGACAGTTCACAAATACGGAAATAAGGAGGCTACTAAGAGTCAGGATTTTTATACGGAAACACATAAGATGTCGTATTTTAAACACGCATGTTTCAAAAAGGGAGAATCTTTTAATAATTTAGCACAAAAATCAAATAATATAAACTTGGTATATGTTCCAGAAAATATTGCTTTCAACACTTACACCATGATCAAAATTCCTTTGGTAGCTTTTAATCAAAATGAAACATGCTATTATGTAAAACAGAAAGTACTTTTCAACGTTCTCACAGAAGTACATCTTTGTCGTCGTCGCCGCGCTAACACCACCTGTCAGCCTCACCTCCACGCACACAACGCGAAACACCAAACTCCACGTCCCGACCAGCTCTGTCTGCGGTGGTTACAGCAGAGAACAGCCACCCGCTCGGCCCTGAGAAAGCGAAACCAAACTTTACTGGCGCAATCTCACAAATCCTGCAGTTAGAAAAAACTCAAACAGCAGTCACCCCAGTGCGGGAGACAGGGACCGCGAGACTCAGCCCTAGAACAGCAAACAAACCCACCATCCCCTCAACCCTCTAACAGAAATACACAAGTAACTTAGCAGAAATAAAATGAAGACGCTGACGAGCTCACGTCACCAGACACTTCAGACACAATGTCCTCTTGGCACCGCAGAGATCTCACTGAGAAGCCTCACCATAAAAAAAAATCAGTCATCAAAGTTTAGAACTTTTTGAAAAGAAATGAAACAAACAGAGGCTAGTATTTAGGTTGCATAATCATTAGCCAGTTTTTAACACTGACTGTTCACCAGTTAAGGGCTCCTGTGGTCACCTAAGTGCTCGCCAGCGCAGGTGGCATGTCTGCAGGACACCAGGTGGCCTCTGTGGCTGCAGAAGGCAGCACGCAGGGCCTGCAGCCCGTGCACGCAGGCCACACACACGCCGAACGCTCGGCTCTGCCACAAGAACACCACCCTACTCAGAAGCGTCTTTTAACCAGCGTCCCCTTGTCCATCAGTCCCTCTGTGCTGCAACGCCTGAGAAGCAGAGGAGGAACCGGGGGCAAGGCCCACACGCCCTCTGCCAACCCGCGAGTCCGTGAAGTGCCGTCCCAGCATCGCCGCCTTCCTTCCAGTCCCAAAGCAGCCGTGCTGTTTGGCCCAGAAAGTCCTGGAAACAGCACGGAAGCGTTTCTGCCCTGGAGACACATTCTGGCGTCTCCCGGCGGGGCTGGCCGGCCTCAGGCCACGTAGCGGTACTGGTTCGGGCTGTCTCTGTCCCTCTCCATGTACTCTCTGTCTATGAGAGACTCGATCCTCTTTTTCAGATCTCCAGGCTGGAAGAGAAACACAAACGCCCCATCAGAGGGCCGCACACGGGCAGCCTCGGGCGGGACTGGGACCGTGCCCCCTCAGCCCGCAAACACGGCCGCTGGGACGCGAGCGGGCGACGCCCCACCCTGAACAAAGGGCTTCCGTGGGCGTGCGACGCTGCTCAGAGGTGAACACCCCGAGGCCCGCCGCAGAGCCTGTCCCTATCACGTGTCTGGAGGGGCTCTGAGGCCCCTCGGGCACGTCCACCCCCGTGGACGCCTCTCCCCAAGCGCCGCTCTGTCACCTGCCTGTGCTGCACAGATACCTGGCCCCAGCCCTCCTCCCCACAACGCAGCCCCGGCCCACGCCGGTCCTCTCAGCTGCCCTGCCCAGCCCCCTCCGCCTGGGGCGTGCAGAGCACCGCCCCGCGTCCACCCCCGAGCCACGTGGACGGGACGACTCCGGGTCATAGACTTTCCCACCCAGAAGCCCTGGTGGTGGGCTCGGTGGCCGGCTGGGGGCCGGTTCCCAGAGGGTGCCATGCTCAGCCCCCAGCTTGCCTGGTACCCCCACGTGGCAGGACGGCGACCCCAGCAGGGACCTGCACCGCCAGCAGGCTGTGGCCCGGGGCGTCCGGGTGAGGCCCCGCTGGCCGTAGCAGGCACACAACAGAAGCTTCCCGGAGCGAGGGGCCGTCGGCAGGAGGGCAGGTGGTCTGACTCTAAAGGTCGTGGAGACACGTGCTCTGCAGGCGTCTGGCAGACGCGCGAGCTGACGGAGCACCGCGTTTACCTTGACCGGGAACTTCAGCTGATTGTACAGCTCCGAGACCAGCAGGTTGTGGCCCAGCGTCTTGCGCATCTTCATTATGCGGACGATGGCGGCGTCAATCTGGTACTGCCGGTCCTGGAACACGCGCTCCGTCGTGCTGACCTGCTCCTCCACCTGCGCGGGACGGGGCGGCGTGAGAAGGCGCGCCCTCCCGGGCGGCCCGGGTCCGGTCCGACGCAGCCGAGAAGCGACTGCAGGCCGGGGGGCGCGGGCGGGCAGGGCGCGCACGGCGAGCAAATGCACGTACGGTCTCCTTCATCTGAATCTGATTGATCTTTATCCGGAACAGCTTGTGCTTGAACTCCGCGTTGAAGAAGAACTTGTCCCCGTCTTCCACCTCCTTCCCTTTGGGGCTTTTGACCAGAACCCGAGCTTTGCCGCAGGCCAAGGACTGTAAGGCCCTCCGCAGCTCGCTGTCCTCTGGATGGAGAGAAAGTGCGGGCGCAGGTCAGGGCCGCCGAGGCAGCCACGCCCGCGGTGTCACCAGCTCCCGGGTGACCGCGTCTGCGAATGTGGCTCCCGGCAAGCCCAGGCCCGTACCGATCCCGGTGGCTGTCTTGATCTCTTCGAGGCTGAACCCATCCCCTTCGTTGAACATGAGAAGCACCAGCGTCTGGAAGAGGGACACCTGGAACTCCTTCTTCCCCTGAAAGAGAGCAGACACAGCACAGGGAAGCCACGCTCGTGGACGTTTCCAAGCAGCTCCTTTTTGCTTTCAAGCTGTGTGGGGGGGTGCCATGGTAAGAAATCACTAATTACACATTAAGTAAGAAATTAAGGAGTTCCCGTCGTGGCACAGTGGAAACGAATCCAACTAGGAACCATGAGGTTGCAGGTTCGATCCCTGGCCTCGCTCAGTGGGTTAAGGATCCGGTGTTGCCGTGAACTGTGGTGTAGGTTGCAGATGCGGCTTGGATCCCACATTGCTGTGGCTGTGGTGTAGGCCAGTGGCTACAGCTCCTGTTAGACCCCTAGCCTGGGAACCTCCACATGCTGTGGGTGTGGCCCCTAAAAGGACAAACAACAAACAAACAAAAAATTAAGTTACCAACTATACAAGACTAAGAATGACTCAAGTCTGTGCTAAATTCTCCTTGTGACGTATTTTAAAAGCAGCAAGAAAGGTCTTTGTCAAGTTGTGCTGAACAAGAACGACTGTGGCTGTGAGGTCTGAGGTCACTGGTACAGAGCAGACGGTGCCCTCGTGCCTGCCTTCCGGTCGCCGAGGGCCTTGTGACGGCCGTGGGGACGCCGCCGAGCGGAGTGTGGACAGAGCAGGAGAAGGCACAGGGACGGGGCCTGGGGGCGGGAAGCAGGCAAGAGGCGCCACCAGCGCCGGAGAGAGCAGAGCGAGGGGGAGCGGGCAGGGGTCGCGTCTCCAGGGCCGCGTAAACCGCAGGTCTGGCGACCGCATGCTGAGCGCCTCTCCCTCGGTGTCTGTGTCCTGTGTCGTAGCGCTCAGTTTTGGACCCTCCACCGGGAAATGACTACGACCCGCTGAAGGCTCAGATGACGGGCAGCACTTTTTAGCAGTGAATAATTGTTATTTATCATTTTATTTCTTTTTAGGCCGCGCTAGAGGCAAATGGAAATTCCCAGGCCAGGGATTGAACCCACGCCGCCAAAGAGATGATGCTGGATTCTGGATCCTTAACCTGCTGTGCCACCACAGGAACTCCAGCCGCGAAGCACTTTCAATCCGAGGCCTGCACCGTCTTCTCAGACGTGATGCTCACACACCGCAGGGCCGGGCCCCACCTCCCCTGACGCTCTGTCTCGGGGTCTGCGGGCGGCTCACGGTTCTCCCCCGATTCACCGGGGCCGGCGGAGGCGGAGGCAGAGGCGCCCCGCGTGAGGGCGCCCGGCCCGGCCAGGGCGTGGCAGCCAGTGAGGGCGCCACGGAATCGAACTCTCGTAGTACCTTAAGGACTAGTACGTGGTATGCGGTTTTCTGTACCTAACCCGGTACAGTGACACACAACGAACAGGTATCATTTACGTGTAACTGTATGCTTGCGCATATAACTTATGCAAAATGTACAGATGTGCAAAGCAGTAATTTCTCCACTTTTTGGCTGACTATCTAACTGGATTCTGTTTACAAAATTTGAGGTAAATTCAAACACGGACTATTTCATGACACGGTTCCTTCATTTACCAATATGTTGGATGCACTCTCTCTTTTCTGTCTTTTTAGGGCCGCACACACAGCATATGGAGGTTCCCAGGCTAGGGGTCTAATCGGAGCTAGAGCTGCCAGCCTGCACCACAGCCACAGCAATGCGTTATCCAAGCCGCATCTGCGACCTACACCACAGCTCACAGCCACACCAGATCCTTAACCCACTGGGAGAGGCCAGGGATCGAACCCACAACTTCATGGATACTAGCTGGATTCATTTCTGCTAAGCCACAGTGGGAACTCCTTGTTATTTCATTTGTAACTACTTGACTGGCAGAGAAATGGCACATTTTCATGGATATGGTGCTTTTAGGAATGGCTACTTCACGTCCTTGGCTCTATTTTTAATTAGGTAAATGCTTTCTATTCTTATTTTTTTGATTAGAATATTAATCCTTCAACTGTAATTGTACTGGCCAGTGGAAAGCCAGCGCTGAGTTATACTGAATCGTTTCCCTTTGCTACCGAAGTCCAATCACAGTTTTTGAAAATGTTATTAACACACTTAGGAAAACGAGACAGACAAGCACTTACCTCCTTAAACTCCGCCTTTAACACCGCGTGCCCCAGGGCGGTTTGCCACTGGAGTTTTCGGCCACTGTGCTTTCCCAGATAAAACGTCTTAAACACTTCCTGAAGTTTAACCATCTGTCAAGCACAGGAAAAAACAAGTTTAATTACACCAAACACCTTTAATCTAAGCCTCACACACTGTTCAGTTCAGTTTCCCGGTACTTCACGGCTGAACCAAAGCTCAGCTCCGCTGGGTCAGTGGCCCAGCTGCCCTGGCCGCGGCTGCCCCGAGGGTCGACCAGGTCCTCCGGAGGCGACACAGCCGTGTGCTCGGCACCCTTCCCCGGGGGCGCTCCCGGACCCCCCAGCCCCCAGTCCGCCCGCGAGGCTGCCCAGGCTCTGCCGTGAGCACGCAGACCCCTCAGCAAGCCCACCCGGGGCCACCAGCGCCTGCCTCGGGGCCACCAGCGCCAGGGTCTCATCGGGCTCCAAGCGACCTGTCAGGTGATGCTAGGGGCACACCTGCCGAGCCTCCTGCCCTCCGGGGTCGGCCGTCTCTGTGGGGCTTGTCCCCAGCCCCACGCCAGCCCCTCGGTGTCCCGGGTAGGAAGACAGACCTCTGCCGCCTGCTGGCCCTCGGCTGCGCCCCCACCCAGCACCGCGCGCCCCTCCTCGCCTCGTCCTCCGTGGGCTTTTCGCCCAGGCTGCCCACGCCGGGTCTGCGGCCGCTCTGACGGCACTCCCGGCCCCTGTGCGGACGCGAGCGGGCAGGACCAGGTCTGGCCTCTGCACTGCTGCTGCTGCGCCAGTGTCGCGAGCGAACGCCTGCAGGCCCTGGGCCTGGTGCTCGCTTCCAGGGCCTCTGGGTTTCTGTCCAAGTGGCGCCCTGGGACAGTGCTTGGCAAACTCCTCTTCATACTTCAAAACTCAGCTCAACAGCTGCAGCCACCGCACAGACCCATGACCACCTTCAACCACATGCAATCCCAGGCGAGGAGCCACTGAGCCTCTAAGCGTGTCCACACACCTCCAGAAGATGAGGGCCGCTCCAGAAGCACACCTGCTGATCCCGTCGCCCCCAGAACAAAGCAACAATGTGATAATAACCCTTCTAATGCGTACCTCTCCTAAAACTACTCCCTGGAGATTAAGTCCTAGGACTGGATATAAATGATTATAACAGCAGCTAACACGGGGTGCTTGCTATGAGCCAGTGACCGCTCCAGGCTCGAATGTAAGATACGCTCGCGCTGCAGCCAGCTGGCTGACACCTTCGCCTGACGACCCCAGGGCGGGCAGGGGGCCAGAGGGCACCCCGGGGAGACACAAACCGGAAACGACAGTGCCCGCATGGGGCTCTGGCTGGACGCAGCCTGCACTGCCAGGACAGGTGTCAGCGCCACACAGGAGAAGACGGTTGTGCCGCTGCTACCGACAAAAGGGGACGGAGCGCAGGGCCCAGCCCAGTGCGCAGAAAAGCCGCCACAGAGAGCCGGGCTGGGCAGCGGACAGAACGGCACCCCGGGTGCGCACGGCAGCAGCCGCATCCGCCAGCTGCTGGCATCTGGCAGCGCTCCGGTCGCCCTAGGAAGCGGCCATGACGGCGTCGGGGGTGAAAGGCGCGGGTGGGCGCCGGTCCCACGAGGACTGAGGGGCCCGCGGCGCAGCCCGGCAGGGGCTGTGCCCTCAGAGGGGAGTCGCGGTGAGAAGGGCTGCGCTCAGGCAGGGCCTGGGTTCTGAAGAAGAGGCTCCGGTCAGAGGGCCGCACAGGGGCCTGAGAGCAGGGGACAAGCGGGTGGGTGCGGCCCCACTGCCGTCACCTCCACTGCCAGGACGGAGGGCTCGGGGTGGGGGGGGGGCGAGTCTGGGCGGCTGCCGGGAACAGCAGCACCGCGGCCACAGGTGAAGGAAAAGAAGAAAACAACAAAGGCAACTGACCAGCGGGGTCAGAAACAAAAGAAAATCCAGGAAGAAATAAGGCCTCAGGAAGGCAAGGAACTGCTTGGAGGCACGTCTCTGACCCCGGCCGCCAGGCCCCACCATCCCGTGCCCCTCTTTTCCTGGCGGGCACCACGCCGCACCCGGGCCTTGCCCGACACCGCCGCTGGGGCTTAAGGACTCCACGGTGCCCACATGTCGCCAGAGACCAGAGTGTAGAGACACAGCCAGGCCCCTGCCCCTCGCCAGGGTGACGCGGACGCTGGCCCCTCGCGTCCGTAATGGGGCAGGAGCCGGACAGGGAGGCCCACAGCCGGCAGGCAGGCAGGGCTGTGCCAGGGCCTTCCTGACGGCCAGTGGGTGGACACGGTGAGTCCAGGAGCTGGGGACGGGGAGGCTGAGGTCTGCCCTGAGTGCAGGCGGCGAGCCTCCAGGGGAGAGACCGCCCGGCACCGGGGAACAAGCTTGCGATGCCCGGGCGGCCGCAGCCACCCGCCAGTGAAGGACGCGGAGCCCGGCAGGCACTCACCTCCGGGGTTAAGTGCACGTCCATGGGCGTGTAGGTCGGCCAGTACCCCATCGTGAGGACGTTCACCGTCAGGTCTATGGAGCCCGGGTCGCTCTGGTTCTGCATGTACTAGAAACGGAAGGTCCGGACAAGATGACTGTCGCTACGAGGTGAAGGTGCGCTTTCCACAACACAGTTCCCCATGTTTTTGTTTTCGTCTCTGGAGCATATTCCCCTGAAGCTACGTCCTCTGTTCTAAAGCCACTAGAAATATGTTTTTCTTCTTTGCTTTTATACCCACTGACGTGCACTAAACTCATTTAAGCCACGTGGTTGGTACACGCTTTGAGGGATCGCTCTTCTGGCCGCGTGGGGCGTCAGCAGTGCACCCTGGGCCAGGCCCTGGCAGCCGACGCCCGCTCCCCAGGGGTTAAGGGTCTGTTCTGAAGGCCTGCCTGGCCTGGGCGACCCCACTTGCCTGCTTGAAGTGGACCATGATGTCCTTGGACAGCTCCATGTCCTTGAACATGCCCTCCAGCTTGCTGGTGAAGGCGGCGCCGCACTCTGCACACAGGGAGCGGGCGTCGGGGGGACCCTGAGCACAGCGGAGAGCCCCCGGCCCGCCCCACCCCGGGCGGCCCGGTCCTACCATGCTTTAGTTTCGACAACATAGATTTCTCGGCATCGACAGAGGCACTTTTTCCAAGGAGGAGTCTTTTGGCCAAATCTTTTTTATAAAACGCTTCAAAGACGTCTTTACCTTTTAAGCCAATGAGAACCATGAAGGCATCAGACAATTAACATGCAATGTTCCCCCGACTGCCGGAAACCCCAAGAGGCGCCCACCCTGGGCACCCGGAGCTGGGCTACATCTCCGCACGGCGCGGCACCGGGGTCTGCGCCCCCCCACCGCCCCCAGGGACGGGACGGGCTCCGCTTTTCCTCAAAGGACGGGGCCAGGAGGCAGGCATCCGAGGTGACGGGCGTCCGCACGCGCTCGCACAGCGGGAGGGTGCGCGGGACTCCTCACCGTGGATGAACCTGAACATGATCATGACCTTGTCCAGGGTCCTCTCCAGCTCCTCGTCCGTGGCCTCCTTGTTACCCGCTCTCAGCTTTGAATCGACGTGCTTTGCTGTAAGAGTTTAAAATCACTTGAAAGGTGAGCCGCCAGCACAGGTGCGTCTTCTCAACAGGGGGCGAAGACCTTTCATTTCTAGGAGCAAAGACGGAACCGCAACCTTTCCAAGGTGAAGCCACTACATGACAAGGCCACGCCAGCTTTGCTAAGGCATGCACTCTCGAGGCACCTGAGAAGAGACACTGACCACATGCTGGGGTGTCCCGGCACGCCACTGCTCCAGAAACTGGGCCACCCGGTCGGCAGATGGGCCAGGCGTGACCTGTGCAGACTCGACTGCTTCGGGCTTCAAGGGGCTACCCCCGGGGTAACGACGCAGGGGCCAGAGCAGGCGGTCCTGCTGGGCTCTGGTCTCTCAGCTACACCAGCGCTGGCGCGGGGCGGGGGGCTCCCGAGAGCCGAAACTCCTACCTCCGGAGAAACCACACCCCGAAGTGGTTCAAGGCCAAATTCAACTGCCTTGTGCGTGGCCTTCCTTGCTGACTGTTAGTTCTTTTCCTGCCCACCCTGCGGGATGAAACCCTCTGGACATACAGACGTAGAAACCTGTTGGCGAACGCCATGCGCCCACCGCCTCTCCAGCGCCCGACAGCGGCCCTTCCGCGTCCCTGTCTCTACCCGCGGCCTCCTGAAACCTGAACACTTACTCACTAGTGCAAGTCTATGAATGATGAAATATATTTTGATGTTATCACGAAATAATTACATGAACTGACTTTTTTTTTGTCATTTTAGGGCCACACCCAGGGCATGTGGAGGTTCCCAGGCTAGGGGTCTAATTGAAGCTGTGGCCGTGGGCCTACACCACAGCCATAGCAACACAGGATCCGAGCTGTGTCTGCGACCTACACCAGAGCTCACGGCAACGCCGGATCGTTACCCCACTGAGCAAGGCCAGGGATCAAACCCACAACCTCATGGTTCCTAGTCAGATTCGTTAACCACTGAGCCACGACGGGAACTCCTAAACTGACTTTTAAAAACTGTTTCTTCTTAAACACACTCTCTCAAGAGACCTTCAATTTTACCCTATTTTAATGCTGCCTGCAGGATACAAAGATAGTGACTAAGCAGCCCCACGTTTTGAATATTATCTGGAGACCAACAGTTACCCTCATGTGTCCAATCCTGAGCAGAAATTACGTGTCTATAATCCACACAGATAGTCAAGCCTCATCTTGACAGAGCGCAGCCCTGGAGCTGCAAGCAGGGCCCAGAGGACAGGCCTCTGCTGTCCCCTCCTTCTCCTGCGCCACCAAGCTCCCGTCTCTACAGAGTCACCCAAAGGGCGGCCCTTACGGAAACACCGCGAACTCAGATACGCATCTAAAGTGCATCCACGCACACACGTGCGCATGCGTTTTGAACACGCGTGTCCTCCTCAGTCAGGGCCGCCTCCGCACGAGGAGCGGAGCTCTGGGGGACAAGTGTCTGTCCGAGTCCCGCCCCGCCCGTGGGGACGCGCGCCCGAGGCGGGCTCCTACCGACGAGCTCGGCGGGCTTGTTCGGCCGCTTGTTGATGAACGCCTCGAAGGACTCCTTCATCAGGTTGATGAACTTCTCGTTCCTCTGGAAGCACACGTCGATCACGTGGTCCACGCGGTCCTTGAAGTCCAGCAGGTCCTGCACCATGTCCTTGTCCTTCTCTGGGTTGATGACAATCGTCGTCCCAAAAGTCTGCAAAAATAAACATACTCCAAGTCATCAACAGGTTTACGGTACAACGTGATTTTTTTCCTGCTAACAATCACAACGGCTTAACGCAAATTAACTAGTCCTGATATGAAATACTAAATACTTTCAAAAGTTTCACAAATTTATTCTACTACCTAAAAATTAAGCAGACATACAACGAAGGCTCTGGGGTTATAATTCTGCTTCTGGAAAAATTTAGAAATTACTAGGGAAATGTCTGTTGCTCTTAAAAGCACTTTTTTTGCTTTTTCCTTCTCTCATAACCATGGTTTAAAGGCGGTCCAAAAAACAAAAACGAAAACAAAAACAAAAAAGGAGTTCCCTTCGTGGCTCAGTGGTTAACGAATCCGACTAGGAACCATGAGGTTGCAGGTTCAATCCCTGGCCTTGCTCAGTGGGTTAAGGATCCAGCGTTGCCGTGAGCTGTGGTGTAGGTAGCAGACATGGCTCAGATCCCTTGTTGCTGTGGCTGTGGTGTAGGCTGGCGGCTACAGCTCCGATTAGACCCCTAGCCTGGGAACCTCAACATGCCGTGAGTGCGGCCCTAGAAATGGCAAAAAGACAAAAACAACAACAACAAAAAAAAACCCAAAACAAAAAAAAATAAAGGCGGTAACGCGCTGTACGACACATTACTGAGGTCCGCGTGGGGACCTTCGCTGCTCTGCTTTGATGAGATAAACTGCCAGCCGAAGAGGTGCTGAACGCAACTGCCAATCAACATGACATGCGTGTTTTTAAAACCGGCCTTCACAGGACACACCCACACAAACGCCCGTGGCAGCGGGTGCCTGGTGTGGAGACACAAGTGTCACCAATGCCACCTGGGGTCGCTGCGCGCCCGCGAGGTGGGGGGTGGGCGTGGGTCGCCTCCAGCCGTCGCCCTCCTGTGCTGACAGGGCCTGAAACAACGTGCCCACGACGGCGAACACACCTCTGTGCCGTGGGAGCCCCCCCCCACGACCGTCAGCGACCCTCCCGCCCCGGCTGACAGGCGCACAGCTGAGCGTGCTGTGCTGGCCGCCAGGTTCTGTCCCTCAGGACCGCCGGTCGGGGACTCCAGGACTGACTGTTTTCTTTATCTTTTTTGCTTAGTTGAACTTCCCTGCTGCGGCTACAGATTCACACAAGCAGCGTCACAGAAGCAGTGACGGTGTCCTCTGTTCCCAAAGCTAACAGGTGGCAAAGCCACCAAGCAGCATCGCAACTTGGACACCGGACACTGGCCTTGATACGTGCCCTCAACTCATCCAAGTGGCTGCTGTTTCAGCCGCGCCGCCTGGGTGCGAGGCACTGCGCATGTTCGTGGACATGCCCTGAAAGCACGCGTAAGTGATAAGCCGGGGTTCTAGGACGCGAAGCAGCACACACCCCGCCCGACACCCAACCGCGCAGCGGCTCCCGCCCCCGCTGACCACCGACCTCAGCCGCTGCGGCCTGCGCGCGGCCGACACCCAGACCCCGGCCCAGGAACCGGGCGCACGAGCGACCCGGGAGGGGAGGACGGCGGCGCCCGGCCGCCCCAGCCCGAGCACAGCACGCACCTTGATGTACTCGCTCCAGTGCTGCAGCAGCGCCTGCTGGCCGCCCCGCACGCGGCTAAACAGCTGGTACATCTGCGTGAGGTCGGGCACCCTGTTCCCGTCCAGCAGGTGATCCAGTCCTACGGTCACACGGCACCTTAGTGGCCGGTCAGGAGGTGGAGGCCCCAGGCCACGCGAGTCCCGGTGACCGGGGGCGCAGGAGCTGCCGCCCCTCCTCGCAGCAGCCGGCGGCCCCTTCCCTCGTCCCGCTCCGGCGGCGGCGTCTGCAGAAGGCTCTCACAGCTCCGAGCTGGGGCTGATCGGCCCTCGGCCGGGAAGTGTGCCTGTCACAGGACAAGCTGGCGAACCTAGTCTTTCAGCTGATTAGTGTCACCCGCCTACGGCGCTGGGGAGGGAACCTGCCGTTTATCGGTACTTCGAGGCACTTAACACGGCAGTTTTCAGGTCGTTCCTTTTTAGGTACCATCTTCTTACCAGATTTTCTAAAACTACACAATCGCAAGGGCCCCCACGAAGGTTCCTAAATCCCTGCTTTATGGCTTGGGGCCCACACGTCCAACCCGGGCACCCGGCCAAGGGGTCAGAGGTCCTTTATTTCTCCCAATGACTTTCTGATCTACTACAAATCCTTCATTTTACAATTTATCTCCTGAAACGCTAAATGATGAAATGATGACTTAATTCAAAAATCAGAAGTTCCTGCAGTGGTGCAGTGGAAATGAATCCGACTAGGAACCATGAGGTTGTGGGTTCAATCTCTGGCCTTGCTCAGTGGGTTAAGGATCCAGCGTTGCCGTGAGCTGCGGTGTAGGTCGCAGATGTGGCTCAGATCTGGTATGGCTGTGGCTGTGGTGTAGGCCAGTGGCTGTAGCTCCTATTCGATCCCTAGCCTGGGCACCTCCATATGCTGCAGGTGAGGCCCTACAAATTTAGAAGAAAAAAAAAAAAAGAATTCAAAAATCATAGCTTTTAATTTTGTAAAAAGATCTCTAGTAAAAATTAGATTACACTCAAGTATATATAATTTACTATTTTCTTGAAACAATTTTGTCAAAATATTCTCTGAAACAAATTATCCAAATTCCTACTATCTAAAGAAACACTGAGAACAAATTTGGAAGGTTTTTGTTTTAGGTGGACAGTAAATGAAAACGCACGGCCGCTGGCTCTAGTGTGCTGTGAGCAGGGAGACCCCAACCTCGCGCCTGGCCGTGGCCCTGAGGTGAGAGCGGAGGCACTGAGGCCGTGCTGCTCCGAACCTCGGGTTCCTGTGAGGTGGCCAAGGGCTGGGACCCCCACCAGGCTCAGCAGATGCCAAGGACATGGGTCCTCTCCCTGGGGCTCACCCAGGTTTCACGGGATCTCATCAGAGACACCAGTGTCTGTATTTCCTAATTTTTTGTGTGTCTTTTTAGGGTCACACCCACGGCACGTGGAGGTTCCCAGGCAAGGGGGCAAATTGGAGCTGCAGCCGCCGGCCTGCACCGCAGCCACAGCAACATCAGATCCGAGCCCTGCCTGCGACCTATACCGCAGCTCATGGCAACGCTGGATCCTTAACCCACTGAGGGAGGCCAGGGATCGAACCCGTGTCCTCATGGATACCAGACAGGTTTGTTACCACTGAGCCGCGAAGGGAACTCCAGTATTTTCCATGATTTCCAGTGCCCGTCTTATCACAGGAACAAACGCCCTCCCATTGTTATTCACAACACTTCGCCGACTTCCATGACAGGCGGCACCGGGGCAGGGACCTACCTTTCTGCAGAATCGCTGTCAAATGCTCCCCCAGGAGCTGCTTCTCCACGCAGGCGATCAGCGGCTTCCTGCAGAAAAGGAAGGAGGCGCGGCTGTGTCGCCCGTAAGAGCACGGGGACCACCCACAGGGACGCCCGGGGTCAGCAGAGGCCCGAGTGTCTCCGGCACAGGCGGTCGGTCGTCACCGTCGATGACACGGACTCTGAGGTCTCTAGAAACCACCCCAGGGTCAGGGGAGGGGGAAGGCACCCGGCGACGAGGCAGGCCTGGCGTGGCTGCGGGAGGCCCCGGCGCTCCGGTCTGCGTGGAGTCTGGCCCCACCCTCATGTTGCCCAGCCCTCCCCCGCAGGCCCCATGCCCCCTCCTGGACCCACAGCTGCCCCCTGCTCCCCCTCCTTCATGCCACTCATCCAATCTGAGTTGTCACAGAACCTGCACGAATGCCACCTGCAACAGCACGTGTCCTTCTGGGGTCGGCAGTGTGACAGCCACGCACACGGGCTCAGAGCCACTCCGCCTGGTTCCAGACCCGCTGTCCACTCCCTTCTCCTCTAGGAGGCCAGCGCCCCTGCCCTGCACGGCAGCACTGGCCGCGCCTCCGCCAAGTGTGCCCTGCGTCCCGCCCAGGAACCTCAGGGCCCACCGAGGGGTGCGCTCCGTCCCGCAGGAGAAGACAGGCCGGGGCGGCAGGAAGGGCCGGTCGCGGCTTTCCCCTCCGCAGCTTCGTGGAGGTGACGCCCACTACCGCAGCCCCGCCAGGCGGCCCGCACCGCCACCCGCCCGCAGCAGGGCCCCGGGCTCCCCACGCCAACCCCTGGTGTGGCGCTTCCCGATGACTGATGACGCCGGCCGGCCCTCGAGGAGCTCAGACAATTTGGGCCTAGACGCTCAGCCATGTCCGTCATGCCAAGAGCAGCAGTGTCCACTGGCCCAGCACACAGGGGCGCCGGGAGCTGGGCGGCCCCGGGAGGTCACTGTGACGTCCCCAGACTGACCGCGAAAACTACGGGACGGCTCACGGATCTGCCGCAGCACCCAGCGACATCACCCACAGGCCAGCAGGTCCTCTCGGGACTTGGTGCAGAGGCCACCCCAGGGGACCGAGAGCCGACCCCGGGCGGGGCCGCCCAGCCACCTGGCACAAGGTTCACGTGCTCCGTGGGGGGCTGGCGGCACAGTGCAGACAGCAACACGGGCGTCCACCCCACCGTGCGCCTGCTCTGAGCGCAGCCAGGCGTGGGAGGGGTGCCCGGAGCCCAGTGCGGGACCGGAGCCCCTTGAGTGCCCTTTCCTTGAGAACCGCTTGTCATTCTGTGGTCTCTCGATCACCCACCCCCGCGAAGCCGCCTTAGCCCGCGCGCCTCAAAATCCCAAGCTGGGGGATCCACCCTTTCCTGGGTTCCCCAGCCTAACTCCACACACCGCTAAGCAAGACGGCTGTGTGTGTGTGTGTGTGTGTGTGTGTGTGTGAGCGTGTGTGTGTGTGTGTGCTGTGCGTGCGAGGGAGGGAGCGTGCGGCACAGGCGCAGACGGCGTGGGCGCCCCGCGCGAGGAGCCGGGGACAGCGGGCAGAGTCCCAGCAGACCCCGACGAGGTCTCTCGCACGCCCCCCACTCCCCGCGTGGACCTGGCACCCGTCCTGGCTCCAGGGCAAATGCACTTGGGCCAGACTCCCCGCGTCCGCACCTCCACGGGTCCGAGCAGCCTTGGCCCTATTGCCACGTCCCCACGCCTGCCACGCCGGCCCCTTCCCTCCTCCCGCCGCCCGGCCCGCGAGTCACCGCCTCCCGCACATTTCAGCACGTTCTCTTCAAAACCTCTCTCTCGTCTCTCCCGCTTCCGTGTCCCGAGCTCCCTCACTTGAATAAATGTTACGTGTCTGACACGCACATTCACAAAATTTTCCCTTTTGTGTTCCCCCGGTTACTCATCGACCTCAGGTTTAGAGAAAAACCCCAGATGAAAGGGGAAAATGGGGCAGCTGAGCGCCGTGGACAGAAGTGATGGCTGCGTCGGACCGGGCAGCGTCCACACCACAACTGCCTCTGACTGGTGGCACTGCGCTGACACAAACCAAGTTCACAACAAACTCCGGGTTGTCCGAAGATGCCAAGCGTCCCAGCCCGAATCCCCGCACAGGACAGGAACTCGCACAGGGCGCCCGGCGGCGCGGAGCGGTCACTAAGCCGGGCTGGGACCGGGAACGGACGGAAGAGGGGCGGACGTGTGTACGTGCATCGGAACTGCGCCGTCACTCAGCAGACGGTCACAGCTGCCCGCCAACCCCTCCTTAACACAACCTGAACAACGAGGAGCAAACACGCTCTCAGAGAGCGGTGAGTGGCGACTCGACACCAGCTGCCTCCAGACCCGCCAGGAGAGGCCTCCGGGGTCAGCCCGCGAACCCAGGCAGGCACACGGCAAGTACTCACTGCGTGCTGTGGTCTAGGTAGGTGATCACGCGGTCTCCTTCCTCCTCCAAGCGCTTACTTACATGGTTCAGATATTCTGGAACCTTCCAAACAAAACGTTGAAACACAGTAACAGAAAACATTCCTGGTGCTAACAGGAAGCTGAAATATTATTTTCCTCATGAAGAAAAAAGCAAGCAGCACTTGTGTTTAGGCCAAATATTAACACAGCTTAACGGTGGTGGGCTGGGAGGTGGGGAGAGCGTGTTGGGGGCTCACGGCGGAGGCTCCCTGAGCTGAGCCCGCAGGTCATCACCTCCCAGCCCCGTGTTTCTCCCTCCCTCCCTCCCTCTTTCTTTCCTTTTTTTTCTCTGTCCCTCTTTCTTTCTCCCTCCCTCCCTTCTTTCCTTTTTCTTTCTTTCCTTCTTTTTCTCTGTCCCTCTTTCTCTCTTTCTCCCTTTCTCCCTTCCTTTCTTTTCCGCTTTTTAGGGCCACACCTGCGGCTTATGGAGGTTCCCAGGCTACAGGTGGAATCGGAGCTACAGCCGCCGGCCTACACCACAGCCGCAGCAACTCGGGATCCGAGCCACGTCTGCGACCTACACCACAGCTCACGGCAACGCTGGATCCCTGACCCATGAGCCGCACGGCTGCTAGTCAGACTCGTTCCCACTGAGCCACAGCGGGCACTCTCCTCCTGTGTCAGTTTGGGTTCCTCTAGGCATTTCAGATGCTATCTGTGTTTTTAATCGTGGAGGTAGGGGGAAAAAGCAGAGTTTCTAAATTAGGAGAAATATTAATACTTAACACAGTAAGAAAGAAGCTCATTAACTGGGGATTTAAACTAGACTGCAGCTTCCTGAAGATTTTCAGTACAATGTCTGCACATGTGAAAAGACAAACATTTTGAAATTCCACGTAGCTGCACACCTATAAAAACGAGGCGATGCACACAAGTTCCATCGTCTCACCTCTCTTTCCTGCATTAATCTTTGGCCTTCTGCAGCATATAAACAGTTAGTTTCTTCCAAAAATTTCGATTCAAACGAATCTTTATAAACCTAAAAAGGGAGCAGAGTCACTGAGCAATCGCCGTGGAGAAGCCTCTTCTCAACCTCAAGTGCTGACGCGCCAAACGTGCAGGGCACACGCGAAGGCGCCCGCAGCTGCCGCCCGCCCCCGCCGCCGGCCCAGCCGAGGGCCCCGGCCCGCCGTGCTCCCCCCAGGCCCGGGCCCCTGCCGTAAGGCCGTTTCCTCCTCCTGCTCCCGGTGCCGGGCTGGCCTGAGCCTCATTCCGAGGCAGGGGTTGAAGACACAACGCTTCTCAGAGTCCGCACCCCACACTTGGGTCCCCGCCGGCCGGGCTGGGGGGCGCCGGCGGCCCACCTGCAGGTCGGAGAGCATGCCCAGCAGGCCGCGCAGCAGGCTCCGGTCCACGGCCTCGCCGCTGCGCTCCCGCTCGATCAGCAGCAGGATCCCGCCGACCGTCTTCGTCTGCACCGCGCTGTCGCCGACAATGTGGCTCCTGAACAGCTCCAAGCCCATGTCCCTGCACAGACAGCGAGAACCAAGACCTGCCTGAGCTTCGGTTCTCGGGTCGGGGGTGAAGACCCCGCAGCGCCGGGAGCATCAGCCGCCACAGCCCCTGTGCTAACTCTAAGGCCAGGTGCCAAGAACTCTTTTTAAAAAAAAATTCGTTTTTGACAGTCTATCTGCTCCGAAGCACGGGTTACAGGAAACAACCTCTGCGCCAAAGGAGAAGCCCCACCGCCTCGGGTCCGAGTGAGTGGTGCGCGAGCTGGCCAAGCAGCCGCCTCTCCAGAAGGCACGGCGTGCAGGGCGAGCTCACCCCGAGCCGAGTGAACGTCCACGCGGACGGAAGCCAGAAGGCCCGAGGGCGAGGTCGGGACAGGCTCTGTCACCAAGGCAGACTCCCAGGGTGACACTGGGGACCCAGGACAACGTGGGCGTGGGGTTCCCAACACGTGGTGTGCAGACTGAAGCCAGGCCCAGTGCCCACAGCAGAGGTCACAGAAACAGGCTTCACCCGGCACCTCGGGGGCCTGCCTGCCTACCCTGTGACGCTCAGTGCCAGCTGGAGAACGTGCTAGAAGGCACTGTGTCTCCGGCCCCACCCCCACGGGGACAGACACCGGGCTGAGATCCTCCTCCACACACGAGTCACCAGGGAACCAGCCAGACACAGGCAGCCCGGCGGCCCCAGCCAGAGCAGCCGACAGGGCTCCAGGACGCTCACCAGATGGAGGGGAGCAGCGAGCTCTGCAGAACGTAGGTGCGGTCCAGGAAGAGGAAGATGCTCCTGATCATGATCTGCGGGCAGAGAAGAAGCCGTTGGCCCACAGGCCCACAGAGCGCACTGGCCATCGGGCCTTCTGAGCCGTAGCTAGGCGGCTGTCGCAAATCTAACCGGCCTGCTGTTTAAAAACGCTTTATTACAGTTGATTTACCACGTTCTGTCCATTTCTGCTGTACAGCGAAGTGACCCCGTCATACCCACACGTGCGTTCTTTTTATCACATTCTCTTCATCGTGTTCCCTCGCAAGCGGAAACCCCGATGGAGCCCCCTGTGCAACCGAGCAGGACCTCCCTGCCTATCATTCTCGCTGTCAGGGCTGGCATCTACCGACCCCAGACCCCCGTCCATCCACCCGCCCCCTCCCCCTCATGCTCTGTGTCTGCGAGTCCGTTTCTGGTCTGCAGGGGTTTCGCCTGTGCCGCGTCTTAGATCCCACGCAGAAGTGACACACGTGGTGTCTGCAACACGGCTGTTTCCTAATGAAAAGGCGTTTACCACAAAGACCCCGGGACTGACTTTCCCTAAAATTAGCTGTTCCCTTGGTGTTTGGTTTTCATCTCTTTTACCCAGAAAGGTATCTGCTGTAGGGATTTGACAGCCCCCAGGCTCCAGTCTGGAGTCCAGACTCGCCGGATCAGGGAGATGCCCTGAGCTGAACTTTCCACATGTTCTTGTGACAGCTGCGCTCAGGTGGCACGTGGCAGCCCGGGGTCTCCGGTCGCGGCTGCCCACGTGAGTCTCCCACCAGACGTTCGTCTGTTCCCATCATCCAGCCGGCTGGTAGAAACAGCCTCTTTCAGGGTCATGGACCACATTTAGGAAACAATTCGACCTACAGGGTAGCTGCTGACACGAGCCTTTCTCTCCCCAGCATGACTTTCAGCCAAGTCACACAAACTCATCATGACAAATGAGAATCCACGTGTCTGCTGAGTCTGAGACCAGCTGTCCAGTTACAGCAAAGCCCTGGAATCCAGGTTTCATTTCAGCACAAACGGAGATGGAGGAAAAGCTCGGCGACCCCCTGGGGGTCACAGGCGCCACGCACCCCAGCAGGCAGCCCGCCCCCCAGGGCAGAGCTCACCATCTCCCCCTCTGCTCAGCCTGCCCACCGGCTACTCCGGGGAGCCAGATGGCTGACTCCGACCCAGAAGAACTCGAGTTCCCCGTCTCGGCTCAGCCCTCCTCGGGGTGGGGGAAGGGGATGGGGCCAGGCTCCGTCAGAATCCGCCCTTCCGGGCCGCTAAGCCAGGGCTGGACACGAGGCCCAAGAAGAGCGAGCAGGTGCAGGTGCTTGGGGGAGGAGGCGCGCCACGCATGAGTCGGCGCCAGCAAAGCCATCGGGACGCTTACCATCTGCCTGCAATGATCTTGCCAGCACGTGTTAATCTTCTTTAAAAATAAAACACTGTCTAGTGAGTCTGTGCAGACTTGCTAAGGAAAACTGGAGAAACATCAGCCAGTTTATCGCAATGTTCACCCCTGAATTCCGGCTCTAGGCCCTCACGGGGCGGGAAGCCCACGTGGTGAAGGGGGGCCAAAGGGCTCGGAGGTTCCCTGCTGGGCGCCCGGCCAGGGGCGCAGCGGTGCCATTCTAAGACAACGGGAACACGCGTGCAGCTGTGGGTGCCCTCCCCCCGCAGGCCCGAGACGCAGGCCCCCCGCTGGCCCAGAGGAAGCAAGCGCCCGCATTGTCGGAGCACGACCCGGGCCTGCAGCCTGGGCGTGGGCCGCCCCCAGCCCGGAGGAGCGTGGCGGGGACCCTGGGCGCGGGGGCCCACACGGGCCTGGGCCTCCGCCAGTGAGGGGAGAGGACCACCGAGCCAGCCTCGACTCTGGCCTGCAGACCAGGAGCTGACAGTTTGTGGGGCCTGGTTGCACATCACAGAGAGCGAGAAAAACAAGCATAAAGAACAGCAGAGCTCAGACTCCAAGGCGTTTTACAGAGCCTTTCCTAACTACTGCAAACCAGACTCGACGGCAGGACTCTCCCTGTAATCTGAGCAGCAAGGTCATTTAAACGGCAAAATTCCACTTAAAAAATCTGTTACGCTGGCCTGGATGATACAAACTTGAGTTTTTGGTTCCGCAGAGAGAAGGATTTTAAAGCTCTTGCTTAACATCAAGGACACTCCCCGACGCTCTACCCGGTCACGCTCGGTCCCACGAGGCCTAGGTCACGCACGGGGACCCCAGGCCAGAAAAGGATATCCTCTGAACTGGAGAGTCTGGGCCTGGACGTGGCTCTCACAGGCCTCACGCAGCTGCTGGTAGAGTGTTGAGGACACTCTGTGAGAACAGAGGTTTTCCACAGCCTGAAAACAAAGGAATAAGTGAGTTATTCTCCACGAATGAAAAATTAGCTCTTCACAAAAATCTGCTTGCAAAAGTAGCCATAACCGTGGCAGAAAGGCACCTGCGCTCGCGAAGTTCAGGGCGGCTGCCGCTGGAACACCGGAACCCAACCGAGTTCGGTAAAAATGGCCTGCAGCGCCGTGAACGAGGGCACAGAGGGGACGGCCCCACGGTGGCCCGGGTCCCCGTGCCCTCCGCCCCCGGCCGCGCCCAGTCCCGGGCGCTGCAGCCCGAGCCCCGCAGCCCAGTTCCCGCTCCCGTGTCTGCGCTGCGGCCACCGCAGCAGGTGGTCCACCTGGGGACTTCCGTCTGAACTCGGCCGAGACTCTGCTGTGGACCCTCAGCGGCAGCCTCAGGGCGGGGAGAGCGACAGAAAGTCAGCTCCTTTTACTCCTATGGCCTGGATGATTCTGCCCAAGATGAGCCGAGGGGAAAAACCCCAAAGCCGGTGACAGGCCAGAGGTGGGATTTACTTAGGTTTGCCTTAAGTTAACAAAGAAGCAAGGTTTTGAGGCAGAAACATTTGTATCCACGTCAAAGAAACTATGCTTGTATACTCCTGCTGGCTCTTTTTCCAAATTTCATGTACAAAACCAGCATCTCATTCAATCCAAATAGGAAATACTATAGAGAGAAATGTGGTTTTTCTGCTGTGTATTTTTCGAGCTATTTTTAAAAACATGGGGAGTATACAGAGTGGGGATACTTCGAAATCTTAAAACGTCAACTTTTATAGATGCGAAGAAAGCAGCCGCTGCAGAGAAACACAGCACCGTCACCGCGCGGGCCGGAGGGGCGCACGCAATGCCGGGCACGGCTAAGCCCGCCCGCCCCGCGTGCCGCCTCAGTTACGGGACCCCAGCCGGGGGCCGCTTCCGCACCCTGTCTCGATCTCCCCGTTTTCATAATCCATCCAGTCAAAGGCACACCAGCTTTTTCTTTCTTAAAAATCCGAGATAACCCCCTAACAGAGGCTCTTGCTCCAGTCGTTACAAACACAACGGTGTTTTTAACGCACTCCGTGAAGACGAGTTTTCTGTGGCAGGAATCAAGCTCGGCCAGCAGTACGGGTCCTCGGAGGAGGACATTTGAGAACCACTCTCGGAGCTGGAGTTCTGGAACTGGGCATCAGTGTCCTCAAAACACTATTTCCAGCCCACGGTTCTCTGCTGAATCCTGTGTCTGGTTTGGCACACGTGTACTATTTACATGAAGCCCCCTGAGATTTACTTGTTAATTGAGCATTTGGGGAGCTTGTGAAACCACCGCCAAGCCCCGAGCCGCCGGCTTCACGGTGGCCGCGTCCTCTCTCCCAGCCATTTGCTGAGTCACTGTTGGCGTCTTCATGTTACAGGCACCCTGTCACCTCCGAGGACAGGACAGCCTGCTCCTCCCCGCTGGCCAGGGAGCCGCAGGCCGGTCTGTGCCATCGGGGGAGCAGTGCAGGAGGCCCCTCCACCCGCGGGGTCAGGAGACCCGCGGGGACGGTCGGCTGGTCCTCGCAGCAAAGGGACGGGAGCAGAGGCACCTGGGTCCCAGGGCTTCAGGTGGAGCTGCTCCCCGGCACCGGCTCAGCCCCGCACTCGTCCCCTGCCCTCCGCCAGCGTCCCCACCACGCCCGCCTGCATGCTTATCTGCATCAGCCAGACAAGTCTTAAGGGTCCCGACAGGACCTCACAGGGGCTGTGTCCAGGGACGCCCGCAAGGCCCCCAGAGGGTGCCAGCTGGGGGGAGGGGGATCTCGGGGCTGAGGCCCCAAAGGGCACAGGTGGGCAAGGCTCCGAATTACCCCGTATAGGAGGGAAAATGAAACCAACAGCCCTGGGGAAACCACGGCCTGCGGACACGCCCTGCATCTGCCACGGAGCTGGGGACCCCCGACAGCCAAGGTCCCTGCGACCGCTCTAAATGCGACACACTCGGCACAAGGGGACTCCACCCGCCTCCCAGGTCCCCACCCGCCAGACACGAGGAAAGAGCGACGTGAAAAATAAAGGAGGACTCAGGTCTGAGCGAGGGACAAGCACAAGGGGAGGTTCCCCCACGAAGGCTCCGAGGACCCCGCCGTCCCCAGTCCCAGGCCCGAGGCTGGCACGACGCCCTGATACAGAGGACCAAGCTCACCGGGCGACAAGGGCCACTGAGCGACAGGACCCTTTCTGTCGGGCCTGAAGCGCCCGAGGCCGAACACGGTCTCTTTCAGTAACTGAGGGGCTGAGTTCGCTCTAGGCCAATTTACTTTCTCAAACCGGTCCCTCAGTGTCTCCTTGTCTCCCATCCTCTGACCAGCTTCACCCGCCCTCTCGCGCCGAGCTCCCGCGTGCGTCGGGGGCTCTCACGGGGACACGGCTCCGGGCCTCGAGCGGAGCGGCTCGGCACTTCCCAGGCGCAGGTTCTCTGGGACAGCCTGCGTCTGCATGACAACGAGCGCGACGTCAACACAGCCCTCCCCCAGAAAGTCGTCTTCTGTTGTCCCATCAAGCTGACAAGCAGGACTAACACACACAGATCTAAGACACAAGACGCTCTCCTCGGCCAGTTCAGATTTCAGATCGAAACACAGGGTTTTAAAAACAGCGAAGGCTTATGCATTCAAACTAGCCCCTTCCAGCACCAGAGCGCCTCATCTCCACACTCTGAGCATCCCTTTTCAGCAAAAACAAACCCAAACTAAGAAACAGAGCAGGCAGGCTGGGCAGACGGGCTGGAACTGACCTCCCGCTGGAGGGGGCCACCGCGACAGGGAGATGCAAGACCCCACTTTGGGGAGAGCGAGAAACATCAAAACAGGAGGTTCTCCCTCAAGTAATCCTGAACGCGCTCGCGCGAACAAAGACTTCCAAGCCTCGCTGAGGACTGCTACCTTCCCCGAAGATGCTCGGGCAAAGAGTAATCCACACGGCCTCGTTCCAGAGCCCCAGGTCCAGGGCACTGTCCCCCAGCAGAGATCAGCTCGCCAGGCGCCCCCCATGCGTGCCTGGCCCGGCCGGCGCTTCGGAGTGGCCGGGGCCTGCCTGAGTCCACGCCCTGCAAGTGCCGACCCCACCCGGGCCCTCCCGAGTCCCCTGGAGTGTGCGGTGCCGGCCCCAGTGCTCAGGATCTCAAGACACGTCCGCAGACACCCAGGGACCCCCAGGCCACCTGGACACAGTGCTGACGACGGCACCTGGCTGGCAGGGCCCAGCAGAGTCGTTCTACTGGGAAACTACAGGCGGTCAGCACCGGGCGGTCAGCTCCGCAGCGGCGGGGCAGGCAGCAGCCCTGGCTGTAAGACACAACAGTCTGTTAAATTAAAACCCAGGAGAGCCCAGGCTCTCGGTCGGACTCCCGTCTGGCCCCAGGTCCCAGCACAGCAGCGAGGCTCACCCTTCTGCCCGGAACAGTGTACCAGGGACCGTCTCGCGAGCTCTGCACCCGGGCTCTGAGAGGCAGCGGCCTTGGAGGCAGAGGCAGACAGGCACTGACTGCTCGGGCCCGCACCCAGCGTCCGGGCTGGGGAGCACGGGTCCTGAGCTGAGGCCTGGGTCTGCAAGACGCAGGCCAGGGGGAGACCCGGCCGGAGGGGCCGGGGTGTCCGAGGTGTCCAGCGGAGCGCCGGACAGGGATAGAACCGCAGTTAGAGCCCACGGGGCCTGGCGCTCACACACTCCCTCCCATCAGCTGGGCGGGGACCACGGGACGCGGGCGGAGGACTCGGGCAGGTCTGGCCAAAACACCGCCCTGGCAGACCTCAGAGACAGGCCTCCAAGAGGTCAAATGGCTGCCGAATGGTTTAACCGTGAGCAGAACGAAGCTCAAGAACACACGAGCCTCTACCACACGAGTCAAAACTCACCAGGCTGCGTCAGACATGCCAGGGAGCAGGGAGAGGACACCAGCCAGCCCACAGCAACGCGGCACTGAGACGCCGGAGCCGGCAGGCAGGGGTCGAGGGCCCTAACTGCACTCCACGCGCCGAGAAGTCAGAGAAGGGGAAGCACCGGCGAGGCTCAACTGAACACCCAGAGAGGCGACAACCACCCCAGCTGGTGGTGACGGCGCATGAGACATCACAGAACGTCAGTGAACTTAAAGAAGTGGATAAACTGGGCAGGTCTGTATTAGCGAACGAAATCTGTAGCTGAAAATCTTTCCACAGAGAAAGCCACGCTGGGAGTTCTTGTTGTGGTGCAGTGGAAAAGAATCCGACTAGGAACCATGAGGTTGTGGGTTCGATCCCTGGACTCAATCAGTGGGTTAAGGATCCAGCATTGCCGTGAGCTGTGGTGTAGATTGCAGACGCAGCTCGGATCCCACATTGCTGTGGCTGTGGTGTAGGCCGGCAGCTACAGCTCCTGTTAGACCCCTAGCCTGGGAACCTCCACATGCCGTGGGTGAGACCCTAAAAAGCAAAAAAAAAAAAAGGGAAAGCTGAGCTGGCTTCACTGGGGAATTCTCTCAAACATTTAAGATAGAAATAACACCAATTCTAAACAAAGTCTTCTGGGAAATGAAAAGGAAAGAATATTTCCAACACATTTGATGAGGCCAGCGTTGGTCCCGACACCAAAACAACAGGCGTTACGAGAAAACAATTCTTCATTATTCCCTGTGACCACGGATGCAAAAACAAACAAAACACCAACAAGCTGAATCCAACAATGTATAAAATAGATAATATATCATGACCAAGTAGGATTTATACCAGAATGAAAGACTGGCTTAACATCTGAGAAATCAATCCATGAAATTAACTAAAAAACAAAAGTCATAAGACCACCTCAATAGTTGCAGAAGAATTTGTCAGGATTCAACAAGTATTTCTGATAACAATTCTTAGGGAGCTACGAACTGAAAGAAACTTCCTCAGCCTGATAACGGGGATTTGTGGAAAACCCACAGCTAGCATCACACTCAACACTGAAAGCCTGAAAGCTCCCCTCTGAGGTCAGGAACAAACAAGGATGCCTGCTTTCCCCACTTCCATCAACCATCGCCCTGGAGGCCCCGCCCCGTGCAATGAGGCCCGAGGGAGCAGATAAAGGCACGCAGAGCAGGGAGACAGGACCGCAGTCAGCCCTGCTCACAGGCCCGTGATGGGGACGTAGACAATCAGTGGGATCCACGAAAAAGCTACTAGAAACACGTGGGATGAGCAAGATAGCAGCACACGAGATCGACACGTAAACTCGTCTGTGTCTACACACTACCAAGAGCCGCCAGTTCAGGGTCACATTACCGCTTACAGCACTGGCACAAATGTGGGTCACTTTAGGGGTAAAGGTCACAGAGGAAGCGCCAGGCCTGTGCACTAGGACCAACCAGAAACTGCTGAGTGACTAAGCCCCACGGAGGCAGGGGCTGTCCTTCGTGGTACCGGGGAACTCAGTGCTGTGAGACAGCACTTCTCGGAGCCCCTGTCGTGGCTCAGCAATAGCGAACCCGACTAGTATCCATGAGGACACAGGTTTGATCCCTGGCCCTGCTCAGTGGCTTAAGGATCTGGCGTTGCTGTGAGCTGTGGAGTAGGCCGGCAGCTGTAGCTCTGATTCAGCCCCGCGCCTGGGAACCTCCTTAAGCCACAGATGTGGCCCTAAAAAGAAAAAAAATACAAAAAAAAACAAAAAAAGATAGAGCTGGAGGGCCTACGTTCCAGATTTTGAGACTTACTGCACCCACGCGCATCCGGACAATGACTGGATGAAGGGCCTAAAGCAGTTCTCTGGGGGCAAGTCAGACTTCTCGACACACAGCGCCCGACCAACTGGACAGCCCACACGAGAGCCTTGAACTTGGACCTTAGATTGAGACCTCACAACATACAAACACTCACCTTGAAACAGAGAGCAGACCTCGGCGTAAAGCCCCAAACCCTAACTGCGCAGAGGGAAAGACAAGGGCAAACCCTAGGGCCTGAGATTAGGCACAGACGTCTCCGAGAGCCACTAAAGGCACAATCCGTGAAAGCCTTCGTCAGCACTGAAGACGCCTGCTCCCTGCAAGCCCGAGTTAAGAAAAGTCAAACACAAGCTACGAATTGGAAGAACATTTTTGCAAAGCAAATGCCTGGTATAGGACCCACACCCAGAACACAAAATAAACTCAAACACTCAGTAACAAAAAAATTGGGAGCAAAAACACTGGACACACACTCATTAAAGACGGTACAAGAATGGCAGTGGGCACAGGAAGAGATGCTGAATGTCATCCGGGAAATAAATGCAAATAAAGCCACAGTGAAATTCCTCTACACGCCTACTACATTAGCAAAAATTAAACCAAATGACAATTCCAAATGCTGGCGAGGACTCAGAGCTAGCTCACAAACTCATGCCTGCAGAGGTGCAAAGTGGTGAAGCATTCTCAAAAAGCCAGAAAACGTCTTGTAAAGTTAAATACATACTTTCCACGTGACCCTGAGAACCCACCTCTAGACATTTAGGCAAGAGAAATGAGAATTTTTGTCCACACAAAAGCTTATCTGTTAATGTTTCTAGCAGCTTTACTTGTAACAACAAGAAGCTGTAAACCCAGAAATATATTCAACCAGGGTAAGCGACAGTGGTTCCCAGAGCCCACAGCCGCGCCAGCCTCACAGGCACTGGCCAAAGTGGAGGAAGCCAGGTACAAACCACTGCTAAGTGCGTGGTTCCACTGAGATGTGAGAGCCTAGAAAGGGTAAAATAGGCTGGCAGAAAGCAAATCAGTGATGTCAAGGCCCGGGGTCAGGGAGAGGTCAGTGATGTCAAGGCCCGGGGTCAGGGAGAGGTCAGCGATGTCAAGGCCCGGGGTCAGGGAGAGGTCAGCGATGTCAAGGCCTGGGGTCAGGGAGACGGCTGACCGCAAGGGGGCCTCAAGGAGCGCTGGGGGATGCAACACCCTCTGTGGTCCCCAGCGTGCTGCCGGTTAGACGGGGGCACAGCTGCTAAAACTCAGGAAGTACACATTTCATACCTTATTAAAGGTGATTAAATAAAAAACTCTGGGAAGAGCTGTATAACTACAAATATATTAAAATTCAAAGAGTTTAAAAAATACAATAAATTCACACAAACTCTGAACAAAGAAGGAACATATGTCCCTCAAACTGTCCAAGTTGCCTTCTTTGGGTGGTGGGAGTGTAGGTGATTTTTCCTTTTTTTGCTTTTTAGGGCTGCATGTGGGGCATACTGAAGTTCCCAGGCTAGGAGTCAAACTGGAGCTGCAGCTGCTGGTCTACACCACAGCCACAGCAATACCAGATCCAAGCTGTATCTGCAACCTATACCACAGCTCATGGCAATGCTGGGCCCTTCACCCGCTGACTGAGGCCAGGGATCAAACCCACAACCTCATGGCTCCCAGTCGAATCTGTTTCTGCTGTGCAACAACGGGAACTCTCCCTAAGTGATCTTTTTCTTCTCCGTACTTTTTGCAGTTTCCATAGTTTTATAATGTAATCACTTACATAAACAGAAAAAAAGGTTTAAACCCAAATCTCCTAATGGAAATTGTGCTGTCATTACCTAAAACGTAGGTGACGTTAGGACCAGCTGACATACTGTTTGTCTTTAAAAATAAGAGGCCAGAAAAACCAGTCTGCTTGTGATAGAGTATCCCAACAGTGAAATGCACTTTGGACCAATTTTTTCTTATGTTAGAAAAAGAGCATCATTAATTTAAATCAAATGAAACAAAACCTGTTTGCACATTTTAACGGCAACAATTAATCACAAAATACAACGAAGGGGGGAAAAATCTGCAAGTGAAACTGTCATGAGAATTTTATATGTAACGTAATGGAATTATAACAACATTTGCTGCATATTTGGAAAACATTAAGAGCCACGTGGCTCACAGAAACACATCGCTCTCCTGTAATGAATTGACTTTAAACACTTTTCTAGACAGCTTAAGCATGAAAACAAAAATCCCACAACCACCAAGACCGGAAAACGCTCCCTGACTCTGGGGACGCACCGTCACAGAACTCCTACTGCTTTTGCTGGAGGCTGATACCTGGACTGCTATTATTTCCTTTATTGCTGATGCTGAAACAACACTGAGCACCCTGGCACCCGCACCTGTGGCACGTTTCACTGGCAGTGGATAACCGCGCGGTTTAGACGCCTACAAAAAACAATCCGGCAAGTGAGAAACAGGCCTGGAGGTTCTCTCAGGAAACTAGGTGAGAGACCTAGGGAGCTCCGCTGCTTGCGAAGGCGGCGTCTTACCTGGTACAGCTCCTCCAGGTTGTATCGGATGGAGGTACTGCTTTGGATGGCTTTCACCGCCTCGTGAAGCTTCTGCCAGGTATCCTGAGTGTAGTTGTCCGGAAGTTTGGGTCTGTCTGTAAATACAGCAGGGCCAGTGGGAAGGGCATCGTGCTAAGCGTCACACACCCTAAAAAAAATTCTACAAAAAAGGACGTATAGACACCCAGCTGAGGAACACGGAAAGTAGGTTTTCCCCATAGAAAGCACTGTATTTACACGTCCCCTGGGCTGCAGACTGTGGTTAGTGACCACAATGTCTTTGTTTTGCTGGGTAAATACTCCTAGTGTTGATACTTAGGATGAGCACAGGTATTCTGCTACTTAACAAGCAGACGACGCAAACAGATAATCATGGAATAGTTAGGCCCTGAACAACATTTAAAGTTGACTGAAATTAGTCAACGTCGGGAGGGAGGTGAAGAACGAGCCTGTAAAGGGTCTGTAACGAGGACGCTTACTCCCAGAGTAACAGTGACAGCGAGGAAAGTAATTAAACGACATCACGCAGCTCTTCAGTGGCTGCTACTCGTTCTGGCCGGGCCGTGCGAACCACGACACCCGCGCCGCTTGGCCTGACTCACTCCGATCCGAGCCTCCGTCCCCACCACGCAGCGGCGGGGGGAAGGGACCCCCGCGCGCCCCGCACCCACCTCGGAAATTCTTGATCACGAGCTTCTTGGAGCCGCCGCTGCCCCCGGGCTTGGAGGTGACGGCGGCGGCGGCGGCGAGGGACGCGGGCTTGGTGAGGCCGTTGGTGTGCCCGACCAGCGCCGAGAAGCTGCCCTTCCTGGGGGTCTCGTCGGCCATGGCCGCGGCCGCAGCGCCCCGCCCGGGCCTCCGCCTCGGCTTCCGCCCGCGCCCGCCTCTCGGCTCCCCCGGCTGCGCTCCCGGCCCGGCCCGGCCCGGCCCGGCCCAACCGCCCGATCCCGACGTCGACCCCGCGCCTCAGGCCTCGGGAGCGCGCCGGACCCCGACCCGACCTGACCCGGCCCGACCCGGCCCCGAGCTCGCGGGCGCCGCAGTCCGCTTCCGCCGCGGTCCGTGTGGAACCTCGCAGCGGGCGAGGGCCGGCGGGCCTGGGCACCCGGCGCGCGGACGAGGCGGCCTCGCTAAGGGCTCGGGGAGTCGCAGCGCAGGCCCCAGCCTTCCTCAGCCAGGGCGCGCCGCCATGCCGGCCCGGGGCTCGCGCTCCCCGCACCGGCTGCCCGCGGAACCGCCGTGCGCGGAGGGCGGGGCGGGGGGCGCGGGGCCGGGACGGACCGCGGCCCGGAAGTGACGCAAGGCGGCGGCGACGGGCGCCCGGCTCCGCGGGGCAGAAGGTGCGGCCATGGCGCACATCACCCTCAACCAGTACCTACAGCAGGTAACTTTCGCCGGCCAGCCGGCCGCCTGCCGGTTGTCGTCCCCCTTCCCTGACCTGCGGCCCGGAGCGGGCTGGGGCCCGGGCGGGTCTGTTCGCCGGCTGCTCCGGAGCCCTTGGCCACCAGACGGGAAGCAGGCGCACTCACCGTGCGTCCTGGGGGCCCAGGAGCCCCGGCGGCTGTGCCCTCAATTCAGGGGCGTGTGGGGACCGGGGACAGACAGTGGTGGATGTAGGAGCCGGAGAGAGCGAGGGGTTCGACCGCGAGGGGGTTCATGTGTTGGCGCTCGGCGTACCTGCGTCCTTTGGGATTTGTGTCTCTGAGGAGTTTTGTCTGTACAGTTTCTACGTGCAGCAAGAGAGCGCAAACATTGGTATCTGTGGGTTCGAAGCTTGTAGTCTTTCCACTGAGCCATGCTAATTCGCAGAACTAGAATCGTGGTAATTAGGATAAGGGAAGGGAAGAGTGGGTTTTTAAAAACGTACGGAGACGTGACGGAGACTTGGTTAGTAAGGATGTGTGGTTGGGGAATAAACGGGGAAGTTAAGACTGATTCCTAGGTTTCCAGCTTGGGCAGCAGGTGAGCAGAACAGATTGGGAGGGAAAAATGAGTGTAGTTTTGGATGAATCGATCTGGAAGTGTCTGTGGACAACCAAGTCAAGATATCCCCTTGGCAGTTGAATATAGTGTAAGATGATTGAAACCGTTAGTGGTTCAGTTAATTGAGAGAGTTGGTTAAAACAGGAATCATGCCTTTATTTTAACAAAGGATGTGTGTATTTCCAATCTTTCGATTGAGGCCTTCGGCCTTTTCTTTAAGAACAGGTTTATTTTGGCCTTATCTTTGAAGAGTTAAAATTTTTCAGTATCAGTTTTTATTTAAAGTCAAACAAAAATGTAGACATTTGAGATATACAATAGGATTTTTATGTCATTTTTTGATAAATATAATTTTTTTTTCTTTTTAGAGCTGCACTAGTGGCATATGGAAGTTGCCAGGCCAGGAGTCGAATCAGAGCTGCAGCTGCCAATCTACACCAAAGACATGCCACAGCCATTAACTGTGGATCCCTAACCCACTGAGCGAGGCCAGAGATGGAACGTTCATCCTCAGAGACACTACGTTGGGTTCTTAACCCACTGAGCCACAATGAGAACTCCAGATAAATGTTATTTTAAAATACCATGTGGTTTGTTAGTTATAAAACCTCTGCTGTGACCCAGGCTCCACTATAGAAATACATGAAGTCAGAGTCTCCATGCCACCCCCCCACCCCACCCCCAGCCCAACTCTCACCCCACTGGTCAGCAGTCAGCTGGTGCGGCTTGGGGCCCTGCATTTGTTCCTGTGCTAACGTGTCAAGCAACTAACTTTTTGAAATCCACGAAAAGCACATTGTGGACACTTTTCCACATTGCTCTGAGTGGGTGTACTTGATTATCACAGCACTCAGTACCCTGCTATGTGACTGCCTCCCCTTTTATTTTCTATGTAGGTTGAGTGAAAGCCCTCTGAATTTTAGATATACATGGTCTTCAAGCTCTTTTTTTCTTTTTCATAAGCTGCATAAGTGGATTTTCAAACATTTGTTAGCATGGCTGAGTAAAATTAGAATAATTCACTTTCATTAATAAGCAAGTAATAAACCACTGGCCTGTTCTACTTTTTCACTGTTTGCCTCCAGATCACATTTTAGATGTAGTAATTGTTCGCTGACTAAGAAGAGTGATGACTTGTATCTGGATTATTCTGACTCCCCAGAGAGTAGGGTGAAGTGAAGTGTAGGGGTGTGCTCTGTGTTGTCTGGATTCTGCTAGGATAGATGTTTTGTCTTAATAGCTCTTCTGTTTTCAAACACTTCAGGTCTACGAAGCAATTGACACCAGAGATGGCGCGTCCTGTGCAGAGCTGGTGTCCTTCAAGCACCCTCATGTTGCCAACCCACGGCTTCAGGTCAGTGGAGGGGCCGTGCACACAGGTTTCCCAGGGGGCTGCAGGGTCACCAGCTTCCTAAGAGAAGGAAACTGCTATTGTCACTCCTCTTTGAAACGTACAGAGTTCCTTCGTGATTGATCTAATTCCGGGCCACCTACCCAGCCTTTCACTGAGCACCGTGTCTCAGAGACTGTCCTGAGACATGTGCTCATTTTCCTGCATTTACTTTCCACACGACTCTCTGGGGTTCAGAGAAGCGCAGTAGCATGGCGAGGTCATCCAGTGTGTAGGCCTGTTGTCCCCAAAGCCCAACGGTGGTTCCTGTGACTGTGAGTGAGGTTTTATCGGGGCAGAGCCACGCCCACCACTTCCTGCCGTCCGTGGGGCTGCCTTCCGCAGGGCACAGCTGGGGAGCTGTGGGCACTGGCCTGAGGCCTGCAGAGCCGGCACCGCTTCCTGGCTGGCCTTCAGTGGAGACATTTGCTGTGGCCCTGCTCTGAACTCACGTGTCATTGATTTAGAGGATAAATGGTACGCATGCAACAGCTTCGTAGAAAATGTTGACATCTCGTAACAACCCATTCCTTCACTGATCCCCGATGTAATGTTGGAGTGTGTTCTTATCAGGGAGCTTAACCTTTGTTTTGAAAGAAAAGGGAGACGGTCTTGGTGGCTCTGTTTGGCAGCATGTAGACCGCGCCTCAGACCGAGGAAACCGGTTTCCGGAGTAGGAGCAGACTTTTCTTGGTTTAGTTTCCTCAGTCATTCTGACGTGCGGCCAGCATTGAAGACCATTGCTCTGAGTGGGTGGGACTCGGGTTCAGCCTGCTGGCAGGTCGTCGCTGGTACACGTCTGCAGCCCATTGGTGACCTAAGGCTGATCCCTTCGTTAAAAAACTTCGTTAGCCTTCCATCTGGCAGTCCCTTCGCTGGTGGCCGTTGGCTGACGGTTCAGTCGGGGATGGTGGAGGCAGATCTTTCCCGTGTTGTCCCTGCTCCTCCCGCACGTGGGGACGCAGATAAGCTTGTGCAGTTCCTGTGTCGGGCTGGAGTCACTGAGGACCTTTTAAATGCATTGTGCAGCATGACCCATTGGGGTGCTCACATTGCCTAAAATTTGGCCACGGAGAAGACGGGGAAAGTCGGAAGTAAGCATGGCTGGTCCCACCAGGACACAGAGGGGCAGACAGTAGGCGGGGCGGTTCCTCCCCCCCCTCCAGGCTTCGTCTCCGGGTCACCCCTCCTCACTTAGGTGACGCGTCGTACCCCTCGCGTGTTGGGCACATGGGAGCTGCTGAATAAACCTTTTCTGACTGGCTGGCTGTTACGTATTAACATACATGAGCGCGTCTAGAACGGTCACTGGCCCATGGCAGACAAAACAGCCTGTTCATCTTTTGCACCAAACGTGGGTTGTGCTGGAGAGATGTGTGGAGGTCACAAGCCTTCTACTGGGAAGGGCCGGAGTGTGAGGGCTGCTGTCAGCTTGAAGTGCAGACTTTGGGAACAAAACTTGTCTAAATCTCTTTCTACATAGTACATCCTTCCCATCCCAAGTAATTTTATTTTTGCCATTTTTCTTCTTCTCATTTAGTTGGCGTCTCCGGAAGAAAAGTGTCAGCAGGTGTTGGAACCCCCTTATGATGAAATGTTTGCAGCTCATTTAAGGTAATCTATGGGCAATTGCTGAATCGATTGGGGGTTTGCTTGTTTTTCTCAACATTATCTCGTGCTTGAAGCAGTGAAAGATTTCTTTTGAAAAAGTAGAATTGAAATGTTGGAAAAAGTAGAAATATTTGTGGTTTCACTCTGATAAAACCTACGAAAATCTTAAGTTTAAAAAGATTGAAAATTATAGCAAACCTTTTTGTTTCGGGGCTCGTGTGTGTTTTTAAAAGTTGGCGTGCAGCTGTGATGCGGGGTCTTCTATGTAATGCTCCAGAAAGCAACCTGCTGCCTGGATGGTGGTCTTTGTTCATTAGGGTGTAGAGCTTACATTTTTTTCACGGAAACATCTGTTTTTTAACCTCTTTGCCCTACTGGGAAAGAAACTGGAGCAGAGCAAAGCGGATGAAACACTGCGTTGTACTCACAGGTGGTGCCTGCTGTTCTCCCCTCCAGGGCCTGGGCTCGGGCCCAGCTCCAGGTCCTAAAGCAGGGGCTTTTGCTCGCCCTCCTGCCGGTGTTTCTGGCGTCCCAGAGCCGGCGGGGGCGAGGTGGAGCAGCCTGGGGGCCCCGTGAGGTCTCCAGGAAAGCTGGGCCCCTGCGTTCTTGGTAGCAACATCCTGGCTCTGTGCCGGGCGCTGAGGCCCCGGAGCCGGGGAGGGGCCGGCAACACGGACTCCGCCCCCAGGCCTCTGTTAGGCGGCCTTGCCTGGTGAGGCCGAGTCGCGGTGACGCCTGCCCCAGGGCTTCTTCGGACCTGGAGGGGCAGGTGGGATTTCCTCTCACGCCGAGTGGCCACTGTGCCTCTGTGCTCTGCCGAGCAGGGGCGCCCCCTCCCCCCAGCCTCCACTGAGAGCAGGGCCTTGGTGAAGGCTGGGAGGTGTGTGGCCCAGGTCACGCCCGGTGCCCAGCACGTGCGCGCCCCGCCCGGCTTCAGGCTCCCCCGCTTCCTTTCCAGGTGCACGTACGCGGTGGGCAACCACGACTTCATCGAGGCCTACAAGTGCCAGACCGTCATCGTGCAATATCTTTTGTCGCGTGCGTCTGTGCAGCGTTTAACAGATGCAGTGGGTTACCTGGGGGTTAGGAACAGTGGGGGCGGTTTTATTCATGGCTTCAGGAGCAAGGATTGAAACCTACTGGAGGAGAAACTCAGCTGTTTCCCTCAGGTACCTGCGTTTAGCGCGGCCCGCAGACTCGGGTCAGTCTCCGCCTAGGAAGGAGGCCCCCTGGTTGTGATTAAGGGCTGTATTTGATTCCATCGTGGAGAAGAGTGTTCTCTTGCCTTTAAAGCAGTCAGTGTAGTCACAGGGACGTTTAACTGTGGTCGCCAGGACCCTAATCACCTCGCGATCCTAGTGGCCGGGGCCCTTGGCTGTGAGCGCTCTGGCGTCTGTCTCCGGACCTCGGGGCCCACTGTTTCACCATCTGTTTAGTGTCACAGAAGAGCGCTGTTGCTGCCCAGCTAAGACCGCTTTGAGTTCAGGGCTTCTGCAATCAGCGAAATAAATGTTACCTCACGGGCTCTCGCTCCTGACCGTCTGGGCTCAGAGGGACTTGAAAGAAGGTGTGAAGTTTCCAGTTTTAAAAAATCTCAGCAATAGTCTTTTTCTTACTTTGGGGAAGATGTGTACGAAGTAAATGCATTTGCTGTACTTTCACCATGAGACTCTGGGACTCGTAACGTGGGCTTATGCATTTTTCCCTTCGAGAACCACCGTGGCGACACAAGCGAAATGGTAGCCTTAGCCCTTGCTGTGCAGAACGCTCCTGTTCTTCACTCTCTCGCGTCTACCGTTGCTTGAATTTTTTATGTCAGGCTTTCCTTGATGCAGCACATCTTTCCTACGAGCGTTTCAGGCCCACAAAGAAGAAAACTGGTGAGTAGGGGCCGAAACAGCTGGGAATCAGCAAATGGTTTTTTTTTGTTTAAAAAGCGGGACCTCTTAAAAAAAAATGTATTCTCAGTGTCGGAGTTTGTGTTGTGGCTCAGTGGGCTTAGAACCTGACATAGTGTCTGTGAGGAGGCAGGTTTGATCCCTGGTCTCACAAAGTGGATTGAGGATCTGGTGTTGCCGTGAGCTGCGGTGTAGGTCACAGGTGCGGCTCTGATCTGGGTGTTGCTGTGGTGTAGGCCAATAACTGCAGCTCTGATTCGACCCCTGGCCTGGGACTTTCCATATGCTACAGGTGCAGCTATAAAAAGAAAAAGATTATTCTAAATATGTGTTTTGTTTTCTGGGTTGATATTTGATACTGTGTGTTGACACGTGAGAATATCAGCACAGATAACGGAGTTTTAATAGTGTGGACTTAACTGGCACTTCAGCCAGATTGTTTGCAGTGTATTTCTGCAAATATAAAGTATTGTTTTTGTTTCATGCCTTCCAGGCCCCCAAATATTTATCAAATATTTTTTTTTCCTCTGTCAATTTTGAATTTACATTTGGTTTTAAACTTGGATAAAAGATACAGACCAGCCACAGTTCACTTGGGTGATGGAATATATAATAATTGGGTCATTTTAAATTCCTCGATAAATTACTTTATGATTTATTAGCAAGTCTAGGTAAATCCTGACATTTTGTTTAAAGAAATTGAAGGCTTGCAAACACCTTTTACTAAGAAAAGAGAAAAGCAAACGGCTCCTTTTTACGTGCAGACCCGAAGCTGTGTGGCGACGGTCTGCACGGCGCCCGCCTCAGGCCGCATTAGGGAGTCTCTCTGGGCCGCGGCTTATTTCACCGGGGCTGTTGGGTGGAGATGGGTGCTGCAGGGAGGGGCCGCCTGGCCGAGGGCCCTGGCTGCCCCCTCGAGGTCGAGTCTAGGCCTCTGGGGAGGGCGGGGCGCCCTGAGGAGGATGAGGGCCGGCCGTCTGGGCAGCGGCCCTGCGGTGACCGTGGCGCCGAGGCGGCCTCTGACGTCGGAGCCTCCTCTCTCCCCGCAGGGCTCTGCCTGTCATGTATGCCGTGGCCCTTGACCTCCGAGCATTTGCCAACAACGTAAGTTCCGTTCCCGTCACTATTGCTTTAAACCCAAACTCGGTATCAGTCTGTCACTCAGTTTCATGTCATGCTTGCAAGGAGTGCTGGGGGCGGGCGGTGGGTGGCCCACGGCTGGCGAGGCCGGCGGAAGGGGCGGCCTGCGGCACACGCTGCACCTGGATGTGGACTCGGCGGCGGCCGGGCTTCCTCTGGCTAGAGGCGGCGAGACCCCGGACGTTATGGGCCTGTTCGCCTTGGGGGTCGGCCCGGGCTGGCTCAGGGCGGCTGCTCTTAGCTCTTGGTGCTGACGCTCCTTGCAGTTGTCAGAGCCGTCGGTGACTTCTGGTTCCGGATAGGACCGAGTCGGCACCTGCCTCCGTCCGGCCTCAGCGCAAGGGACACGAAGTGTACGTGCTCCAGGGCCAGGACTTGAGGACGGAGCAGCTGGAATTGTTTGGGAGAGGCTGGATTTGCCGACGAGCTGGACGGGCTGTGGACGCCTCGTTTTGAGACGTAGCCCCGACTGGGCTCAGTCTCTTGGTTCGCCGCTTTTCTGGCCGTCTGGGGATTGTCCTTTGAGGTAAGGCATCGAAGGGAGTGGAAAGCATGGTTTCCTCGCCCCCCAGGCGGATCAGCAGCTGGCGAAGAAGGGCCGCGGCAGAGTCGGGGACATGCTGGAGAAGGCGGCCGAGCTGCTCATGGGCTGCTTCCGCGTCTGCGCCAGCGACACGTGAGTGCCCTGTTCGGCGAGGGGCGAGGGGCCATCCTGCCGGCGCGGGGCCCCTCGCCCCCGGGCCCCTCGCCTCCCGCTTCTGCTGCGGCCCTGCCCCTCTCCCGGGGCTGTCCTCGTCTCGTCTGCCTTCCTGAAGCATCTTTTCTAGATGGACCCTTTGTTGGCACTTCAGGCCCCCTGCCCCCGGACACGCGCTGCCCCCGGACACGCGCTGCCCCCACACGCGCACGTGCCACCTCTGCCGCCCGGAGCTGCCCGGGGCTCGGGGACACGCCTGAGTGACTGACACACTGCGGGCTTTTCCCGTCTCTTCCTTGGGGTTCACTGGGGTTCGGGAATCTGTGAGTTGACTTTTTTGTTTGTTTTTTTATTAGGTTTTAAGATTTCACTTTTACATTCATCCTTCTCCTGCGTTTTGGCCTCATTCCCACTAGCCCTTCTGGACTCCGGCCCCGGCCTGCGCCCTCAGGCTGTTGCTCCCCAGGGCACCGAGCGCCCCGTTCACTCTTTAGCCCTTTTCCCGCTCCTTCATTTCGGGTCGTTTCTGTTGACCTGCTTTCCAGGCGACGGCTCTTACCCACCATTGTGTATTTCTGCCATCGTTTAGTCTAGACTTTCCATCTGCTCTTACAGGAGAGTTTCCATTTTAATTCACCTCATTATAAAATCATGGCCACTTGTTTGACGGGGAGTTTCAGAAAATTGTAAAGCAAAGAAGCGGTAAGGCTTTCCACACGTGTACAGACCACGAGTGTTCCCGGAGTCTTCCGGCTTCTCACCACCCCGCCCCCCAGCGCCACCTCAGAACGTTCCCGCCAGCCCCAGACGTGGAGCAGGTCCTCAGTGTCCAGGGGGCCTTCCTGCGCCTGGTTCTCTGCCTGATGAGCCTGCCTGCGCTCACCTGCGGCTGTCGGCCTCTGCTGCGCTTCTCGGCCCCGAACCTCGGAGCTGGGAGGGTCTGCTTTAACGGGCCTTTGCTGCGAGCTGGCCCCTTGTTTGCTGCACCCAGTGGAGGTGACTGTGGTGACGGTTTGGTCCCGGGGTCCGAGAGGGCTCGCCTGTCACTCTCGCCGTGGCAGCGTCCTGTGACTATTCACCACAAGGGTGCTTGGAATTCTGTTCGCCTGTGTATTCCTGCAGCGATCCATCTTCCCGACCTTGTATTTGGTGGTGGTTTTCTTGGCTCTGACACCAAAATCACTAGTGACTGAAAAAAAAAGATAGATTGGACTTCCTCAAACCTTACAACTTTGGGAGTTCCCGTCGCTGCTCAGTGGTTAAAGAATCTGACTAGGAACCATGAGGTTGCGGGTTCGATCCCTCGACTCGCCCAGTGGGTTACGGATCCAGCGTTGCCATGAGCTGTGGTGTAGGTCGCAGACACGGCTCGGATCTGGCGTGGCTGTGGCTATGACGTAGGCCGGTGGCTCTAGCTCCGATTAGACCCCTAGCCTGGGAACTGCCATATGCTGCGGGTGTAGCCTTGAAAAAAAAAGGACACTTAAAAAAGTAAAGTAGGACCGTAGAATGGGGAAAATGCTCAAGAATAAGAGTGCTGCTCAGCATCCTGCCTGTGTGAGGCTCTGAGAGCTCAGCAGAAGATGGCAGGCCATCTGGTTCAGGGGCGCCGGGGGTGTGATTGCGCGTGTCCCTAGAGAGGTGCAGGGGGCCCGTCAGCCAGGAGACGTGCCTGTGCATCGGGGAACGCAGCCCCCGCAGGACGGTCACCAGCCCCTCGGAGGGCCGTGTGCAGTGACCGCACGACCCGGCCTTTGCCCTCGGAGTACTCTCGAGACCAAAGCAGCCCCAAGCTCAGACCTTCCTTTAGGGTTTGCTCTGTCGCGCCTCCAGGACAGGTCCTTGTCCCTGAGCCGGCCGGCGCCCTCGTTTCTTTGTGTCACACCTCTGAGGGCGGCAGTGCTACCATTTGTCTCCACTGCGCGAGGAGGAAAAGGACGTCCCGAGGGCTGGTGTCGGGCCGGGGCCTGTGCGGTGGTCACACGGGGCTGGCAGGGTGGCACAGCACGGCCGCGTTCGCTCAAGTTCTGTCCTGCAGAGTGTAAGGAGCGCCTTCCCTCCTGGGCCTGGGCCGCCGCTCCCCGCTTCTGGGGGCTTTTCTTCCCTGGGGAGGGGGGCGTCGGCCTCAGGGCCTGCAGGTCCCGCCGGGGCAGGGGCAGGGCCAGGGCAGACGGCCCCGCGGGGCCGTGCGGGGCGGGTGCTGTCGGAACGTTGTCCCGCGGGCAGCGCTGCTCGGGGGCCCTCACCTGCACTTGCTCCACGGCTGTTCGTGGGTCTCCTGTCTGTCTGTCCGGCTGTCAGTGTTTCCTCGCTCTCTTTTGAGATGCGTCTCAGAGGTGACCACGTCCCTCAGTAACATCTCCCCAAGACGTCAGCTTCTCTTCTGAGTCGTGGGTAAAGTTTACACGCAGGGAAGCGCACAGGCCGCAGCTGGAGCCCGGCTGCGGCCCGAGCTGACAGGTACCCGCCCCTGCCGAGCTCGAGGGTGCCCTCCTCCCGCCTGTGCAGGACGCCGCCTGGTGGTGACACGTGCCGGGCCACGCGGCGCATGCTCCAGGGCGCAGGGCGCGTTGGTGAAATGCAAGAGAAAGTGCTTTTTCCTTCTCCCACAAATGCTTTGTAACGGCTTTTACACAACATGCTGCAAACCAAGCAGTTTCCATGGGCGGGTCCCCCCAGTGCTTACGAACTGGTCCCGGCATTCCTGGTGCGGTCCCTCCAGTAGGAGGTGGCACCTTGCATACGGCTATGCTAGTTCACGAATGTGACCAGCCGGGCGTTTTGTCTCAAGGCGGTAGCTCGTTGGGGAGGTTGCTTTGCGGTCTAGACGGAGGGCCGCTCCCCGCGTGACCGGGCTGTCCCCGCAGGCGCGCCGGCATAGAGGACTCCAAGAAGTGGGGCATGCTGTTCCTGGTGAACCAGTTATTCAAGATTTATTTCAAGGTACCTTCTGTTTGGATACTGTTTCCTTCTGCCTGTCTTCCCGGGAGGCGCGAGCTCGGCTCCGGTCCCGGCAGCGATGCGGGCGTGGGGCCGCCACGGAGGAGCGGCCTGGGCCTCCGCTCCGGGCCTGCCGCCCGCGCACGTGCTGACGCCTCCCCGGGCTGCAGCGCACCAGAGGCGGGTGGCCGTGTGAGCCCCACTTTTAGGGGCACTGAGAACTGCGAGTCCATGTTTGTCCCGCCTGTTCTTAAAGACAGTGTTGCGGGCCGACCGTTCCTTATTGCAGATCAACAAGCTGCATCTGTGTAAGCCGCTCATCAGAGCCATCGACAGCTCCAACCTGAAGGACGATTACAGCACGGCCCAGAGGGTGACGTACCGGTACTACGTGGGGCGCAAGGCCATGTTCGACAGCGACTTCCAGCAAGGTGTGCCCCGGTCCTCGTCCCGCGCTGCCCACGGGGTCGGGTCTTGCCGCATCCCAGCGGCGGCTCCTTAGTGTCTGACACCCAGTGGTTACGTAAAGGGACGCCCCGTTTGAGGTTTCTCGACCCCCTGGGTCAGTGAGGCAGTCATCGCGACTCCCTCCTGGGGGTGGAGGCGTGCAGGGCCGCTCTGCGCACAGGCGCAGTCAGAGCTTCCTGGGCCTGCCCGCGTGGACTGCCCTTGCGCTGGTGCTCGTGGCTGTGGGTGATGGGTTGGCGTCACGTCTGAGCTGCGCTTTCGTGAAATCACGTTCTGTGGTTTGTGTCCTCAGCTTTTTCAAGAACCCGAAGCCATTTTTTGGTTGTTGTTTTTGAACCTTTTGAGTGGCCAGCGTGCAGTGGTTATTCTTCTCTTGTCCTCAGACCACACGTTTTAGACTCACTTCTTCAGTAGTCGTTTGCACACGAAGCCACGTGACTGCAGGCACTGCGAGATGTATAAATTGCTCGTCTCCTGTGTTAATAGCCATGGACGCTCAGATAGCAAAACTAACAGTTCTTAGTAATGGCTGTTTTCATTCTGTAGGGTTCTACAGACCGACTTGTTTCCTTTCACAAGTCGTTGCTAGGCCCGTAGCTTTTGGAGGAGAGCTTCCTCGATTATCCCGCCGTCTCTTCTTTTCCTTTAAAAGAGCAAAAGCGGGAAAGTTTCGAAAGCACTGTCAGCCCCAGACAACGAGGGGATTAATCTGCGTCTGACTCAGAGCTGGCCCTCGTGTGTCCACGGTTCAAGCAGCCACAGACCCCGCAGTGCCATGATGTTTACTGTTGCAAACGCCCGTGTGCACGTGGCCCGTGCGGCTCAGACCTTCGTGGTTGGAGAGTCAGCCGTACCTGCGGTTGAAGTCTCTGAAGGTGTTGCTGTGTTTTCCCTTCGAGTGTTCCTTGAGCGTCTCTTTGAATACCTGACGCGGCAAGGACTGGTCTGCTGACATTAACGGACGCGGCCGTAGTTTTTGACCCCTCGGGCCTTCACGGGGTCGGCGGGGGCCCGTTCACGGGGTCGGCGGGGGCCCGTGGGCCTGGGCCTGACCGGCCCGCCTGCTCCCGCAGCCGAGGAGTACCTGTCGTTCGCCTTCCAGCGCTGCCACCGCTGCAGCCAGAGGAACAAGAGGATGGTGCTCATCTACCTGCTCCCCGTGAAGATGCTCCTGGTGACGCGTCCGGGGGGCGGGGCGGGGCTGGGCGGGGCTGGGCGGGGCTGGGGCGGGGCGGGGCTGGGCGGGGCTGGGCGGGGCTGGGCTGGGCTGGGCTCGCGCCTGGGCTGCAACAGCGCGCGGCGCGGGGGGCGTCTCTGGCCCCAAAACAGGAGGAACAGGCCTTGCGTGGGACTCCAACCGCTGCGTCCACTACCGACACACCCAGGTCCTTCTAGAAAGGCGCTCTGTTTGCCTCCTTCCTCTTCAAGGTGTCCCACCCGAATGTCACATATGGAAGCAGATAAAATAAGTGCATGGTATTTCTCTTCCCCCTGAAATTCTGAAAGATGAAATGGATGAGCTGAGAAAGAAAAAGATTGTTCCAGCCTGTCTGTGGCTATTTGGTCCCCAGAAGTTATTTTTGATATTTGTAAGGAAATGACAAGCAACTAGCAGATTCATCACCTGAAGCAACCCCAAGGTGATGGATAGAGCCCCCTTTCCTCCCATGTAAATATCTTAAAAATCTCCAAGGCACCACACGCACGCAGTTAAAACTGAACTGGTTCAGGGCGGCTCTCAATCGGAAAGAGACAGGGTCCCCTCCCTCCCCGCTGCCGGCCTGCCTCCACAGGCACAGCCAGCGGCGGAGTCTTCAGCTGGCTCTTCTGGAGGCTGTTCCCGTTTTCCCGTCCTAGCCCTCGCCTTCTCGCCGCCTCCTGAGCCAGAAGGTGGAGATAAGGGCCAGGTGTCTCTGGTGACAGTGGCCTTGTTACCTGCAGCGTTGGGGTGCTTTCAGTCCTGTGCAGCCACTTTACAAGAAGTGCTAAGAAACATAGGTTGCAAGTTTTGGGTTTTTTTTTTTTTTTTGCTTTTGTTTTTTACGGCCTTACCCGTGGCATACTGAAGTTCCCAAGCTAGGGGTCAAATCGGAGCTGCAGTTGCAGCCTACACCACAGCCACAGCAGCATGGGATCCAAGCCGCATCTGCAACCTGCAGCACAGCTCAGGACAATGCCGGATCCTTAACCCACTCAGTGAGGCCAGGGATCGAACCCACATCCACATGGATACTGGTTGGGTTCTGGGCCACAATGGGAACTCCAGGTTGCGTGTTTTTAAAACTTACTTCCTTGAGAAGAGTTTTACCAGAGATAATTCTGTTAAATATAAAAGGTTCTTATTCTGGGAAATGACTTTGTCTCAGGGTCACATGCCAACCATTGAGCTTCTGAAGAAGTACCATCTCATGCAGTTTGCTGAGGTCACCAAGGCCGTGAGGTGAGTGTTTTCCCTCCACGCGGGGTCTCCTAAGGCACAAGGGCCGCTTGGCTCCCGCCCGGGCTTTGCTTGTGACCGGCCGCGTCCTCCTGTGGCCCCAGCGAAGGCAACCTCCTGCTGCTGAACGAGGCCCTGGCCACGCACGAGGCCTTCTTCATTCGCTGCGGCATCTTCCTCATCCTCGAGAAGCTGAAGATCATCACCTACAGGAATCTCTTTAAGAAAGTGTAAGCGCGGGACTCCCCCGGGGGGTTTGGCTGCAGAGCCGCGCGCGGTGGGAGGTGAGGTTGGGGGACTGACGCCGTCGTCCGGGCAGGGCTGTCATCCAGGCAGACGGGGCCTGTCACCGTCCTCTCATTCTGTGGGGAGGAGCCCGCCTGCCGCCGGGCCTTGGCATCCAGCTGTGCAGGAGACGGAAAGGACAGCTCGGCCACGGTGGACAGGTGGCTGCGTAACAGGTGTCAGCGGCGCGGGCTGACAGCCGCTGCTGTACTCAGGACCAGCTGAACCCGCGGAGTCAGCCCGTCTGCAGCCGCTCGTTTCCGCCGTGTGGCCCGGGAGCTGGCTCTTCGAGGCCTGGTCCCCCCAGGAGCTCAGTCAGATTGAGACAAAGCCAGACGTTTTATGGCTGTGAGGAGTATGTCAAACCTTGCGAGGCCCCCCACACATCAAACCCCCGAGACCCCGCTCGCCGCGAGGCCCCGCCCCGATTCAGGGACGCGAAGACGGGAGCGCAGGCGCATCCGAGGCTCAGGGAGCCGTCCACCAAGCGCGAAAGGCGCGTCTGTACTGGGGCTTTTTTAAACTGGACACTCAGAGTGACCCTAGAGCTCTGTCTCAGCAGGCGGCAGAGGCTCTGCGTGCGGGGCGGCGCCCACTGGGGGCTCTTCCCCTGCTGGCCCGGAGCCCGGGTCTGTCAGTGACCCGCGTGGCCTCTGCTCCCCTTGCAGGTACCTGTTGCTCAGGACACACCAGCTGTCCCTGGATGCTTTCCTGGTCGCCCTGCGGTTCATGCAGGTGGACGACGTGGACATCGACGAGGTGCAGTGCCTCCTGGCCAACCTCATCTACATGGTGCGTGGGCGGAAGCCCCCCGGGCCTTCCAGGCCCCGTGCTTCAGTGCCGGCGGTTTCTCATAGAACTCACTTTGCCTCCGAAGGCGGGGGGTGGGCAGCAGCGGCCCCGGGGACCCCCGCGTCCTGTCCGGGGTTGCTTCTTCCTCGTCCTCCCGGCTCTGGTTGCAGGACGGCCGGGGAGCCTGGACGCGGCCCTGAGCTGTCCCTTCTCTCCGCAGGGTCACATCAAAGGCTATATATCGCATCAGCATCAGAAGCTGGTGGTCAGCAAGCAGAACCCGTTCCCCCCGCTGTCCACCGTGTGCTGAGTGCGGCGGCCCTCCGTCTCCCGCCGCGACCCGCGGCATCTCTGGGCTCGTGTCCCACTGCGGAGACTGGGTTGGCCAGCGCTCGGGAGACCGGCCTCCGGCACTGCGGCCGCGCTGGCCACTTGACCAGAGCCGGAGTTCTGCTGTCAGCCACCCGTGGCTCTGGCCTGTGGCTGAGACTCCGCGGGGAGGGACGTGGTCAGGGCCACTGGCTCACTTCTTGTGGGGTCGCCGCGGCAGCTCTGTCGCCCTGTAGAGCGGGCATTCCAGTCCTGCGTGGATGGCGTGTCCTGAACCGCGTCTACTGGGCTATGTGTTTGTATGTTCAGTTTGAGCATTTTGTGTGATCAAAATGCTTAATTCTTCTTTTTCAAGTTAAACTTAATTTGATTCAAAATTTCCAGGTTTTGGGAGTTCCCATTGTGGCTCGGTGGTAACAAATCTGACTAGTGTCTATGAGGACATGGGTTTGATTCCTGGCTTTGCTCGGTGGGTTAAGGATCCAGTGTTGCCATGAGCTGTAGTGCAGGTCACAGGCGCCACTCGGATCTGACGTGGCTATGGCTTGGCTGGCAGCTGTAACTCGGATTGGACCCCTCTCCTGGGAACCTCCATATGTCTCAGGTGCAGCCCTAAAAAGCACAAAAAAAACCCCAAATTTCCAGGTTTTATAGTGCTTTTTCAGAATATGCACGTCTTCTGTTTATGCAAAACTTAGGAAAGAAGGAGACCTCACAATCTCTTGGGGCTGCTCTTTGCAGAGCTGTGGAGTCTGAAGGCTGCTTCACCCTGGGCGCCTGGTGCCGCCGCCTTCTCAAGGAGCCCTCGCCTGCCCCGCGGCTGGGCTGAGACAAAGCACTGTGGCTTCCCGCAGGTCTGCGGTAGGCCCGGCTTCTGCTCCTGGGCCCTGTGACGTCCTGACGGCATCGGCCTTGGGCTCCGAGCTGGCCGTGCTCATCTGCTAGCTTTCAAATCCTTCATACCCGTTTAAAGCCGTGGTCTGAGGACCTACAGGCAGTTTGAAAATAATATGGCTGAGTTTTGGTGATGCTGCCAAGTCCACTGTGCGTCCTGTTAGCGTCCTGCAGATTCAGGTACTTTATTCTTGTCAAGGTCCTTTTAGAGAGGTGGCTGGAACGTTTGCTGTTGGCTAAGAGTAGTTTAATTCTGGGCTTAAAGTATAGCATAAATGAAAAAAATAGGCAGTTCCCATTGTTCAGTGGTAAAGAACCCAACTAGTATATGTGAGGACACGGTTCGATCCCTGGCCTCCCTCCGTGAGTCAAAGATCCAGAGTTGCTGGGAGCTGTGGCGTAGGTCACAGATGTGGCTCGGATCTGGTGTTGCTGTGGCTGTGGTGTAGGCTTGGCAGCTACAGCTCAGATTCAACCCCTAGCCTGGGAACCTCCATATGCCCCTCGTGCGGCCCTAAAAAAAAAGAAAAGGGGGGGCAAAAAATACTTGGTGTAAGAATTTAGACTTAAAAATCTGAATGTGTTTAAATCCCCCATTTTCCAATCAGAAGAATGTATAAAACAGACTTTTGATCCCTTTAAAAAGTGCTCCGGGAGTTCCCTTTGTGGCTCAGTGGTTAACGAATCCGACTAAGAACCGTCAGGTTGCGGGTTCGATCCCTGGCCTTGCTCAGTGGGTTAAGGATCCGGCGTTGCCGTGAGCTGTGGTGTAGGTCGCAGACGCGCCTCGGATCTGGTGTGGCTGTGGCTGTGGCCAAGGCCGGCAGCTACAGCTCCTGTTAGACCCCTAGCCTGGGAACCTCCATATGCCGCGGGTGCGGCTCTACATAAAAAGGCAAAAAGACAAAAAAAAAAAAGTGCTCCGTTCTCCAGCAGCGCTGGCAGAGACCTGGAGCTGGAGTGCCCTGGGCGCCCGCAGCCTGCTGGAGCCCTACGAGCCCCTCCTGACCTAAGAAATTACTAGGCGATGCACGTGTCGTTGCACAGACGGCGGGGAAGCCAGTTCCGGCCGGAGCCAGACTGTCTGCCCCTGTGGAAGCTGCAGCCTCACGCGGGCCCAGGATTCTTTCGCCGGCAGGCCCTGCCCAGCTGTTCCCACAGCTCAGCCCCGGGCCCCAGGGCGTCCTGCTTCCTAATGGGGGTGATGGGCCCGTGCAGGGGCCTGTGGTTTCCCTTCCAGACCCTTGTGCTTCCCGATCCTTCTAAACTGCCCCTGCCCTGCCGCCCCCGCCTCCTCGGGCCCTTCTGGGCAGGCGGTGGAGCAGCACGGCTGCGGGCGCCTGGGACGCTTCCACCCCAGACATGCTGCTCATGCAGCTGGTTTTCCCCAGTGGCCTCGGACCCGCTGTGGCGGGCTGGTGGCTCTGCTCTTCGTTGCTCAGTGCACTGCCTCCTCCTCGGGGCTGTGTTCAGACAGGGCGTCCCTAGGGAAGGGCTGCCAGCGCTCACAGTGGCTCTTCTGAAGCTGTCACCCCATCATCGACCCCCGAGGTCACAGTCAACACTGGTTAGGCAGCCTCAGCTGCATCTGGGGACCTTAGCAGAAGCGGCCTGTGCCCTGCCCGTGGCTCGTCACTGTGGCTCTGGGGGCTCAGCACCCCTCTCAGGGTCCCCTTGTGACCAGCAGCCACAGGGTGCAAAGGGTGTGCTCGGCTGGGGTCTCCTGGTCCCCTCGCCAGAGCGGGCTCTGCGCCTGGGGCTGCAGCCCCCCAGCCTCGAGATTACTCTTGCTCCTGTGGTCTCGTCCAACATGTCAAAAATGGCAGAGACCGGGCGCTGGGCTCATGCTGGTCACACAGTGTCCACCCCCCACCCCACTGCAGCTCCTGGGAAAAGCTGCCTCCCCAAGCCAGGCAGGCGCCCACCTGTGGGCTCAGCCGGTGTGGGGCCAGGAGGGGAGGCAGGCCATCACCCCCGTGGAGAAGTGCCACCCACAGGGGACTCTGGTTTTATTGGATACTTTGTCAGATAATTCAGCGTTCTAAATACATGCTTCAGCCCAGTATTTTTCTGTTTAGGGCAAAGAGAGGGAAAAGGCAGAGAAATGGAAGGCCGCGACAGACGGACCCAGAGCTGGGCAGCTCCCGGGGGGACGTGGGAGGGCTGCCCAAGGGAACAGGTGCTGGGCTGGCAGGGCCGTCTGTCCACACGTGCGAGCCCGAGGGGCAAAGCTGGGGCTGAGGCAGACCCCTGAGGGCAAGCCCGACCCTGTAGGACGTCAGGACTTGGCCTTCAGTGAAGGGCTGGGGAGCTCAGCACCGCCTCCCCTTGAGACCAAGTGCAGGTTGGGGAGCGGCCCGGGGGATGCTGGGCAGGAACCAGGCTCAGCACCACGGGGAGGGGGTGGCTAGATACTCTGAGCGCTGTCGGGGACAGTGAGCACCCCACGCCCTCCGGCGGTCAGCGTGGGGCCATCTGCGCGTGTGCCTGTCTCTGTCTGTCTCCCTCTCAGTCTCTGCATCTCTGTGTCTCTCTCCTGCCCTCCCCTGACAGCCCATATTTCAGGGCTCCCTCCTGTTAAGGGGCCCCAGCCGGGAGCGGACTGGTGTGGCCGCCCCCCTGCCTCTGACCCACGGCCTCGGTGCCCACGTGAGAGACGCAGGCGTGACGCAAGGTGGGTGTCATCTGCGCAGCTCCCCGTGTTCCCTCTGGTCCGGGGCCTGCCCGGGCTCCCCCGGCACGGAGACCCTGGCCCACCAAGGCCTTCGCTGCAGAAGGGCTCCCTTGAAGCGCTCAAGGGTGGACACGGAAATGGACCCTCTGGCTTGACTGTTTCTGGGAAACTGGTTCACATTGATTTTTCCCAACTTGCAGTGTCTCCTGCCAGCAACACAACACTGGGGACTTTTGCGTTGGAACTTTGAAACTTTGCTCGGCTGAGTTGCGCAAGTGCAGATGGGGGCGCGGGTGGGGGAGGCGGCAGGTCCCGCCCGAGGCGACCGCTTCCTCTAGAAGCGAGTCAGGCCTGGCTGACCACTGGGGTTGCGGGCCTGGAGCCGGCGGCCGGCCGGGCTCAGCCGGGGGGTGGCCGGTTGGAGGAGGGTCGCCCTCCCGCAGCCCCCGGCACGCGGCACGCCCGCGGGCGCCTGGGGGGGCTCTGGCCAGAGCCGGGTTTGGGCCCCAGGCTGGGGACCCCACACCTGGGGGCCCGTGGGATTCTGGGTGAAACCAGGAGGAGACCCCGTGGTCAGGTCAACGGTCACCCCTCCCTCCAACTGAGAAGCCGCCTGGGGTCCCTCCCCAGGGAGCTGGCCTCTCCCGGCGGCGAGCCGGGCACCCGCACCCCCAGACCCCGGTGGCTGACGCTCCAGCTGCGGGCTGGCCTCCAACCCCACCCCCGAAGGGGGGCGCCCCCCCGCCCCCGGCCGCGACAGGAAGGCAGGGCCTGGGGTCCAGAGGGAGCTCCGTCGCCGCTGCTGTGGGCAAGAATCACCCGGGGAGGGGTCACAGCGGCAAGACCTTTACTGGGGGCGCGGCTCCCCCCCGGCCTCTGCCCCCGCTCTCATGGAGCGCTCGATCCACTTGAGGAAGTTGGTGACCTTGGTGTAGACGCCGTACTTGCCCTTCCGCGCGCACCCCTCGCCCCAGCTGACGATGCCCGTGACGAAGTAGGTGTCCCTGAAGCGCGTGACGTGGGGGCCGCCGCTGTCGCCCTGGCAGGCGTCCTCGGGCTGCTCGTCGTAGCCGGCGCAGAACATGTTGGGGGTGATGGAGAAGCTGCTGGACAGCTTGCAGGTGTTTCTGTCCACGTAGGGCACCTCCAGCATCTTGAGCGTGGACGACGGGCGGCCGCGCTCGTGCGTGCGCCCGAAGCCACTGACGATGCCCGTCTTCTGGGTCATCAGCGTGGCCTCGGCCCAGTTCTTCTCGGGCAGGCAGGCGGGGGCCACGTTGGTGCGGAAGGTGATCGGCGTCTTGAGCTTGAGCACTGCGATGTCGAAGTCGTAGGTCTCCTTGACGAAGCGGCTGTGCTTCACCGTCACCTCCACCTCGTGCGCCATCTCGTTGCCCTCCTCCTTCTCCATGTTCCGGTCGCCTGAGGACGGGACGAGGCCGTCAGCTCGGCCGCCAGGCCCTGCACGCCACTGATGTTTTAAAGTCGTTAAGATTTTTTCTGATTACAGACCGGCGCGTGGTCACTAGAAAATGTGAGGCACAGGCAAGCACAGCGAGGCCAGTTTAAGGCCTTCTGCTTCCCCAGGGGCCGGGGCCGGGTCTGACCTTCCAGGCCCAGCTGCTGATGGGCCAGGTGGGCAGCGACCGCTCAGAACCCACACGCGCTGTGAGCGTCACATCTCAACTCAGAATGAAAGAATAACCCAAAAGCTCTCTTGAGTACTTAAAATCAGATTACACATAAAACAGGCAATATTTTTGATATGCTGGGCAACGAGATACATTACTAAAATTAGTACCCTCTATAAATTTAAAAATGAAAAATTAAAAATGTAACTACGGGAGTTCCCGTTGTGGCGCAGCGGTTATCGAATCCGACTAGGAACCATGAGGTTGCGGGTTCGATCCCTGGCCTTGCTCAGTGGGTTAAGGATCCGGCGTTGCCGTGAGCTGTGGTGTAGGTTGCAGCCGCGGCTCGGATCCCGCGTTGCTGTGGCCGTGGCGAAGGCCAGCAGCTACAGCTCCTGTTAGACCCCTAGCCTGGGAACCTCCACGTGCCGCAGGTGCAGCCCTAAAATGACAAAAGGCAAAAAAAAAAAAAAAAATGTAACTATGAGTTCCCGTTGTGGTTCAGCAGGTTACAAAGCCAACTAGTATCCATGAGATCCTGGGTTCAATCCCTGGCCTCGCTCAGTCGGTTAAGGATCTGGCGTTGCCCTGAGATGTGGTGTAGGTCACAGACACAGCTTGGACCTGGGGTTGCTGTGGCTGTGGTGTAGGCCAGTGGCTGTAGCTCTGATTCGGCCCCTAACTTCCATATGCTGCGGGTGCCGCCCTAAAAAAGCAAAAAAAAAAAAAAAAAAGGTGCTATAACTAAAAAGTTAGAGCTGACAGCCGTGGCCGCCCTGGCGGCTGGCTCTGGGCCGCTGGACAGCTCGGGTCTGACAGAAGGGGAGGCACAGGACAGCGCCTGGGGCAGAGGGTGAGGGCGGACGTGCTGGCCGCTCCTGGCTGCTCGGCTCTGGGGGCTTCCCGCACAAGAGGCATCGGGGACCTCCGAGGGCCCCTCCTCCCCTCCCCCGTCTTCCTCTGTGACAGCCCCCCAGCCCCTCCCCCGGTCTGGTGGCCTCTGAGAACAGGGGTGGGCGGCACTTACCTACCCTCACCTTGAATCTCTTGGCCTGGTGCAGGCAGTGGGCCGCCGTGAGCACGTGGAACTCGCTCAGGATGGTGGCCCCACAGAAGCCCTCGTTTTCCTCGTTGATGAGCAAGGCCTGCGGGGGGAAGGGGCAGAGCCCGACCTTCTGGGCCGGGGGAAATCCACGCGCGGGACCAGGGCCCCCCGGGAGGGACCCTCAGGGTCTTCAGGCTGGAAGGAGCCCTGGCAAGGCCCCCAACGCGGGCTGATCTGGGAGCCCCCTCTCCACGGACCCCACGGACCCCCCAGGTTCACGGCCCTACTAAGTGTGCAGCGCTTTGGGGCGCCGCCAGCCCGCGCTGGTCTCCTGGGGATCCGGATGAGGCTGGCGGTGGGGAGGCCGTGACCCTGGCTGGGAGGGAGCACGCGCGGGCACAGGAGAGGCGCTCCCTGTCCCGAAGGCCCGGACTTGAGTGTGAGGGGAGGGCCTTCCGTTCCGCCTTCCCCGGGCCCTTCTCCAAGGAACAGCGGGGGAGCGGGGCGGGTCAACGAGACCGGCGGCAGCGGCAGGTTCTAAAAAGATGTTCACTGCGCGCGTGAAGCACGGGTGCCCGCGCCCTGCGTGCGAGCCTGTCAGCCCATAACCCCACGTGGGTGACAGGTGCCGAGGGTCAGCCCGCCTGGACTCGGGCAGGGCCGCGCTCCCGGGAGCCGGGCCCGGGCCGCGGGCGAGTCGGCGGCGGCGCCGCGGGGAGGCCCCTCCCGCCCCCGCCGTGTGGGCGGGGCTCGCAGGTCCGCCGGCCCCGCCCCGTCTCGGCGGCCACGCCTCCCTTCCCCGGCCTGGGTGTCACGCGGAGGCGAGGGCCCGCGCTTCAGACCCACACGCACGACACCCAGGGCGGCCCCGGCTGCGCGCTGCGGGGCCGGCGGCAGTTCAGACCCGCACAGCTGGCGGCGGTCCTGGGGCCGCTCTGGGCCCACTGGGAGCTTCTGACCGCCAGTGAGGGCCGCCAGGCGGGCCGAGACCCCGTCACTGAGTCAAGTAAATGGCAAACCAGCCTTAGCGTAGGTCCCATGTGCGTTTGGGGCTTACATTAAAAACTATTCATCACTTATCTGAAATTCACATGTAAGCGGAGGTCTGTTTCATTTGCTAAACCCGGCAACTTCAGTCCACATCAGCTACCGAGGAGGGATTTCGAAAACAAAAGGGCTGTATCTTCCCGTAAGGGGCCGCCTGCCTCCTTAGGACCTAGGTGTTTGGGTCACAAAACCTCCCCGATGAGAAGTGAGACGAGGAGGGGCCTCGGGGCGCAGCCGCCACTCGCTGACCCGACCGTGCAGCCCCCGCGGGACCCCGTCTCTGCCTGGACGGAGGGCGGGCCTGACCCGCCTCGCGCACCTCGGCCCCCTTTCCGGCTCGTTGCCGCCGCACACAGGGGGCTCCCGGGCCCGCGGTTACCTGCCAGGGGCACTCGCCCTCTCTGCACTCCCGCCCGCCCACTATCCGGACCAGGCTTCTCTCGTCGTCCTCTTGGGGGCTGGGCTCCGTGTGGTTGACGCTCAGCAGGTGCAGCGGGCCCTCGGTGGGGTCCAGGTCTCCGGAGTCGTACCGCTGCGAGGGGCGGGCTTCAGGGGCAGCCTCGCCGCCAAAGGCGGGCGACCTCCTGCTGCGCCCCAGGGTGAGCTTCCCGCAGGGGAAGGGCTCTGGAAGAAGGGCGCCGCCTCAGTTCTCCGCTGGCCTGGCGCTCAAGCCTGCAGGCCCAGGCCCCCACCGCCGCGGGAGGGCGCCGGCAGTCCTTGGAGGTGATGAGGCCAGACCGGGGCAGGGTGCTCACCGGGAAACTGCCGACCGGCTCCGTGCTCGAAACACTCCCCAGTGAGTCTGGAGGGATTTCTGGGCAGAGGAGCGCCGCAGAGCTTTGTGAGACAACGTCCAAACAATGAGAGCTGGGGCTTCCCGTTGTAGCGCAGCAGAAACGAACCCGACTAGGATCCACGAGGGTGTGGGTTCAGTCCCTGGCCTCGCTCGGTTAAGGATCTGGCGTTGCCGTGAGCTGTGGTGCAGGCCGGCAGCTGCAGCTCTGATACAGCCCCCTAGCCTGGGAACCTCCATGTGCCGCAGGTGCGGCCCTAACAAGCAAAACAAAAACGAAACGATAGCTGTCCTTAAACACGGAAGAAGCCTCGTGCCAGCCTCAGCGTGGGAGCCTGGGCAGAAGGGGCGAAGCAGGGCAGGGAGAGCTGGGACCTGCAGGCCTGAGGTGGGTGCCAGGGAGCGTCTCTCAGTGCCTGGTGTTTATCTAAGATCAGACCAGCAACACCGGGCTGGGCGGCCCTGTGGGCCTGGGACCCTGCTCGCCGGCGACAGAGTTCTTCCCCTGCGTTAGCTGGTTCTGTGCTAGTATCTGTAGTCATTGCCCCTGAAACTCCACCGCAGCTTGTCCTTGACTTAGAACTTTCTGCACTAGGAATCCATGTACCTGATTTTGCTTTCAAACATCAAACTTTATTCCATTTTTTGTTTTTTTTTTCCCTGCAGCATAGGGAGGTTCCCAGGCTAGGGGTCTAACCAGAGCTACAGCTGCCGGCCTTCACCACAGCCACAGCAACGTGGGATCCGAGCTGCGTCTGCGACCTGCACCACAGCTCACGGCAATACCGGATCCTTAACCCACTGAACGAGGCCAGGGATGGAACCGAGACCTCATGGATACTAGTTGGGTTCGTTACTACTGAGCCACAACGGGAACCCCCTCAAACTTTATTTTAAATTGATTTGTGATTATTCCTGGAATTTAAAAATAATTGCAAGCATGTCAACAAATGACTTCTTTTAAAATATTTTTGACCAGTTGAAGTTTAAAATCTCATTACCAATAGACACTTAAATCTCACTGTCTTCTACCTGCCGAGGGGCTTGACGTCATACAGGGGAGGCCACCTCCGCAGTGGCCCGGCCGCCCCAGGGCAGTGCCAAGGCCGCTGGTCAGTCCAGGCACAGGCCGTGAGGCGGGCACTCCCTCCCACCCCAGGGCCCTGAGCCAGCACGCGGCCCTCCCTAAGCTTCTGGACCAGACTCGTGGCTTTTATCAAGGAACGAGGTTCCATTAACCTCGGGGCCCACACAACCCAAATCACTTCTGCAGGGTCCCCGGCTCCCCGTCCGGCCCCATGGGCAGCACAGCTCCCAGACCTCGGAGCTCCAGCCCCAGCCCCCGTGGCCGCTCGGGACCTACTGCCCAGCCAGGCCCCGTGCCCAGCTCCGGCTGGCATCAGCCGCACGGCCTTGCTCCCCCAGCAGTGCTGACGGCACTCGGCCCGGGTTCAAGGCCCGTCACAAACTGAGGGTCTGCCTGCGAACCGCGAGCCCGTCAGGATGCAGCCTCCCGCCCGGCGTGCGGCACGCGCCCCTGCCTACCTGTGGAGATGCAGGACTTGCCATTGTCGCCCAGGACGTACCCGCTGGCGCAGGAGCAGACCACCGAGCTCCGCTCCTCCCGGCAGAACTGGTCACAGTCCCCGTTGTCCAGGCTGCAGAGCTTGCGTGTGACTGTGGGGGGCGGGAGCTGAGGCTGCGGCCAGGGACGTGCACCCCGCCAGCCCTGCCACCCGCTGGAGCAGAGGGCTGGTCCCCGCAGACCCCAGACTGGACGGCGCCCAGGGCAGCCCCGACAGTGCAGGGAACCATGGCCACGCGGGCGTAGGGCCCTGGGTGCCAGGCTTCCAGAAGGCCCCAAGGGTGGGGGCGCAGTGGCCACTCGGAGAGGGTCCCTTGTGGCCTAAAGGACCCAGGGTCCAGCTCCCGCGCAGCAAGAAGGAGGGGCAGCAGCCAGACTCTGGCCGACTCACAGCCTCTAGCTGTGTGATCTGCTGAGTCAGTCCAGCCCCACGGCTTGGGCTCTCCCTTGTAAAGCGGTAGGGGCCATGCGTCCCCCAGAGAGCGGCCCGGCCCCGCAACGCTGGGCGGGAGTGGGGGTGGGGGGGTGACCTCGGGCGGCTGAGCACCCACCCCAGCCTGGCATCAGCGAGGCCGCCTGGCAGCTGACTTTACAGTTTCCATCTGGCTGGATGGGAAAATAGTCACGGCCAAGGTCAACATCACAGGAATGTCGTAAACTCCACAGCGGTCGGGGCGGCTGCACCGCACTCAGAGGCCGCTCTGGACTGCGCCCGAGAGGGAAATTTCCAGAGCGGCCAGTCTAAGGGCAGGTTCTTAAGATTAGAAATTAAGGGTTTAAAAAGAAATGCAAATATCTCTCCTTAGGGAAACCCGGTCTAACACTAACCCTCTTTTTATTAAGAATTAATCACCGTATTAGGAAAACCCAGGGACTGCTCCATGAGCACTTAATTGCATCAAAGCTTTGCAGTCGGACAGTCCCGAGCAGTCAGCACTGACACCCCATGACCTCCAGGTCCCCAGGACCCGGAGGAGCGCCCTCCGTCCGCCAGGGAGAGAAGCCCGGTTCTCGTCCCCATGGTGACGGCCCTCACTCCCGGCCCCTCAGAGGAGCAGGCGGTGTCCCAGCCCTCCCCCACTGAGCGGGCTGCCGGGCTTTCGGGGCGGCCCTCGTGTCTGGCTGCCCGCAGCGAGCGCCCGAGGCAGGGCGCAGACTGGCCGGGGGGCGGGAGGATCCTCCAGCCTTTGGGGTTTTCCTGGCACCCCCCGACCCTCAGGCGCCGCGGAGGAGGAGCTCACGTAATTCACAGTTTTTGCCCTCGAAGCCTTCGGCGCAGGTGCAGTTGTAACCCCCGAGGCCGTCTTTGCACTTGCCCTGGTTCTGGCAAGGGCTGCTTTCGCACTGGTCACCGTCTGCAAAGGAAAATTCGGAAACCAAAGCTTGCAGGCAGTTCCCCAGTCCTGGAAATGACGCTGCCGTGTCGGCCTTGGCGCACGTTTTCTAGGTAACCCGAACGGGCTGGACGGGGCCACCTCTTCCCAGGAAGGGAGTTGTCCCCGTGGACTTGGTGGCTGTGGGTACGTGATGTCCTTATCTGACTGGGTTATTGACTGAGCTTTCCAACTTTTGCCAAGACACTGGACAGTGTTTTTACAATCACAGGCCATATTTCTACATCAGGGTGAGAAGCCCTGGGCTGGGGACCACGTGAGGCCAGCTGGAAGGACAACGGGGGACTGCTGGGCGCCTGTTTCTGGACTGGGTGTACGCAAGAGTTGTGTCAGGGGCCCCCTCTCCAACAGTCAGGGGAAAAGCAGACCCTAAGAGCTACCGGCAGCACTGGCACCGGTGGCCCTGCACACCTCCTGGTGTGTCTGCACAGTACAACTCAGAGAAATGTGGATATTGTTGCCAAACAAAAACACTAGTTACTATTACTGCCACTCCAGACACAATCCGCATTCAAAGTGGTTCCCTTACTAGAGGACCCAACGCTTCAGACCTAGTTTTCGTTTGTGTCTAATAGGTTTGGATTTAAAAATTATCATGGAATGTGGTGCCCTCAAATGAAAAGGAACTTATTTTATTGTCTTTTTAGGGCTGCACCTGCAGCACATGGAGATTCCCAGGCTAGGGGTCTAATCAGAGCTGCATCTATGACCTACACCACAGCTCACGGCAACGCTGGAGCCTTAACCCACTGAGCAAGGCCAGGGATTGAACCCGCAGCCTCATGGTTCCTAGTCGGATTGGTTTCCTCTGCGCCACAATAGGAGCTCACGAGAATGAACTTATTTAAATGTCTATTTAAGCAAGCATCAAACCCAGAATTTGTATAAAGTTATAAGAAACTATTTTACAATGACTATTATGGAAACACTCAGAGGGGAAGAATCTTAAATGAGTAAAACTTAAACAGGAGCAGAAAGGAAATTCAGGAAACATTTTCAACATTTAAATACAATCTCTCCCAATTTAAATACCCTGATGAAGCCCTCTCACTTAGGGTTAAAATAGAGAATATCTCACCTTTGTATTTATTCCAGAATTCATCCTAAAAGGGAAAAAAGGTTTTAAAATGATTAGGAAAAACAGCCATTTTACACTACCACCAACCGCAGTCCAGTAACTCAAGCTGAATGGGCTATTTCTCAAACAGAGGTCATTTCCCGGAACATGCTGCTCTAGAACTCTTCAGTCTAAAAGGGGAAGTTTTTCCAGTCTTCTGCATCTGCAAAGTTGTGGCTTTGATCATCATTTAAAAACAAACAAACAAACAGGGAGTTCCTGTCATGGTGCAGCGGAAATGAACCTGACTAGGAACCATGAGGTTGGGTGTTCAATCCCTGGCCTTGCTCAGTGGGTTAAGGATCCAGTGTTGCCATGAGCTGTGGTGTAGGTTGCAGACACGGCTCGGATCTGGCATTGCTATGGCTCTGGCATAGGCCGGAGGCTACAGCTCCAATTAGACCCCTAGCCTGGGAACCTCCATATGCTGCAGGTGCAGTCCTAAAAGGACAAAAAGCCAAAAAAAAAAAAAAAAGCTTCACGAATGTGGTGCCATTTAAACTGAACCATGAGAGAGGGCTTGGGTTATGGAAAAAAAAAAAAGCTTGTTTGTAGAATGAATTATCACATCCCAAACCGCCTAGTATCCATGTCCTTGCTTGCTTGCAGCTAAACCTTTTATAACAGTAAACTGACTTTCCTGGCTTTCATTTTAGCAAAATCACTAATTATGTGATCACAATCAAGAATTACACACGGAGGAGTTCCCGTTGTGGCTCAGCAGTAATGAACCCAACTAGAATCCATGAGCACCAGGGTTCGATCCCTGGCCTCCCTCAGTGGTTCAAGGATCCAGTGTTGCTGTGAGCTGTGGTGTAGTTTGCAGATGTGGTTTGGATCTGGCGTTGCTGTGGCTGTGGTGCAGGCTGGCAGCTGCAGCTCTAATTTGACCCCTAGCCTAAGAACTGCCACATATTGTGGGTGCAGCCCTAAAAAAAAGGAAAAAAAGAAGAAAAAAGAAACAGATTGTACCACAAGTGGTTTGCTCTATTTCTTGCCCCAAGCCAACCCAGGTCGAAGATTCAATAAAGGATCAGATGCTTGGAGAGTAATCACTATGTTAATTGAAAAAATGATAATTGGTAATTACCCTTTAAAAGGACATCAGAGCCTATTTAACACTAAAAAAAAATGTTCATAGTCTTAAAAATACACATATTTGCTATTGTGGTAGGTTAACTGGTGTCTTTCCCCAGGCCTCAATTTAGATGCAACCTCAGAATTTGAAGTTAATTGGAAATAAGGTCTTCACAGATGTAGTTATGGAACTAGATAAAATCGTACTTCATTAGGGTGGACCCAGAACCTTTATAAACTATCAGTTGGCTATGTTTGTATGGGTCCATGTCTGGACTTTTTATTCTATTCTGTTGATCAATTTGTTTATTCCTTTACCAATATGGCATATGCTCATCGATAGCTCTGTAGTTAATGTAGCCTTATATTGTCTTTAAGTTATGTAGTATGACTTTTTCAAAATAGTTTTATCTATTCCAATTCCTTTGCTTTACCATATTTCAAGTTTTAGGATCAACTTGTCATGATCTAATGGAATTTTTATTGGCATTGCATTAAATCTATAGATCAAACTGGAGAGAATCAATACCTTAATAGTTAAGACTTTTTTTTGTCCTTTTTTTTAGGGCCGCACCTGTGGCATATGGAAGTTCCCAGGCTAGGGGTCCAATTGGTGCTGTAGCCACTAGCCTACACCAGAGCCACAGCAATATGGGATCTGAGCCGCATCTACGACCTACACCACAGCTCACAGCAATGCTGGATCCTTAACCCCCTGAGCGAGGCCAGGGATTGAACCCGCATCCTCGTTAACCACTGAGCCACGACCGGAACTCCCTAGTTAAGTCTTTCAAACCATAAACATTTTATGTCTATTTATTTAGGTCCTCTTTAATCTCTTTCATTAGCATTTTGTAGATTTTAGCACACAGATCCTATACCTGCTTTGTTAGACTTATACACAGATACTCTCCTTTAGAGCAATAGCAAATGGCATTAAATATTTTGGGGGGAGTTCCCATTGTGGCTCAGTGGAAACGAATCTCACAAGTATCCACGAAGACGCAGGTTTGATCCCTGGCTTCACTCAGTGGGTTAAGGATCCACTGGGGCCATGAGCTGTGGTGTAGGTTTCAGATGTGGCTTGGATCCTGCAATGCTGTGGCTGCGGTGCAGGCCAGCAGCTGTAGCTGCAATTTGATCCCTAGCCTGGGAACCTCCATATACCCCACATGCGGCCCTAAAAAAAGATACATGTACATATACATATATATATATGTCTCTAATTACCCTACTGCTAGATGGGTATATGGTTAACATCTGTGTGCTGACCTTGCATTCTGTGGCCTTGCTTGACAAATACATTTTAGGAGTATTTTTTTTCAGATTCCATGGGATTTTCTACGTAGGTAATCATGTCACTTGCAAGTAGGGGTAGTTTTCTTTTTCTTGACTTACTCTTAAATCTTCCTAATGGCCAGCACTTTGGTACCAGTACAATACTACACTGGGACTACTGGAAATGGACGTCCTTGCCTTGTTCCCAGTCTTTGGGGGAGAGCATTCAGTCTGATATCAGTTGTAGGTTCCTTGTTAATAATCTTTATCAGGTTGAAGAAGTTCCGTTTTCTTTTCTGGCTGCCCCTCAGCTTATCAAGTTCCTGGGCCAAGGATCAGATCCGAGCTGCAGCTGTGACCCACGGCACAGCTTCAGCAACGCCGGACCCTTAGCCCACTGTGCTGGGCCAGGGACCGGACCTGCATCCTGGTGCTGCAGAGACACCACTGACCCCACTGTGCCACAGCGGGATCAAGAAGTTGCCTTTTAATTTCAGTTTGCTGATAGGTTTTTATCATGAATGGATGTTGATTTTGTTAGGTGCTTTTCCTGCACCAGTAGACATGATTGCATGCATTTTCTTCTTTCCATTGTTAACACAGTAGATTACAATATTGATTTTCAAATACTGAGCCAGCCCTGTGTGCCCTAAATAAGCCCACTTAGTCATTATGTATTCATCCTTTCTTGCTATAATGTTCTATTCAATTTGCTAAAAATTCATTGAGAATTTTTGAGCTTCATGAATGACAGTAATGCAGCTTTATTTCTTTCTCCTTTTTCCTCCCTCTCCCCTTCCTTCCTTTTCTCTTTCTCTCTCTCCATTCCTTCTTTCTTTCTTCTGTCTTTGTGGGTTTTGGTATCAGGTTGATGCTGATCTAAAACAAACTGAGGAGTTCCTATTGTGGCTCAGCGGTTAACGAGCCCAACTAGTATCCGTGAGGACTCAGGTTCAATTCCTGGCCTTGCTTGGGGGTTAAGGATCTGGCATTGTCATGAGCTGTGGTGTGGGTTGCAGACACGGCTTGGATCCCACATTGCTGCAGCTGTGGTGTAGGCTGGCAACTACAGCTCTGATTAAACCCTGAGACTGAGGACTTCCATATGCCTCCAAAGTGGCCCTAAAAAAAAAAGGGAAGGCTGTTGTGGTCTGAGATGCAGGATAGTCAATAGCTTTTGCCATGCAGATATCATCAATGACTTTTTAGTTTCTTCAGCTCTGAAGAGGTTCGTCTCCGGCAGCTTCACCACCCAGGTTTTCTCAAGCTCTTCTGCTTTGCTGATTCTCTGGAAGGTGGGGTGAGCCAATCTCACGGGTGTGGCTTCCTGGGCCATCTGCATGTGGGTGACCTTGTAACTGCCTGTAATATGGGTCGCGAGCCCTGACAGATTACCCATGACTTCATGAGGTCACACTTGTAAAACTCAACAGGTGGTGAATTCAAGTCAAAGCATCTGGGACTGGCTTGGAACACCACGGACCCGGCCATTGCCACCCACGACCAGCATCTTAAGCAGGGTCCTGGAGCAGTTCTCACCCACCGTCGGGGCCAGCCTGCTGTGGAAGGGGACGGAAAGCTTAGCTACAGCTCCCCTTGAGGCGGTGCTTATCACAGGGTTAGGAACGCGAACGGGACAGAGAAACTTGGTGCACATGTAATGGCCTTGCTGTGGATGGTTCATTTCTTCCTCACGGTCATTTAGGCTCAAGTCCAAGCATCACCCGTGGTGCTGCCTCTCCCCGTCTTTGGGCCAAGGTGGAGCAAGGAGACAGCAGTGCGGGTTCCCAGGGGCGACGCTCCGTCTGGCCTTCGCGGTTTTCCAGGATTCTCTGGGACTACACCTTCACCCCACGGCAGTCTGTTCAGATATGAGGCCACTCTTCTTACGTTTTCTTGAACTGGCCGTGACTTGCAAACTGACCCGTGCCCAAGGGCACAGAAGATGCGCTTCCTCCAGAACCTACCTGCCCCCTGCAAGGTGGGTCGGCCTGGTGGGGTCCAGGCTGCAGCGAGTGGGCGGGAGTCTACGCGAGCCATTGTGGGTCGGCCCCCCAGCGCCCAGAGTCAGCTGGACGCTCCACTGCCTGCCCGCGGTGTGGACGGGCGGGGGCGGGTCCGCTGCCCCGGTGAGGACAGGTCCGCTGTCCCTGGCCGGGCTGTCTCTCGGCTCCTGCTTGGCCTCCTTTTCCACTTCCTCCCCAGCCTTCAGGCGTCTTCAGCTCACGCCTGCTCAGTTTCGGCTGGAGGTCATCAGCTTCCGCCTCGGCTGCATTGCGGGCACCCGGCCTAAGTGCCTGACCCCAGGCGGCAGGTGGCGGAAACCTCTCAGCGACTTCCCACTTCCGGGGCAGCCTCCGAGGCCCCGCCCCTTCCGGGGGCGGGTGGCGCGGGTCTGGAGGCTGCCGCTCCCGCTGCTGCGGCTGCTGCGCAGGCGCGGGGCGGGGCCTGGCGGCCGCGGCCTCTCTGCGCCTGCGCGCCGGCCCTGCGCTCTCGGGGGTGGAGCAAGCTCCCCGTGCGGCTCAGCGCCGGGAGGGGACGGCGACGCAGGGACAAACGTCTGGTGTTTCCGAGTTGCAGTTGCCGCGGCTCTGTGACTGCCTCGCGCCACGCGCCCGCCCCCGCCCCTTACCGTCCCCTCCTTGTCCTCGAAGACCTCGCGGGCCTCCTCGTACGAGCAGGTCTCCTCCAGGCACTCCCTCTCCAGGTTTCCCTTCTTCATCTCCTCCAAAAACGAGTTGGCCCTCCGGACCCTCTCCAGGACGCTGTGGGCCCGGTCCCGGGGGAGGAACACTGGGGTGGGAAAGGATGCACGCTGTCACCTGCTCCGCCCACGGGCAGGACTGCGTCGCCCGTGCTGCCGCCACCCTCACGACGCCTCCGGAGTTACAGTCAGAGGTCTGCTCTAGAGCCCAGCACCCATCACCGAACGCTCCCTGGAAGTGGCCCATCTCGGAGGGCTTCCGGGTCACTGTCACTCCAGACCCTCCCCTCTGACCCTTGACTCAGGCTGTACCCTCCACCCCCACTTCACCGTGAAGCCCACCCACAGTTCCGGGCCTGAGCTTTGCCTTAAGTGGGGAGTGACGACACAGTTGGGCACGATCAGCAATTAAAGTGTGGATTATATCAGGTACCCGGACGGGACAGCCATAAACATGATTGAAACAAAAATTTCAAGAAATAGTACTTAGAACCATTTTCTACAAAGTAGTACTTGTTACAAAATTTTCTTTTTGATTCTGTTCTATTTCATTAACAAAACCCCAAAGAAACACTAAATTGATTTCGTGCTCACGAAGGAGTCATGACCTGTAGATTGAAATGTCCTGGGCCAGACAGTCTGTGGGTCCCCCACACAGTAAGTGCTGAGCGGTCCCCAGTCCTCACGGCTTCTCTGTCTCACCACTCCTCTTCCCTTTTTTTCACTGTTCCGTGGGAGGCCCTGGCCCTCGGCCCTGCTTCCTCGACCTCTTTTCTGCTGAAGAATTTAGTCTCAGCAGGAGAAAGATGACCCCCCCCCCAGAAGACACTCCTTTTTTCTTTCTTTCTTTTTTCTTTTTAGGGCCACACCAGCAGCATATGGAAGTTCCCAGGCTAGGAGTCATATCAGAGCTGTAGCTGCCAGCCTACAACACAGCCACAGCAACGTGGGATCTGAGCCGTGTGTGCAACCTACACCACAGCTCACGCAACGCCGGATCCTTAACCCACTGAGCGAGGCCAGGATCGAACCTGGGTCCTCATGGATACTAGTTGGGTTTGTTCCTGCTGAGCCACGACGGGAGCTCCAAGTGGCTATTTCTAGTCTGACCTTCATCCTGAACTCTGTGTTTCCTACTGTCTCAGCAACACTGAATGTCTCGCCTCCTCCCAGAGCCCGACTCCGCGTGAGTGAGACTGAAAAGCAGAACTGCAGAGTCGGCCGTCTGCAGTGGCACGTACACCTTGGTCACCCACTGCTGAACAGTGGTAAGTGGGAATTCCAGTACCTGCTTCTCAAGTTGTGTTAAAGAGCGTGTAAAACTCCTAGTGTTTGGTTGGTAAACACTAGATGCTCAGTAAGTGTTGGTTGCCTTGCAGCCTCCAATTACTTTCCCTTCCAAGTGCCCCGTTTGTTCTAGTGACAGCGATGTTTCCCGAATGTGTTATCTGTGAGCCCCTCCCCCATTACCGCAAACATCTGCTCCTCTGGAGAGCGTTTGCTTTGAAATGCAACCAGGCATCCTTTCTCTGCTTGTCCTCACCGGCCTGGTCCCCTGCCCCCCATGCCCTCGCTCTCTTTTTCTCTCTGTCGCTTTCACTCTCCCCCACACGCCGAGTCCCCTCAGAATCACACAGCCCTGGGGCCACCGCTCTGCCCTCTCCAGGCTCTGCTCTGCGCCTTTCCTCTCTGGCGTCTCCTCCTGGGCAGGCCGGGGGCCATCTGTCCAGCCTCAAAATGGGCAGCCCTGCCCCGGCCCGGCTGGCCCGGAGGGTGGCCCGGGCTCTGCCCTCTCTCCTCGGGCAGACGAGGGGGCGCCTCTTGGTCTGTGAACCCCTCCCCCCTCCCCCCCTCCCCCGTCTCCCTCTTTCTCGGCCATGCTTCCGGCTGTCTTTGTGACCTGCCATCCGCCTGCGCCACGGGGAGGCACACCTGGCCCTTGCCACCCTTGGCTGAAGTCACCAAGCCCAGCGGCCCATGCCCGCCTTGCTCCGGGGGCGCCTCTCCTCCCCCTTCCCGGCCACCCCTGCCGTCTGCGGCCGGAGGGGCACTCACCGCTTCCCCCCGGCAGCAGAAGGCCAGCCAGGGAGGCACTGAGCAGGAGCAGGATCGGCAGGCCCACCATGGTGTGGCCCAGGACGGCGTCCCCGTCCGCTCTGTGACAGGCCTTGGGGCAAGGTTCGCTCACCGGGGCCTGAGGGGGGCTGGCTGTCCTGCTGATTGCAGCCTCCTGATTGGAGCCTGGGCCTGCTGGGGCGGAGGGAGAGGTCAGGGGCAAGTGACGGCGCTGAGGGCACGGTCAGCCTGGCCCTTGCAGCCCTGGGGAGGTCCCGGCCCAGCCATGTCCGGCTCGGGAGTCACTCCCAGCGGGGCTGCTGCGGGCACAGAAGCTCTTTGTTGTGAGAAGGAGTGAACGTGTCGCCTTATCATTTGCAGGTGTTTATGTCCAGCTCTTATTTCGTCCTTACAACCGCAGTGAGAGCCGGGCATCTAAGCTCCCGGTGGCTCGCGGCTTAGGGACCTGGCGTCGCTGCCGTGGCTCAGGCCCCTCCCCTGGCCCGGGAACGTCCGCGTGCTGCCTGAGGAGCCAAAAAAAAAAAGGCCGAGTGTCGTTTCCCCATCTTTTCTCTAGGACAGAAAACGGGGGTGCAGAGAGATCCGGGGTGTCAGCCCATAGCCTTCCGTGGGGTCCGGACCCAGGGCTTTGCGACCCCATGCTCTGCGTTTCCCTTGCTCTGAAACCATCCTGCTCGTAGGCTCTGTCCTCAGCTGGTGTCACAGACCATCCTGGCGCCGGCCCTTCGCCCGCAAGTCGGCTCGTGCCGCCACGCCCAAGTTCAGGGGCCGCGCCCAGGCTGCTGTGGGAGGGGCACCCCGGCTGCCGTGCCGGGAGGGGGCGCTCCGCAGAGCTGCGTGTGGTCCGTTGCCCACAGGACACGTTGGCCTGAGGTCGAGGTGGGGCTGTGCCAGGAGGGGCTGCGGGACAAGCCTCTTGGCCCCATGACGAAGCTGCTGTGGCCCAGGCAGGTGTCGCCCGAGCAGTGGGATGGGGGCTGCTGAGGGGATGAGCCCTGAGGTTGGGGGCCTCCCAGTGGAGTCCGTTTCTCCCTGTGCAAAGCCCAGCCCCGGTCATCGGGGGACATTGGTGGTGGCTTCGTCTCCAGCCCTCGCCCCATGGCCTGTCCGGGCCCCTTCCTCGGCGAGGCTGAGAAAGACGGCGGGCCTGGGACACCTGCAGAGCACGGCGTCTCCCTGGCAGATCCCAGCACCGGGGCTGCATGTACCCAGGACCGACCTCGGCCCCAGGCCTGGGCGGGATGCCAGGCCCTGGCTGCCCTCCCAGCCGGGAACCACCTGGCACAGTAGTTTCGGGACACGGCGAGCTCCTCGGCTGCCCAGCTCTGTGGCCAGAGGCCAGGTTTCGGGGGGTCAAGGCCTGGGAACTGCCGGTGGGTTGTGGGCACTGCTCTGTTGCGCCTGCTGAGCTCGCCTGAGTGTCCAGCATCCACAGCCACTTGGCCTGTTTTGCTGCTGTCTCTAGCGCCCGGAGGGTGTCTGGCACACAGCGGGTGCTCAGTAAATACCAGTGACCAGGACTGGTCTGGTCCTTTGCCAGGTGGTCGGTGTGCATGCAGAGCCGGCCCCCGGGCCCTCCTGGCCTGGTCTCGGAGCAGCCGCGGCTCTGCACGCACAGCATGTGGGCGAGCCTGGGTTCCTTGTGAGCCGGGCCCCGCCCCAGCGCCCAGGCTGGGGGTGGAGGTGACCCATGCACGTGAGGCCAGGGAAAGCGAGGCAGAGCCAGCGGCCCGCCCGGGACCCTGCTGAACCCTCTCCCCTTTTCTCTCCGGGAGCAGGAGGGCGGCCAGCTTTGTTTCCAGGAGGAGACAAGAGGCTTGCTGGGCTCAGGAGCCCTCGGGCTCCGGCCGCAGGGTTTCGCGGGTGTCCGCAGCCTGAGCTGTTGAGCTGGGGCACTGGGATGGGGGCCGTGTGGCCTGTCCCCCGACGCCTCTCTTACCTGCACCGGTCTCATCCTCGTGACAAGCACTGGGGCGGGGTCCCATTTTGCGGACAGAACGAGGGGCAGACACGGTCAGCGGCGTGGCCGGACTGACGCAGGAGGGGCCGGGCTCGTAGCCCCTGAGCCCTGTGCACCGGAGAACCTCCAGTTACCGCCTGACTGGGGCCCAGAGCACCTGCGCCGAGGCCCGGGAGTGAGCACTCGGGGGCCGTGGTCAGGTGGTCTCCTCGGCCGGCGACCGCGTCCCGGCCACCCAGCGCCGTGAGGGGCCGGCGCGCCTGTAACCTGCCCTCCCAGACACGTGGCCGGCTTGCGCAGCCCTGGCCACTCGGCTCGAGAGACGGCCGGCCTGTCCGGTGGAGCGCCCCAAGCTGGGCGTCCCAGGGGGCCGCCTGGCAGGACTCGGGGTGCATCAGGAGCCCTCGGGCTGGTCCCCGGCTCCTCACTCCTCCTGCCTGAGAGCTGCGAGCCCACCTCCTGGGGGTGTGATAAGAGCCGAGGTCGAAGGCCCTGTGCCATCCTGCCGGGCTGGGCAGGGCCTGGGAACGTGCGTTTGGGAGCGCCCTATGGTCTTCACGCAGGTGGCCCAGGGTCGGGAACTGCAGGCTCCGGGCCCGCGGGCGCTCTCGCCTTTGGAAACAGCCTCGCGTTAGAGGTTCCTGTCAGCACAGCTGCTGACTGAGGAGGAGAAGAACGCTCCGGAGTGACCCGGGTCTCCGTAAAATGACTCCCAGTGACCCAGGGGCGCGGGGCAGGCTCGCCGCTGGTGCGTGGGGGAGCAAGCGAGCATTTCGTGGTAAAGGACACGCTCGGAAGAGACCTGGGAGGATGCTCACCGGGGCGAGAGGGAGATGCCAACGGTTTATCGGGAATGAAGATGAAATGCTTGAGTAAGAGACCCGAGCGTGAGAAAGCGGGACACGTCATCCGTGGCTGGACACTCGGCCTCTGCCGTGCTGGTGAGAGACGGCCGCCTCCCCAGCCCCGGCCCTTCCTGTCTCCCGTGTCCTCCATCCCAGGCGTCCTGCGTGCGAGTCGCCCCCGGGCCGTCTGCCGCCCGTCTGACCCTGGGGCTCCATCTCCGTGTCCTCGGGGCCCCACCCGCTCTGGCCTCCGTCCCTCAGTCTCTCCGCCTCCCTCTCCGTCCCTGTCCGTCTGCGTCTCTGTCCCGCCTCCTCCGCCCCCCGCCCAGGAACCACAGGAGAACTTGGGGCTTTGGCTTCAGGAGCCCAGCCCAGTGGTTTTATTCGTGGGGCGGGGAGGGCTGGCGGCCGGCGCTAGGGGAGCGGGGCTCGGATGAGGCCCTCTGAGCGCGGCGGCGGGGAGCCCATGAGCCCGAGGAGCCAGGCCGTGTACTGGGAGACCCGGGTGTACACCCCGAAGTGGCCGGTGGCCGCACAGCCCTCGCCCCAGCTGACGACCCCCGTCAGGAACCAGGTGCCCCGGAAGTGGGTGGCGTGCGGGCCGCCGCTGTCGCCCTTGCAGGCGTCCTTGCTGCCGTCCAGGTAGCCGGCGCAGAACATGTTGTCGGTGATGACGGGCGAGCCGGGCCTGCGGCGGGACTGCTCCAGGCAGTCCTGGGTCATGAGGCGGGGCACCTGGATGGCCATGAGCACGCGCGCCTTGGCGCCGCGGTCCAGGAGCCGGCCCCAGCCGGAGACGGCCGAGAAGCGGACGAAGGCCAGCGTCCGCTCCGAGAAGCCCCGCTCGGGCAGGCAGAGGGGCACCACGTGGTCGGTGAGGGTCACGGGCCCCGCCAGGCGGACGAGTGCCAGGTCGTGGTCGGTCCTGCCCGCGACATACTTGTCGGGGACGAAGACCTGAGAGACCCGCCGCTCCTGCTCGTCGCCCTCGTCCCGGCCGAGGTCGTGCTCGCCTGCGGGGAGGAGAGCCTCAGACCCGCCCTCGCTCCCCCGCTCCGCGGCCCGTTTGGGCGCAGGGCCCCGCGTCCCGCCCCAGGCTGCCGAGCGGCCCCCAGGGCCAGCAGTGGGTCGGTGCTGCAGAGCTGGGCTGAGTCTGGGCCGGGCTGCGGGGGGTGTCGGGCCCGGCGGCCACGGCCCTTCCAGACAGGGCCTGGCCTCCCGGGGGTCCTCGGCGGCCCGTAAACCCGCCAGGCGGAGGCCCCGCCGCGCCGGCTCTGGGCAGCTGCACGCCTACCTAGCACCACGGTCAGGTCCTCCCAGCTCCGGATTCGGTCGAAGCAGTGGGCGGCAGAGAGCACCCAGCTGGCGCTGAGCAGCGCGCCCCCGCACAGCAGGGCCCCGTTCAGCCTCAGCATGGCCTGGCAGGGACACAGCGGGTGCTGGAAGGCCGCGTCGCTGTCGCTGCTGCCTCGGGGCGCTCTGGGGGGGCTACGTTTGCGGGTGGTTTCTGCCCCGCTAAGGGAATGGAAGGCCGGTGGATTCCGGCCCGACGGCCAAAATGCTGGGGCCGGATTCCTCCGTGCACGCCTGCGGTTGTCACTCAGGTTTGACCCTAACCCTTACGCCCGAAGCCTTACCTGCCAGGGGCACTCCCCTTTGGGGCAGACCTTGCCACCTACGATTCGGCCTTGAGGGTTGCTGTCGTTTCTCTTTTCCAGAACAGGTATTTTCCCACACGGATATTCAACTGTGTAAAACAAGAGTCAACAGTATGCGGGGGCTGGCGAGGAGGGGGCGCAGGCCCTGCGGGCGGTGACCCTCGGCTCCCCCGCGGCTGTGGAGGGGCTCGTCTTGCAGGAGCGGAGTGCCCCCTTCTTGAAACTGGGTCCTGCTAGTTTTCCGGGGGCGGGGGGGAGACGTGAGCTTGACGTCACTGAAGGGGGGGTAGGGACATTCCGGGTGAGGGGACCCGCCTCTCCGACAGTCTCTCACCGCTCCTCTGACCCCGCTCCGAGTTTTCCGTCCTGCCTAAGAAAGCCCCAGAGCCGGAAAAGAAAGCGTTAGAAGCAGGGGCTGAATTTCAGGCCTCTTAGACAAAGCTGGGTGCATCCGCCTCCGAAGAGGCCCAGCGCCGGGGGCGCCCCAGTCTCGGGAGCTGCAGCCCTCGTCCTGCGAGCTTGGCTTGGAGACGTTTTCCTCTTCGCTAAAAGCGCTTGCCTTTGAAACGATTTGGAACCCAGTCCTGCCCCTGGGGCGGTGACGTACAGCCCGGGCCTGGAGTGCGCGTGGTCAGGACCTGTTACCTGTGGGGGCACAGGACACCTCGTCGGCCTGGAGGGCGTACCCCTCGTGGCACCAGCAGGAGCGCCCGGCCTCCGCGTGGTCGGTGCAGTACTGCTCGCAGCCGCCGTTGTCGTTCATGCAGATAAGCTGGCTCTTCTTGTCTGAGGACAGAGGGGACAGCCAAGGGGGCCCCCCACTGGTCAGGGAGAGCTAGCCCGCTGGCCGCCCCTCCCTGGGCCAGGCCGGTGTTCTGCACCAAGGTGGCACCGGCTGCTGGCTCCAGGGACAGCCTGGCACCAGCCCGCTCTGTGGATGAACCCAGAAGGGCGAGCTGGCGTCTGGGGGCCCCAGGTCTGAGCAGCTCAGCCGGTGGGGATGTGGGGCCCTCACGTGGCGGCCTCTGCACCACCCGTCCCAGCCTAGGGGAGCGGACGTGTCCTGGGGACAGTGGCGGTGTCCCGCTCCACGGGAGGCCTGCCCGCGAGAGGTCAGCCAGGACGCTCCTGTGCAGCGAGGCCCTGGCGCCCAGGCGGCTGGCCGGGGCTGACCGCAGGCTGGGGCAGCCAGGACCCTCGCCCTGCCCTGGGGCTGGCTGCCGGGCAGGGCCACCAGCGGGCAGGGCCACCAGCGGGAAGGCCTGTCCTGGAGGCGAGCTTACACAGAGCCCCAGGCGGCAGGCGGCAGCCCCCTCCCCGGCCTTTGCCTTCACCCCCTCCGGCCCCTGCTCTGTGCAGAAAAGCTGGTGGGCAGAGGGCTGTTCAGTGTGGGGTAAAGGGCCCGCCCAAGGAGGGGCCGGCCTCGCCTCAGCCCCTGGAAGCCAGGCGACGGCCCTCCGAGCATGTTGTTCGCTTAATTAATTTGCCCGATCAGCGTGTTTTCCTGGGGGCCTTGGGCCACCAGTGTCGGCTCCGCCTCTGGAGGGGCCGGAGACTCGGTCGACCGCCCAGTGGGTGCCTGGGCGCCGAGGCTCAGGGGAGCGTCCAGGCGGGTGAGTCTCTGTGTCTTGTCGCACGTGGGTCTCGCAATGAGACTCCGTCCACGCGGCCCTGGGGAAGACGCCGGCCCCAGGCTGGCTGTAACCTGTGTCCTTTCGCGGTGAAGACTAACCGGGAGTGTCAGCCCTTGGAGAGCTGAGTCCTGGGGCTGACTGAGCTCGAGGGCGGTCCAGGGAGCCCTGAGCTTAACACGTCACCTGCCGGGCCCGCGGGGCCCGGGTGACTCCCACGGCCTCTCCAGCTGCGTCAGAATTTCCCAGAGCGGCGGGGCACCGAGTGGGAGAATGAGCCCCTGCCAGCCGCCATCCAAGACTGCTTGGAGGGGACTTCAGGGCCGCCCAGACGACCTCCCGCCCCACCCGCGCCGGCCCAGCTGCGCCCAGCAGCCTCCCAGGGCCGCAGGCTTCCTTGCTCACTGGTTTCGCAGTTCCGACCCTCGAAGCCTTCGGGGCAGAAGCAGATGTAGGCCTGGAGCTGGTCCTCGCAGGAGCCCCCGTTCAGGCAGGGGCTCGAGGCGCACTGGTCTCCGTCTGTGAGTGAGTCAGGGTTAATACTCGCTGAGCAGCGGCTGCGGGCGGGTCAGAACAGCCGGTCACCCACTCACCGTTGTAAGAAACCCAGAACTGCCTCTGAGGAAGCAAGGAGGAAATTGCGTGAGACACGCTCGGCAGGAGCAGCACCTGCGGCCTCCGCGTGGGGAGAAGCACGGCCTGGCGCTTCTGACCCGGTGCTGCGTGCGTGTCTGGAGGCCAGACCCGCCCTCTGGAGATGAGGTGGGTTCATCCGGGGAATCGAGTTTTCCCTCCTGTGACCCCCCCGCCCCCGCCACGGCCCCCCTTCAGGCCACCAGAGGTCAGGAGTTTAGCACCAACGCCACCACCTCTGAGCTGTGACCTGGGACCACACACCCGGGCCCCCGGGCCCGTTTCCTCCCCCGACGTGTGGGTGGGTGCAGACACCTGCTGACGGCGGAGGCCGGACGGGGCGGAGCTGCTCCGCGGACTGCAGAGCCTCCGTCTCCAAAAGTCATTTCTGAGCAACCTTTGGCCGGTGAACTAAAACTCCCAGGCTGCTGTGAGAATAAAGCGAGCCGGGAACTGCTGAAGGCTTCTGAAAACTGCAGTGCAAGTGGCAAGGGTGTCCGGCCTGTCTCAGACCGCTCTGCTTCCTGCGAGCGGGACGTGGCCTGTGTCAGGTGTGTCCTGTGTGTCCTGTGAGTGTGAGGGATGTGGTCCTGTCCCCGTGAAACCTGCCCCTCAGCCCTGTTGACAGTTCGGCCGGACGGGGTACGGTTTAAATGTGCATCTTTCCGAACGTGACACGGAAAGGAAAGCCACTCAGTCCACGCGGCGGGAGGGCAGGCATGAGGCAGTGGCTCCCTCGCACAGGTTTCCCCGAGGAGGCGCCCGGGCCGGGGTCTCAGACGGCTGCTTGGCCCGAGGCCCCTCTGTGGGGCAGGGAGCGCCTCCGGGAGTCGGGGCCTTCCCCGGGAAGGTCGGGGCCACCACCGCGCATCTGCTGATGTGGAAGCGAGGATGCCCGGCGGGCGGGTGTGCCCACCTGCGGCCGAGCCTCAGCCCCAGGGCAGAGAGACCGCCGCCGCTGTGCCGTCCCGGAGGCCCGCACAGCCACTGCCCCCGCGCAGACGCCCCCCGCCGAGCTCACCGTCCTCTCCGCCGTCCCGAAGATCTCCCGGGCCTCCTCGAAGGAGCACGGCTCCTCCTTGCACTCCCGCTCCAGCGAGCCGGGCCACAGCTCCTCCAGGAACGAGTTGGCGCGCCGGGACCGGTGCAGGAGGCTGTGGGCTTGCTCCTGGGCGATGAAAACTGAGAAGCGGCCCGTGAGACGCCCGCCCCGCCAGGCCGAGGCCGCCTGTCCCCTAGTAACGGGAGTCAAAGGGCACCTGTCTCCTGGCCTGGCCGAGCCGGAGCGAGGAGGGCTCACGGCTGCTGGCAGGCAGCGCTGCGCGCCCGAGATGCGGCAGGAGGAGTCCTCACCTCCAGGAGTGCACCCAGGGAACACCCCGTGCGCACAGAATCGTGCGTAAGGGAAGCCGCGGGAAAACGCATCAGAAACACGAGAACGCCGGCATCGGCGCTATCAGGAAATCAATGCCCGAGATGTGACGTTAGGTGAAAAGAGAATGTAAACAGGACAAGGGGCAGCACTGACTGTCTCTGGAGCAGTAAACCAGGGTGGCGACGCTGTCACTCGGACCCCAGGCTGGCGTCTGGCCATGGGATCTGAGGATGGCATGATGCAGATTATAGGGGCAGTGTGGGCACCTGGTTGCCACTTCAGCCTCCACTTGGTACCGGAGTCAGGATGACAGCTCACAGAGCTGTCCCGGGTTCCCCGGCGGGGGCGGGGGGCGGGGGGCACCGTCACGGCCACGGTGGCTGAGCGGTGTGGTCCAGCGGGAGGTCCCCGCTGTCCCCGGCTGGCCTAGCAGTGCAGGGAGGGGGCGAGTCTGAGGCCCAGCGGCCTGGGCAGGGCCCCACGGCGGCCGGGAGAACACCTCGCTCCAAAAAGTGTGGAAGATAATCGCACCGAAGACGTTCTCCCAGCACTGGGCAAGGCCTGGGCACCCTTTGCCTTTTGGAAGGAAAGCAGAGCTGCCGGCCAACGCTGCCGTGCCCAGGAAAGCGCCATGTGGGCCCGCTTTGGGAGGCCGGCCGCCCTGTGCCCCACATACCTGCCGCCAGGGACCCCTGCAGGCCGAGGAGAAGGCAGAGGCGGGCCAGCCGCGGGGAAGCCATGGCGAGGCCCGCGTGGCACGCAGTCTGTTGATCTTCCCGGTCGGGAGGCGGGCAAAGTCTCTAAGGGCCAGAGAGGGCGGGGGAGGTGTGAGATCCCCGGCCAAGGGCCTGCCGGACGGGGACTAGGGACAGAAAGATGGGGCTGCGGGGGTCCAGGCTGCGTCCAACCAGGCTCCTCTGAGGCGCAGGGTGAGGGGGTGTGTCTGGAAGCTGCACCCAGAATGCAGCTCTGAGCTCTGAAGGCCCCAGGACCTTGCACGGCAAATGGGGAACAGAAGCAAAGTGCAGGTGACAAGCCGTAGCCGGCAGTGGTAATACCGGGAAAAGCCTTTTCTGGGTATGACTGTAACATCTTGAAGAGTGCCGCAGGGGAGCTGCGCAGGCCCTCCTTGTGCGGGGCCCTGGCTTCTCAGCCGGAGAGCCGCTTGGGAGCTCAGGGAGATGGCGCGTGCCCCGCCCAGCCGCTGCTCTGTCTCAGCCCTGGGCAGCCCAGCCTTGTCCCTCATGCCCTCCCGTGCCCAGGCCACCAGCCGGGGTGACCAGCTGGGCTGCCAGGCCCGGGGTTTCTCCGGATGCTGGACTTTCCAGCCGGAAAGTCCTGGGCCCACTGGGACGGTCAGTTACCTTGCAAGGCTCATGTGGGCGTCCAGCCTCCAGCAGGCCTGGCCGCCACCCTCTAGAAATAGCCTCCTTTCCATGAATGAGTGGAGGGTGGGGACACCCAGTCTGTGCATTTTCCTTGGGGGGGGGGGCCACGAGGTCCAGCTGTCCTGCGGGTCCCAGCTCCACTCCTGAAGCTGGACACTCAGTCTTTACAGGACGAGTTTCACTGATCAGCCGAGGAATTTCTAATTGCTTGATTGCCGAGGAATGTAATTACTCAGGAATTTATTCGTGAAGGGGGGGTCTCTCAGCCCTTGTGGGACCCCTGTGCCCGCCAGCCCTGGCGTCAGGCCTGGCGAGGAAGGGCCTCCTGCCCTGGAGCCTCGCTTTCCTATCAGAGCAGCAGGGCTGGCACGTCCCGCCTGGGAGCCCGGTGTGCTCTGTCCTGTGAGGGCTCCGGAAACGCCAGCTGCCACCGCTCTCCTGCGCCACCAGGGCCCGTTCTTCCTCCTACCCCAGGGCCACCTGGCCTCTGCAGACTGAGCGCAGCGTGGCCACTGGGCTCCTCCAGCTCCTCTCCAGCCGCTGGGACCCAGGACGGCCACGGGGCTCCCAGCAAAAGAATCCACCCTGCCCCAGGCCTGGAGCCGCCAAGCCGGACACCAAGGTGCCCGAGGGCCGCGCTTTGTCCGAAGTTGGGGGGGTTCTTCCTGCCTCCTCCAGCCCCTGGGCCTGTGGGAGGCCCTTGGTGCCCCCGCCATGCGAAGCTGGTGCTTTGCTCTCTGCCACTGTTGGCTCAAGGCTGCCCCTGCCCCGTATGTGTCTGTGCGCCTGTGTGCAAATCTCCTGCTTCTTATAAGGACACCTAGTCATTGAACTAGGGACCCACCCTATGCCACTGTGACCCCATCTTAGCCAGTTACACATGCAATGACCCTGTTTCCAAGCAGAGTTGCGTTCTGGGGTTTCCTGCGGACGGGACGCTGCCGACACGCTCTCGGCCCGGCGCCCTGGTTTCACTTGAATGAGGCTGAGGCTGTGCCAGTGCTTTTTGGAGCCGAGGGAGGGCCATCCTGACCACTGGCCCAGCAGGACCAAGCCGCAGGGGCGGGCGGGGGGTGGGGCAGGGTTCGGGGGGCGGGGCCAGGCTCGGGGGCGGAGTTAGCCTCTTCCTTCCGGGCCTCCTCTAAGTGTCGCCATTGAACCGGGTTTCTGCAAATGACCTGCCAGGCACAGGGCGTCAGCATGAATAAGGTCAGTGCAAGCGACAGAGGCTCTCGAGGTGGGGCGGACACTGCAGGCCAGCGGGGCCGTGGCTTTGAGGAGACGCTGCGCCCACTGACCCTAGTGTCATTTCTCTCCTTACTGACAGGTGGCCAAATGCAGGTACAGAGCTCACCCCCACAGAGCGGGGCAGGGGAGGCAGCACGGCGCTGGGGTCCAGGGAGGAAAAACGAAGTTCCTGCGAAACGCCCCCGCCCTCTCCCGTCAGTGCCAGCGGGGGCCGGGGGCGTGGCTCAGGGACAGCCCCGCCCCTCGCTGGCCCCGCCCCCTCGCTGGCCCCGCGCGGCATCCAGAGGTGGGCGGGCCTTCCAGGGAGGGCTGAGCCTAACACCGGCCTCCGGTTTAAAGTTTTAACTGGGGGGTCACCTCCCTCTGGGGTCACAGCTGCGGGGCCTCGTGGGGAGGGGCTCCCATGGGAGGGGAGGGGCGGCGCCGCCTGGCTCTACCCACGGCCCCTCGCGCAGGCCCTGGCCCGCCTGCCCTCCTGCAGAGACGCCAGGAGAAGCGGGGGGAGAGGAGCCCGTGCGGACAGGCCTCGGCGAATTCCTAGCAAACCGGGGCGCAAACTCTCAGGCCCGGGGGCAGCAGCGGCAGGCTGACTGTGACACTGGGGCCCTGCGCCCCCTGCTCCCTGTCCCCTCTGTGGCCGCCGGCAGGTGCTGCTGGTCGTGCCACTTGGCTGCAGCCCCACCCAGCCATCGGGACGCAAGGACTCCTGCCTCCCGCTCGCCCACGCTCTGGCCCTTCCGTGTGGAGCCAAAGTGATTTCCTTGAAACCGTCCGCCTGCACGGTGAAACGTGCTCTTTCTTGCGCTCAGTTCCATGGGTTCTGGTCAACGTCGCCCCCAAGTTCCAGATACCACACACCCCAGATGTCTCCCCGGAGCTGTCCCCAGGCCCCCGTCTGTCCCCTGCCCCTGTTCCAGTGTCGTGCAGCACGTGGGCCCACAGACAGCCCCCGTGAGGACTCAGAACCTCAGGGCGGCCCCAGGAGCAGTAACTTACCAGCACCCCGTGGTTCTAAGGGCGGCCACGGCTGTGTGGTCACTGCTGGAGCCCGAGTGTGCGGTCCCAACGCTTCCGGCTCAGGAACAGAGGCGGGGTTCCCCTGTGGGCAGCGGGTTAGGGATCCAGCGTCGTCGCTGCAGTGGCTGCGGGTGGTGCTGCGGCGTGGGTTTGTTCCATCCCCGGCCCGGGAGCTTCCACGTGCCACGCGGTGGCCGGGCTGGGGGCAGAAGCAGCCTCCGCCGGCGGTCTCTCACCTTTCCTCGCGGCCTCGGGGCGCACAGCAGTCGCCTCCGAGCGACGTGGGGTTCTCCATCTTTTCCTTCAAGTGGAGCGTTTGTGTCTCTCGCCGGGAGTCTGTCTGGCCCTGGGGCAGTGAGGATACTGTTTCTCAGAATGGGGCGGCCCGACGATGTGACCGTCTAAGCTGCGGCCGCTCTTCGGCCGCTGCTGCTTTCAGCTGTGTGCCCGCGCCGGCCTGGGAATCGTCATTGTCGCCGTCTGCTCTGGCTGGGCCACCTTCCGGGTCGGCCTGAGGCTTGACAACAAGTCCAGGCGTCCAGCGGGCAAGTCCGGCCGTTCTCCCGTCGCTATCGCCCCACATCCGCCGTCCCGTCGGTGCCCTGCTTCGCAGAGACCTCTGCTGGGGTTCGCGTGGACCCGCACTGAGTGCACGGATTAATACACCGAGCGCGTGTATTGATAAGCATCTCTCCGTTTATTCAGAGCTTCTCGTGTTCTCCTCTGTGGGGTTTCAAATTCTGTTTACAGATGTCGTTGCATTTCATTTCTAGTATTTTACCATCTCGTTGCTGTTGAGACGGCATTTCCCAATTTTTGTTGTTAGGAATGTTGGTGACCGTCTGTGGGTTTCTCTTGTGGACTCTCAGTGGTTCCAATAACTTGTGAACTCTGGGTTTTCTAGCTAGGAAAATTTGTTCTCCAGTCCGTATGCCTCGTTCTCTTTCCCTTTGCTCTTGTAACATAAGCACTTCCCCAAATGCTTCTGAGCAGTAGAGGGCGTCCCTGCTTTGTTTTGCCTTCAGTGGGGATGGTCCTGTTTAGACACCTAAACTTTTTGCCCTAAAGATCTTGTTAGATACATTTCATCAGGTTATAGAAATTTTCTTCTACTCCTAGTTGGATGAATTTTATAAATGAATATCGAATAACAGTGATGTCCTACTGTATAGCATAGGAACTATGTTCAGTAGCCTGTGATAAACTATAATGGCAAAGAATATTAAAAACAAGCTACATATATGTATAACTGAATCACTATGCTGTAAAGCAGAAACTACCACAACATTGTAAATCTACTATTCTTCAATAAAATACATTTTTAAAAAGAAATATCGAGGCATTCCCGTTGTGGCACAGTGGAAACGAATCTGACTAGGAACCATGAGGTTGTGTTTTTGATCCCTGGGTTAAGGATCCGGCGTTGCCGTGAGCTGTGGTGTAGGTCACAGATGAGGCTCGGATCCCGCGTTGCTGTGGCTGTGGTGTAGGCCGGCAGCTGCAGCTCTGATTAGACCCCTAGCCTGGGAACCTCCACATGCCACAGGTGTGGCCATAAAACAACAAAAGCAAAAAAAAAAAAAAAGGAATGTTGAATAAAAAATGATTTATTTCCCCCTGCATTTACTGAGCTGGTCATCCGTGCCCCCTTCCCCGTTTAGTTTATTATGTGGAAAATTCTAGCAATACTTTCCTGATATTGAACCATCCTTGCATTCCTAGGACAGACTTATTTGGTTAGAACATGTTATTTTTGTTTATAACATACAGTTGGATTTTATTTGATTATCATTTATCTGGAATTTTTGTTTTTATGTCCCTGACTTTATTCCTTCTTATATCTTTTTTGTCGGGACTGGTATCAAGGTTAAACTTGCTTCATAAAATTTGTTGGGTTGCTTTCAAATCCCTTTTTATATTCTCTGAAATAGTTCATACAAATATTTTTGTATAAGATATTTACCTAAAAGATATGGTTAAAACTGTAAAACCATATGAGTCTGGCATCTGTGTGAAGGTGAAAAAAAATTCTTTTACTGTATTTCAGTTTCAATACTCACCCAAGTATTTTATTTCTTCTTGATTTTAACAATTTACTCCTTAAAAGATTTCCCCTTTAATCTGTTTTCAAACATATTGGCAGAAAGTTGTTCATAATGGTTCTCTCATTTTATTTGTTTTTTTTTTTTTGCTTTTGCCTGAAGCTTACGGAGGTTCCCAGGCTAGGGGTAGAATCCGAGCTGCAGCTCCTGGCCTTTGCCACAGCCGCAGCAACTCAGGATCCGAGCTGTATGTCTGTGACCTACACCACAGCTCACGGCAACGCCAGATCCTTAACCCATTGAGCGAGGCCAGGGATCGAACCCACATCCTCATGGATACTGGTTGGGTTTGTAACCACGCCACAACAGAAACTGGTTCTCTCATTTTAAAATCTCTATTTGTTGTGAAGTTTCTCAGTTTTTCTGTAAATTGTGTATTACTAATTTTCCAAGAACAAAACTTTTATTTTGATTTTATTATTTTCCTCTCTCAGTTAATATGGATTCTTTCTTTATACTTCCTTGTGGTTATATTGGTCTTTTTTTTTAGCGTCTTTAAATGGTTAACTCATTTATTTTGTCATGTAAAAAATGAAATACGGCTGGGCTATAAATACCAACATAAGCAATGCTTGACCTACACCCACCAGCTCCGACAGGCATATTCTGTCCTGGCCTAGATCATCAGAACTCCCAATGACATTTCCTTTCTAACCCATGTGTTAGAAATCTTTTAAATTTCCAAATATTTCTTAAACCTTCTTTTTCATTGCTTTGTAAATATGTTGTGTATATTCTATATGTGTTGGAAATTCATGCATATTATTCTATTTTTAGGGGCAAATGAGTATCAATTTCTGTGAGATAATCAGAATCTCACCCACAGCGGCCTTTTTATTTTGCTCTCTGTATTTTGAGCATAATTGTTAGATGCCTTCAAGTTTGTTGCTGCCACGGGGCTCCTCTGTTAACGGCCCTACGTTCCGTTTCCGTGTTCTCGATGCTGCTGTCGTAGGCTCCTCTCAGTCAGTGTTTATCTGGTATATCCCTTTTCTTTCCTATTTTTTTTTTTAATTTTTTGGCTGCCCTGAAGCACATGGAGGTCCCAGCCAGGGATCAGATCCTGTGCAGCTATAACCAACGAGGCAGCTGGGGCAGCGCCAGATCCTTATCCCACTGCGCCGGGCCGGGGAATCGAACCTATGCCCCAGCGCTCCAGAGACACCGCAGACCCCATCACGCCACAGGGAGAATTCCACGTCTCTTCTTGTGACCTCTGTGTAATTTCATCTCGAGGTGTCCTTCAGCCACGACTGCATCCAGACCTGTGCGCTTAGGCCAGTTCAACGTCACACTTGCTGTGGAGGGAAAACGGCGCCTCTCCCACCGTGTTGTGCTTCCCGACCGTCGGGTCCCCTCTCGCTCTCGTCCCTTCTCCTGAATAACAGCCGTTCTTCCCGCGTCTTCGGCTGAGAAGTTCTCACCTACACTACCGTTCTGACCGGCACGGTGAGTTCCCATTTCTTTTGTCGCCTTTACACAGGTGGGGTATGCAAGCTTGTTATTTTGTCCTCATCATTTTCCGACAAGAGCATCGAACGTAAGCCAGGCCACATGCGCTGCCTGCCGAGTTCTAACATGTGTACAGACGAGCAGAACCAAACTCCGCCCGGCTGGGGTCGGCAGGCCCGGGCTCCTGGCCGTCACAGATGCGGGCAGACAGCAAGAGCTGCCGCTCTTTATTCTACTCCACCCACACTTTACTAAAGAACTCCGACTTCTGAATTTCATTTACATCAGCAGTTAAGAAAGAGAAAAAGAAATGGACTGAAACATGAGGTTTTAAAGTGCCTTTATGAGGAAGAGATCACAAAAATGATAGACAGTCCCGGTTGAGATGGCAGGGCAGTGTCTGAACAATGAATATATTAAGTAAATTATGTGCCACAGGATTTCCCAAATAACTTATTCACCAGAAGAAAAGCTGCGGAGCTTTGAAGACAGACTCTGGAGAGGCCTGGCCCTGCTCCCCGGGAGCCCGTGTGGCGGCGCGGGGAGGGCGGTAAAGTGACGCTGCCGGGCGTGGAGCCTGTGAACAGGCCCTGGCCAGGTGCTTATGTACACGTGGCGCTCACGCAGGAAAACACCTGCCCCTCAGACAGAGCGGAGCGGCTGAAGAACAGTTTGTTTCCGAAACACGAGAGTAAACAGAAGACTTTCCAGTTCTGCCTCGACTCAAGTATAAGCTGCTCCGGGCTCGGGCGGCCCGCGGCGCACACGGGGCGGGTTCGGGCCGCGGCCGGAGGGAGGGGCTCCTCCCCGGGCCCGGGGCTGCGTGGTTCTGACGACGCCTGCAAAATCTGTATCTTTACACGGTCCTTAAAAACAATAAAAATTCCCTCATTCGGTGAAGTGTGATAAAAAAACAAGAGTCCCCCATTTTTTTTTCTGTAGAAAAGAAGCTTAAGATTTTAAATTATAGCTTAAATTTCCTCTTGAAGGTGAAGGAATCTCCTCGGTTTCTGACTGCTCGTGTTCGTAGGATTGCTGCCTGGTTCCGTCCAGGGACCGACTTTCACTCACCTGTGACCAGGTGGGCCTCGGGTCTCCCCAAGTCACTCAGCGCAATGTAAACCCGGTAACAAAAAATAGTTGAATATCAAACACAGTATCAAACTGTCATTTCGTGTAAACACAGTGATTCTTGGTAAAGATCAGAGGCCAAAGTACCACAAAAATGGCCGTAGGATTAATCCCTGCTTTAAAAAAAATGTAGAAGACAAACTAGACCCCTGCCCCGAGGTGCCGGGTCGGTGAATCGGTCACTTCTTTTGGAAGCGGTTGCACAGAACGCGTGTTCCCGCAGAAAGCACCAGACCGGGACGTCGGAGACCGAAGCGCCGCGGCTGCCGGGCGATCCCGCCGAGGCCGGGGCGGCGGGGTCCGGGCGCGGAGCCGCAGGCCTGACTCTCGCTCCAGTCTGGGGCCACCGTGGCGGCGGCGTCCCGTGGGCGGGCGGTGGGCGGGGCGGACGCGGCTCCGCCCCTCCAGGGCCCCGCCCCCTCCAGGGCCCCGCCCCGGGCCCGCCCCCTCGCCGCCCGTGGCCCGCCCGCGCCAAGGAACGCCCCGCCGGCGCGGGGTCGCGGCGCTCCGGCCGCGGGGCTACGCCTGCAGGTCCGCGAGGGGCGCCGGGCAGCTCTCGCTGCAGCTGGACGAGGCGCTGAGCAGGGCGGACCCGGCGCTGGACTCTGCGGAGAAGCAGGTGAGTTGCGGCCGTGAGCCCCGACCCCCGCTCCGGGCCCGCGCAGCCCCTTCGCCGCAGGTCTTACCCGGGCTGCCCAGGGGCCTCACCTGCGCTGCCCAGGGGCCTCGCCCGGGCTGCTCTGGGGCCTCGCCCGGGCTGCTCTGGGGGGCCTTCCTGGGCTGCTCAGGGGACCTTACCTGGGCTGCTGAGGCACCCGGCCGAGCTGCGCTGGCCGAGGAGCGAGGACAGGACCTGCTCGGGCACCCAGCCCTCGCCGCCGGAGCTCAGGTTCCGCACATACCTGCAAGGGGCGTGGTCAGTGTGCGGAGCCAGCGCGGGGCTCCGCGGGGGTGTGCGCGGTCTTACCAGAGGCCCTCGCCGCGCTCCTGCACCAGCTCCACCTCGTCCCCGCTTCTGAGGGCCAGCGCGTTGGCAGACCCCTTCTCCTCCGGCCCCGCCACTGTGTACTTCCCGGGGACCTGGGGAGGGGACAGCAGGGCACATGGCGCAGAGCCCCTGCCTGGGCCCAGCATCCAGCTACACGGGAAAGAGGAGAACCCTACCCTTCCGGGAGCTTCCGGTGTGACTAGGACCTTAAACCGAGAAGGTCTCCCAGTCCGGGAAGATGCCGGGTCTCACGTGGCGACCCCTAAGAACCCGGCCGGCCCGCGCACAGCCCGCGGCTGCGCCCAGGGCTCACCCCACCCGGCTCCGGCGACCTGGAGCCTTCGCACCTGCTGTTCCCTCCTCCTGGGTCAGCCCCTGCCCTCAGCCAACTCGCTCTGCCTTTCCTAGTCCTCTGCCCTGTGAGAGGGCGAGACTGTGGCCCACCTGCTGCCCCCCTGTCTTCAGCACCTTGCACAGCAGGTGCTCGGCACACCTGTGCATGGAGCCGCCGCGCAGCGTGAACCCCGAGCTGGGGCGGCCGCTCTGCCGGAGTGTGGGGGCTCCGGCCTCTCGGGCAGTGAGGCACGTGACTGGGGCCACCTAGCTGTGCCGGGCGTCGCGGGCCGCCAGGCCAGTGTCGCTCATCCTCAGGGGAGCCGCTGCACCCTCTCTGCACGCCCCGCCCTGGCCCTGGCTGGCCCTGAGCAGCAACTCCCAGCTACTGAGAGCACAACGCAGACCCACCAGCGCCTGCCCAGCCTCCCTGCCCGCCGGCCCCGGTCTCCCCCTGGTGCCCCAGCACCCTGGCTGGCTCTTCTCACCCTCAGGCCGCCTGGGGAGAAGCCACCCTGGCACTCGAGGCCCTCCTCCATGTCCCCCCTTTACCTCGTCGGCCCCTCCCACTCTGGTGGCCTTTCTTTGCGGAATAACCCAGGTGTGAACGGGTTTAGCAAATAACGGTCAGTATGATGCTGACTCTGATGACTTACTCTGTAAACAGTTTGTCTCTGCTGCTCATGTGAAACAGGACTTGTTTAGAAGGCAAATTCCTACCTCGGACAGGGCAAGTCTCTTAAAAAGCGACACCAAGGTGCACACACCACTTTAAGAACGCTTATCTGGGAGTTCCTGTTGTGGCGTAGTAGAAACGAATCTGACCAGGAACCATGAGGTTGTGGGTTCGATCCCTGGCCTCGCTCAGTGGGTTAAGGATCCGGCGTTGTCGTGAGCTGTGGTGCAGGTTGCAGACACAGCTTGGATCTGGCGTTGCTGTGGCTGTGGTGAAGGCTGGCAGCAACAGCTCTGATTAGACCCCTAGCCTGGGAACCTCCATATGCTGCAGGTGTGGCCCTAAAAAGACAAAAAGCAAGCAAGCTTTTCCGAACGGTAGAGGTGTGCTGTTCCTGCTGTGAGGCGGCCTGATGTGACGTGACAAGCTGCGGGCACACCTGGGCCTGAGGGTCCCTCTGTCGGCTCTGGGCGCCCCAGGACCCTGAGGGGCAGCTGCTGGAGCCCCACCCCCACCAGCAGTGCTGGCGACCCGAGGCGGGAGCCAAGGTTACCAGCTTCCTGGGGCCCACTCCGCCTTCTTCTTCTGCGTCTGAGGAGTTAATTGGATCCTCGGCGCTGGACCAGCCGTCGTTGTCCTCAGGGCCCTCTGAGGGGTGAGATGTTTTGTTCCAACCTAGAGAGGGACAGGCTCTGGTGAGGACCCCCTCAAGGCTGAGCCTCAAGGTCAAGGGTGGCCTGTGACGTCCCACCACCCACAACGTGCCGCCTGGGGGAGCCTGCCCTTCCCAGTGGCGCATGGAGATGGGCAGGACACCTGCAGATTTCTGCTGCAGCCGGGCAGGCTGTCCAGGAGCCGGGGCAGGTGTTTCCGGCCAGACCAGCATCTCGCGCGGTGCTGGGCCTGCTGAGAGCGCCCTAGCCCGGCAAGGGGGTGGCCCAGGTGCTAAGGGCCATGGGGCAAGGCTGAGATACCAACGCCAGCTGCCTGGCCCCGGAGGCACCACCTACGGCCACCTCCGCTGGGCCAGCAAAGGGGAGATGCTGCTCTGGGCCTCGTACAATTCACGGCTTTCCTTCACTAGCGTTTTCTACCGTCAGTGTCCCCACAGTAGCCACCGCATTTCCCACTTGGGGGAGGATGCGAGTGTGCCGGGGGAGATGGGAAGTGATGGATTCCTGATTCTTAACAAACAGCAAATCCAAAAAGGAGGGCGAGGGCGACGCCGCACGGCTGTGCACGGATCACAGCCGCTGCTCTGCACCAAGTGGCTTTTGGACAAGAGGGCAGAGAACCAGGCCAGACGCTCACACCCAGTTCCCAGTTACACCTGCTGTGGCCGGAAGCACACTTCTTCCTGGAAGAGGGACTGAGGGGCCAGGGTGGACATGAGCGGAAAGTCCTGCCCACACCCCACCCCAGCTGTCGGGGCGAAGGGCCAGCTGTCTAGCACGCTGGCTCCCGAGGTCAGCAGTGACAAGCTTGGGTCAAAGGGGCCACCTCCATCTTCACAGCAAAGGGAGCTGGGACCCAGAGGCCCACCCAGCCGCAGAGTGCTGAGCCTGGAAGGAAACACGTGTGGCTCCACACCAGGCCTGGCCCTGCCTCGCAGGGGCCGCTCGCGTCTGTGCAGCAAGCGGGGGCTGAGGGTTTCCAGCCACAGCCCACCCTCGCTGCCCGATCTGGGGGTGTCTGCAATCACCCAGTACCGAAAGCTCAGACGGACACCGAGTGGGGGCCACCGGGGGCCCCGGCACCGGGCAGCTGGCCATGAACCGCCAGCCCCTCCAGTCCAGCACCAATGAGATGGGGCGTTCAGCAAAACGAAGCCTAAGTCTGAAGGAGGACGGCTGGGCAGATGCATGAAGCCCTTGGTGAGAGCTGCGGCCCAGAGAACAGGCCTTCTAGCCGCACGGCAGCGCCTGGGCTGCGGCCTGTCCCCCCGGGCCTCTCGGTGGTGCCGCTGTTAACGGGCTGAGCGTCCCCGCGTCAGCACAGCGACACAGGAGTAACCTGGAAACCCTGAGGCCCTCTGCCCACTCTAGGTCCATGTAGGATGCTGGGGCTTTGAGGACATGAGGCCACGGCGACCGTGCACGTGGTCCCCTGTAGGTCTGACAAACAGCAGGCTGGTGAGGGTCTCCAGGAGGCACTCGGCACCTACAAGAGTGCCAGCCGGGAGGGCCTGTGGCTCAGCCACCTGCTATGGATGGAGCGACTGCTGAGGGGGTGGGCGCGGGACGGGGGGGTGGGCCGGCTCAGGCCCTTACACTCCTCCACTGCAGGGCGGGGAGCTTGCAGAGGTGACACAGCTGGGCTCAAAGGCGGCAGAAGCAGCGTCGGAGCCGAGGGGGCAGCTTCCAGCGAGGAGAGTGGGCAGCACAGGGAGGGGCCTGGCACCCGGGGTCACAAGCAGGAACTGGCCCCGCTCAGGGGGCGGTCGGGGGGGGGGCTCCTCTGACACCCAGGGCCTCGCGGGACTGAGTGCATGCGGGCTCCAGCGGGGGCAGCGGGAGGGCACGGCCCGGGGCCCCAGGCCGCAGACCGGCCCCGGGTGGCCTCTGGGTGCATAGGGTCCAGTTCAGCTGCGCTCTGGGGACCTTGTTGGGACACTCGGGACGCTCACAAAGTGAGATTCTCAGTGTGCGCCTCAGACCCGCCACTGGGCGGGTCCCACCGAATAGGAGGGGCCAGCGGCGAAGGCGTCACCTGTCTGCACAGCTGGGGTCTCCCTGGAAACACGGCTGGGCCCATAGGCGCGGGGACAGCGGTGCAGTAGCACGGGCCTGGGACGGGGCCCCGCAGCCACACAGCCCAACCCAAGCGCCGGCCAGGGCTCCACGGCCTCTACCTCGTGGCCGGCGGGCAGCTCTGCGGGTCCTGGACAGACTTGGCCCGAGGACGTGGACCAGGAAGCATGATGTCACCACGGCATCTTTTGCCAGAGGGTCAGGCTTTGAACGAAACGGTGACTTTGCTCCCAGCCGAGAGGCCAGGGGTCCCTAATCCGACAGGGAGCGGGTGAGGGGCTGCATCCAGAGAGCCCGGCCACGCTACCTCGTAAACCAAAAGGCGTTGGGTCGCTCTTTACTTGGTGTCGCTTAGCTTTTTTGTCGGGGCTGGGAGGAGAGGCTGCAGAGGAGGAAGAGGCAGAGACAGAAGCGGGGCGTGAGGTGCTGCGGCAGAGGCGGGCGCGCGGCGCGGGGTCGTGCTGCGATGGGCACGCGAGCGGACAGGCTGCTTCCCACTGACTCAAGGAGCGGCTTCTTGGGAGCAAAACCGGGCTGGCCCAGGTCCCCGAGGAGCAGGGGGAGGCCCAGCGGAGGAGGACGGTGAGACTGGAGGGCGTGGCTCAGCCTTTGGTGTCGCCTTTTTAGGAAGCGGCCTCCTGGCTTGTTTTCTGGGCTTTGCATGAAGTCTGCACAGGATGCGTGATATTCAAGCCCAGCAAAGGTCAGAGTACCAAGATCCGTCCATCTGCTTTTGTTTGTTTGTTGCAGTTTGGGATCAACTTAAAAGTATTTTATAGATTGGGAAAGACCTCCAATTTTTTTCACCAATGAAAAGACCCCTAGACAAGATGGGCTTTTTGTGCCCGGGGTCGGGGGAGCCCTCCACCCACCTGCCCAGGACTTCGGGGCTCGCCCGGCGCTCTCTGGGTATACCCCGTGTGTGCGTGCCGGGAGCACAGGCCAAGCCCTCAGAGAACTCGGGGCGCTGCGCCCGCCTGGAGGGCGTGGGTGTCGCGCACTCGGCGGTGAGTAGCACCGCGGGGAGAGCGCCTGGGAGCGGCAGCACAACAAACCAGTGGGCAGCTGGGGCTCGAGGGCAGGCCCTGCGGAGAAGGACTCGCCCCACCTCTTGCCCAGAAAAGGCCCCCAAAACAGGGCTCTGGCCGCACGTGTAAGAGACAGACCAGCGTCAGTAACAGCGATTCAGGGGACAACGCTTCCCGGGCGACGGGCAGGCCGCGCCGGTCCACTCGGATGAGCGCGCACGCAGCGGTGGCGGCCCAGGGCCGCTGGGCGTGCCTCTACCTTTCCGACCTTGGAGGGCAGCAAAGCTCTGCAGAGCGAAGCGCCTTTTGGAAAGCGCGGAGCTTTCTGAGGTAGAACCAGTGACCGCGCCATGCACAAGGCAGAGAGGAGCCGTGCGGAGGGCGGCGCTCCCCGGGCCGCTGTGCCCGGCTCCGGTGCTCCGAGCAGGCGGCTGGGACCCGCGAACTCTCACAGGCCTTCCCTGTGCCCGAGGGAGGTTTGCGGGCCCGACACGCCGCCTGGGCCCCCCGGGGCTCCGCGCCCGCACCCACCTTTGCCCTTCTCGGGGGGCCTGGGCAACGACGTCGGGCCCGCATATCCCTCCAGGCTTAGCGGGTCCGTTTTTCTTTCTTCCAACTTCTTGATGTTTCTCGTGTTCCCTTTTGAGGGACTAATGACATCAGACATGTCAAAACAGAAAGAGAAAGCTGCCCGGTTAGTTTTTGAAGCTCTCCGAGGATGCAGGCGCGGACCTCCCCGAGCTCCTGGCGGCCGCAGGGCTGGGTCTCCCGCAGCGGAGGTGGGGCCACTTGCTTCTAGATCGAGCCGAGTGGAGCCAGTGAGAACAAACCCACCTTCTTAGCTATTAAGTAGGAGGTGGTTTGGTCTCCCCCCGCCCCCTGGAGAGGGGGTCCTTTCTCCTTTAAAGCTACCATTTTGTGGTTTGTTTATTTAGGCCAAATCCTACTCCGTGAATGGTCAGAGGCAGTTTATGTAAGAAACGGAAAGAATGCAGGGGCTGCGTCAAATAACAGCGGGAAAATAAGGGCAGAGAAAGTAGGCTGAGGCCGGTGGGGAAGGTGCCCCCATGTCTGTCTGTCCGAGCGCCCCAGGTGCAGCCCTGAGCCCCTCACCAGAGTCCTGTCTACCTGGGGCACTCCCGACACTGGAGGCTGGCGCTGGACTGCTTTCTGGAGCCACACTCTGCTCGCTGCTAGGCTTGGGGACCCCCAGGACGGAGAACAGCCGAGACTGGCCTGGGGCTTGACGCGGACTGCTGGGGCCGGCCGCCAGCATGTAATTCCAGGGGACACACTCCGGGGGCCTTCGGGCAGGGAGACCCCGTGACAGGGCCACACGGCGTGGGGGCATGGCTTGTGCCTCTGGGGACCCTCCCCGCAGCAGCTTCCCGGGGCTCGCTCACCTGGCGCCGGCCGGCGCGGGCAGGGGCAGGCTCTGGGACTGCTCCAGGGCTCTGTGCTGGCTGGCTTCTGCGGGGACAAGGGCCCGGCGAGGCTCAGGGACCTGAACCGAGCACCCGCCGTCAAGATGCTCCGGTGCCCCGAGGGTTGGAGTTCCAAGGCCCTCACCTCTGCAGGCCTGCAGCTGGCTGGTCAGCACTTTCCGGATGGCGCTCACCCAGGCCGCCTTGACCTCCGCGGTTGGTGCCTGAGCCGGAGGCAGGCCAGCCGGTGAGTGCGCGCGTCCTAAGGACACTCTCACTCCGGAGAGGCCGAGGACACTCAGGGATCGGCCACGAGCACACCGCGCCTGAGACAGCAGGGACCCCTCCGGCGAGGGTGCCCTGGGCAGGCCCCGCGGCGGACGTGCACCGACCCCAGGCCGACACCTTGCCCGTCTCTGAGCTCTGACCCGGCGGGAAACCCGCGGCAGGAGCTGCCCCCGAGAGTGGTTTTTCTGGGAGCCGTGCCGACGTCACCCTAGGTGACAGGGACACTGGAGCCTGGAATCCCAGGAGAGAACAAGCACGGCCGGGACCGCTGTCCCGCCGCCACACGCTCGGGGCCCCAGCAGCTCCCGCCTTCCCTCTGCGGCCCCTCCCAGCCGAGCTGGCCTGCGTGTTGTGACCATGGTGCCGGCGTGGAGGCCCCCATCCCCCAGGGCCGCCTGGGCCCAGACCCTCCGGGCGTCAGAGCTGGGAAGAGCCACCAGGCCGGGCTCCGACCCTGCTGGCGCTGCCTCACGGCAGGGATCTGCCCGGCTCATGGCGCTCGCGCAGCTGCACACACCTGAGGCGAGGAGGACACGCTTCCCGCCAGGAGAGCCGGGCCGCGTGCGTGGCGCAGCCAACTGTGCCCCATCTCCCAGGCAGGGCACCCAGAGTCCGTGAACCTCGGTGTCCCTGCACCCTGTCCCCGGCTCAGCGCAGCTACCGGCGGCCCAGGGCGGCCCCACGAGAACGGCGGAGCCCCGGCCTCCAGGGCACAAACCTCCCCGAAGAGGCTAGAGCCCGGATCCTTGCGGGGCCGACAGACCCCCCAGCCTGGCCCGGCTCGCACCTGCACGATGTACACCTCCTCTCTGGCGTTGTACCAGATCTCGAACTTCTTCGCGTCCCCTTTCACGTTCTCCGTGATGCCGACGGCCGCCATCTGGGGGAGCAGAGGGGGCGGGCGGGCCTTCAGGCGGGGGGCCCTCGCTCCGGGGTGGGCGTCGGGGCTGGACGGGCCCGGGGTCCTTGGGCCGGGCGGCGCACTCACGTTCAGGGACTGCTTGTAGCTGTAGGACGGGGCCTTCTCGTAGCCCTCGCCGTTCTCCTCCCGCCGCTTGCAGAAGAGCACGGCCTGCTCGTGCAGGAACAGGTGGCGCTGCATGGGCTTGAACCTGGCCAGGTCCTTCACCTTGGCGTGGCCCTTCTTGTGGTCCGTCCAGACGCTGAAGGACCCCTGCATCAGCAGCTTCCCCAGGTCGCTCAGGTTCCCCTAAAGCGGGGCGTGAGCACGGTCGGCCCGGAGCACGCGAGGGGCCTTTGGCACGTGGTGCTGAGCGGCCAAGGCGGGTCCAGGAGGCGGGGCTGCCCCCCACGGGGTCCGGCTGCCCGGCACGTGGCCAGGCAGGTCTGCGGGGTCCTGGGGTCTGCGGGGACGTCTAGGGCGGGGAGCTGCTCTGTGTGGCGCCAGGGCGGTGGACACAGGCCACAGCTGTCCAGTCCCCCAGAGTGACCCTGCGTGCGCAGTAGACTGCAGGCAACGGGTCGGTGGAGACCCACGGCCTGTGACAGATGCCCGCCTCTGGCGGCGGGTGGGGGCGGCGTGTGCAGGGAACCACTGCATGTTCCCATCAGTTTTGCTATGGACCCAAAACAGCTCCGAAAACAGCCTATTAATCTAAAAACAAACAGGATGACTGCCGAGTGGACTTGGGAAGGGAACTGGGACGAGCCCTTGGTGTGGACGCACAGAAGTCACTTTCACGCCCACAGGCGGCGTCAGAGAGAACGGACCAGGGAGAGACCAGGCGTGAAGTCTGCACTGGGCGCGCCCGTGGGGCGAGAGCCTGCTGGTTCCCCGTGCGCGTGGCAGGCCCTGGCAGGAGGCGCTGGCCCAGTCAGAACTAGGCTTTTGTTTGTTTGCTTTTTTAGAGCTGTGCCCGCGGCATATGGAGGTTCCCAGGCTAGGGGTCTAACAGGAGCTGTAGCCGCCGGCCTTCGCCACAGCCACAGCACTGCGGGATCTGAGCCATGTCTGCAAACTACACCACAGCTCACGGCAACGCCGGATCCTTGACCCACTGAGCAAGGCCAGGGCTCAAACCCGCAACCTCATGGTTCCTAGCTGGGTTTGTTTCCAACTAGGAACTCCCAGAACTGGGTTTTGACGGGATTCTGTCCCGCCCCCGGCTCGTGGGCATCCTCCTGCAGGACGGGGCGGGGGTGGGAACCGCGCTTGGTCCCCACCTCGTAGCCCGTGATGGCGATCAGGTGCATGGAGTCGTTCACGGCCTTGAGGATGCCCAGGATGGAGCTCAGCGCCTCCTGCAGGTCCGCGGCCCCCTCGCAGCTCTTGCTGTATTTCAGCATCTCCTGCGGAGGCCGTGCCCGCCAGTGAGCCCCACCACTGCTGCCACGGCAGCTTCAACGCCCGGGCACGCGCCCTTGGGACACGTGTGTGGCTCCCTGTGCAGCTGTCACCAGCGGGGACAAGACCGCACTCGGGCGCTCGCAAGCTTCCTGAGACGAGGTGCCTGCCCAGGAAGCTGCCTTCCCGCCCCGGGCCCCCACCCAGCAAGTCGGACGCTCCTGGTGCCCAGCAAACGAGGACCCCGGCCGGCCGAGCAGCCCGGTGGCTCTCGCGTCTCCGTCACTCCCTCCTTCCAGGTCTGGCCCGAGCGGCCGTCTCTCGGCTCCTCACGCCCACCCTCCCGCAGGCCCTGGGGAGCGTGTGCCGCGTGGCAGGGCCTGCCCGCCTGTCCCCTCGGCGTCCCTGCCCCTGCCGTCCACGAAGGGGAGCGACGCGCTGGGCCTCGCGGAGACGGGAGGGAGGTGCCCGGAGGCCGCGGGCGCGGGGCGGGCTGGGGCAGCCGCCGCTGGACGGGGCGCCGCGGGGCCTCACCTTGAGCAGCAGCTGGTACTTGGTGATCCTCTGCACGGGCTTCAGCAGGTAGGAGTCCAGGCTCAGCTTGTGGTCCAGCTTCCTCTGGCATTCCTGCAAGCCCACCCGCCGGCTCAGCCCGCCGGCGCCAGTCGGCTCTAGGGGACGCCCGCCCGCGCCCCGGGGCCGGGAGACGCACCTGGAAGAATGGGCAGTCGGAGCACTGTCTCCACAGGCTCTCGGAGCGCGGCTTGTTCTGGCAGTACTTCTGGTAGATCTGGAACTCTTCCATCTGGTCGGGACAAGGCCGCGTCACAGGGCGCCCGGCGTTCTCGGGGGCCTCAGTGTCTGGCGGGGCGGGGGGCTGACCCAGCCCCAGTCACGCCCCGGGCCTGGCACCTGCCCCACATCCTTGGGCTCTGGGGCCAGCCCGACATCTCCCCGAATCCGGGCCCCCCAGATGCCACGGCCCTCGCCGGGGGCAGCCGGCCAGCAGCCCCCGGAAGTTGGGTCCTCAGGGCTGCACGAGGCCTGGCCGCTCTTTCATAAACGTGAGCTCCACGCAGCTTTGGCCTTGGAGACACCAGAGTGAAAACAACACAGGACTAGCACGGACGCCGAGAAGACCTGCCAGGGCTCAGCTCCGCAGCGCCGCTCGAACCCGCGCGGGTGTCGGAACAGCCGCCGCCTCACCCCGGGGGCTGAGAACCTGCGCCACGCCGGGTCCCTGGGGATGCCGATGCTCCCGCCCCCGCAGTGTCCACCAGCCTCGCCTCTGGCGTGTTGTGAGCGCGACTCTCACTGCCCGCCGTGTCTCCGAGCTGCCGAGCCGGCAGCCCTTTCCTGCTCCTGGCCACGAACCCCCACGCTGGGGTCGTCCCCCGGAAGGAGCCCGTCCGCTTCGGAGCACGAGGGGCCGTGCCGGGTCAGGGAGTGAGGGAGGGGGTCCTAACCAGCATGAAACCGACCCAGCAAGAGGGGGAGTCAGCTTCGCCTCCACCCGCGGCCCAAACCTGGCTGCTTTATGCTTCCAGCGCCTCTCAGAGCCAACGTTTTAGAGTTTCCCGCCTTTCTGAACTAGTTATTGGGTTTTAGACAAAACGGAGCTTTCGGGCGCGGCCAGAAAGCATCAGGACGCCTCAGCCGGACTGGAAACGTGTGATCCGGTTGGTTAGAAGGGGCTAGAATTTGAAGCCCGGGTGGTGTTAAGGGGTCGTTCTAAGCAGCGAGGCTGGAGGAACATACCCTTTCCAGAAAGCACCTCCCGACCAGCTCCGGGCAGTCAAGGTAGGTTTCCAGCTCCCTCAGGAATATTCTAGACAAAGAAAGCTGCCTCAGGTGGCGCGGACTCCCACCAGACTAAGACGCGTCTGTCACGCATCATGAGACGCTGTCTTCCAGGTAACGTTTTCCTGCCTCTGGACAGGAGACACGAGTGGGGCTGGGCCGACGGCACCAGACTCGGGTTTGAGCGCTCGCGGCCCCGCGGGTGCCGGTTCCGGCGCCGGCGTTCACTCAGGAGCCAGGAGGGCGCCTTCACAGGGAGCTGCGGACAAAGGGGCCGCAGGCGGGAGTGTCTCCAGGCCCCGAGGGCCCAGCCCTCACAGGCTCTCTGCAGCCCTGACGGGCTCGGCTCCGCTCCGGGGCCCTCGTCCTGCGGCGCCGCCCGAGTCTGTGGCCGGGCTCTCCTCCAGGCTTCTGCTCTGCACCTGCCCGTGCAGTTAGCATCGCCGGCCGTGACCCAGGCCAGGCCAGGCTGAGGGTGCTGGGGGCCTGCCCACCCGCTCACTCTGACTCCCGAGGGAGGGGTCTGGCTGCGGTTCGGCTGAGACCCGAGTCCCGTTTATAAGCGGGCGGCGACGGGGCTAATGATGCGGCAAGAACACGCGGCCAGAGCCCAGCCCAGTGCCGCCTGGAGCCCCGCGGAGGGGGGCCGGCCTGCGGGCAGCGCGGGAGGCGTCCGCACCAGCGGCCTCTCCTGCGGGCCTCCGCTTCCCCTGGCTCCACGGGCACTGCTCACCTCTCCTGGGAGCGCCCGAGGCCGAGCAGCCCCAGAAGGACCAGGCTCGCTGCCCCAGAGCCAAGGAGAGGCCGCAGGTCACTCCCGCGGGGAGGTGGGCAGGAAGGGCCTGGCCGCGTCGCCCTCTTTCACAAGGACGGCCTGGCGGGGGCCTCGCCAGGGGTGTGGCTTGGGTGCCCCAAAGGACCGAATGTGCACGCGGCCGCCCCGCCGCTCGCTCTGACGAGCCGGAGCGGCGGCCCCTCGGCGACTCCCCACGTGCGGGGGGCCCCGGGCACGTCCCACCCGGACCCGCTGCCCGTCTGCTTATCGCCTCGAGGGGGAGCGCGGGATCTTCGCGCCGCCAAGCACAGGCCGGGCCTTTGGGTTTCGGCAGGTGTAGCCCGGGCGACCGGAAGGAGGCCTGACCTGTGATGAAAGTGGTAAATTTCTTCCATGTTCCCAAACAGAATGTCCTTCTTGCTCCGAAGGCCCGTGGAGACGAGGCGCGCCATCAGCGGGTTGTCCATCTCGGCGGCGTAGCCCTGCGGAGAGGGGCGGGCCCAGGGCGTCCTGGGCTGCGGCTGTTCGGCCAGCAGCCCCGCCAGCCCCATGGAGGCCGGGTCTCCACGTGGCCACCACGCGGGGAAGTGACGCCGTCTCAGGTTTTAGAAACTGAATCCCCTCGAATTCATCCACCACATGCAGGGCGTTTCTCTGGACGAGCGCCACAAACACGAGTGAATCACGAGCGGCCTCCATCACTGGGGAGGTTTGCAGCTGGCCCCGTCGATTCGGGCGCATCAAGGGACGCCTTAGGCTGCATCTGTGGGTTGCCGCTGTCCGCGCCCCTGCGGCCACGGCCCAGACCCCGGGATGGAACATTCCGGCACCCGGAAGACCTCTGGCCCTGAGGATCAGACCTCAGACGGCGGCTGCCCTTTCCCTGCTGCGAACGCGCCCCAGCGCGAACGCACCTGCACCGAGGCGCCCCCTCCCGTGACGGACGCCGAGCGGCTTCCAGCTCCGGGCGGTCAGCACAGCAGCCAGGAGCCCTCCCTCACGAGCTGGGTGGTGGCCCCACGGCCACGGGCAGCCGGCCCTGCGCCCTCACCTCCAGGACGCACAGCAGCTCCTCCACGTAGACCCGCTCCGTGTCCAGAAGTTCGTTCATCACGTGCCTGCGGGGGCGGGGCACTCGTGCTGGAGCAGCGCCCCGGCCCCGGGCCCCAGGGCCCTTCAGGGAAGCCCTGACTCCCGCCCCCCACCCCCGGAGCAGCTTCTGGCTGAGGCACCGCCCTCCTGCACTCAGTGGGTCTGCAGTGAGCCTCCGGGGCTGATCGAGTGACATCAGGTTACAGACCCCCGGGAGGGGGCGGGCTCGCAGAGCAGCTGGTCAGATCTCGCTTTACGGACAAGGATCACCTTTTCACCAACCACGACCAAGCTGCCTGTCTCCATACACAGAACACGGAGCCAAAGGTCGGGACCGTCCAGCAAACAGCGGCCAGCATGTCACCAGGCCCCAGGGCGGTTCAAGGGGCCCGGGCCCCACACAGGGCGGGAGCGGAGGGGCTCGGTGGGCCGGATGTCCCCATGGAGGGCCGGGCTGGGCCTCTCCCCTGGGCTCCGGGAGGGGTGACGTGCTGTTTCGAGGCCCCCGGGTCCTGGCTGCAAGCCAAGGCGGACGTGGCCTTTCAGGGGCCCTCGCTCTCGGCTCAGGTGTGGACGTGCCACGGAACCCTGCTGGGAGCACCGAGGGCAAGGCCGCCTCCGGCGGCCGTGGGGTGAGGCTGGCACCCCGCGCCTTTGGCTCCTTTACATGCAGGCCCCGCAGGGGTCGGGGCCAGGGGGTGGCTCCTGTCCTCCAGCGCTCGGCGGGACGGCGGCCCACCCACCTGCGCAGGACGGCCAGGCTCTCCTCCTCGTCCCCCGCAGAGCCGCCCCGCACCTGGCCCTCGCTCACTTCACTCTGCGGACAGAAGAGCAGGCGGCGCGCCGAGCGTTCAGAAACGAGGCCGGAGGATCTGAGGCCCTCAGGCAGGACGCGGGCGGCCGGGAGGGGGCGGGGGAGCGGGACGGGCCCCCCACCCGGGCGCGGGCGGGCTCACCTTGGCCCTCCTGTAGGGCCCCCTCCGCAGGGCGCCGCCCTCAGCGCTGTGGTTCTCGGAGCCTCTCCGGATGCCTGGTTTGGAGAGAAGTGGACAAGGAGGTGACCCCGCATCTCGCCGCTGGGAGACGGAGGCTGCACCCAGGGGCCTGGGCTGTTTTTAGTTCTTGGAGGAAGAGCGGTGAGCAGCCCAGGAGGAAAGCACGGCGAAACAGAGAGGGTGGGGGACAGGCTTGGGGTGCGGGTTAGGGTTAGCCTCCGGGACAGGTTGGCGGAGTCACTCCCGGGGGCCCTGCTCCTGGTGACGGGGAGAACTCGGCCCCCAGAGGTCTCTGAATGGGCCTCAGAATAACGTCCGCTCAGGCCCCACACACTGGGCTCAAACGCTGTCACCAGCCTATAGCCAACGCCAGCCACAGCTGAAGAAAACGGCAGGAGCTGTGCCGGCCAGCGGGGCGCGGTGCGTTTAGGGGCAGGAGGTGACAGGAGGGCCTTTGGGAAAGGCCACGGGACAAGCCGGGAGGGGCCCTCAGCGGTGGGCGGCAGGAGCGAGGAGAGCCGATAGGACTTTATTTGCCAGCGGGCGGCCCGAGGAGGGCGTGACGCACCTGGGGAAGCAGAGGGCGACTTGGAGAGCGCCTCCGGCCGGGGGGCCACCGGCTGCACCGGCCGCGTCTGCTTGGCCGCCAGCTTCTTGAGGCTGGCCTGCCGGCGGTGAAACATCTCCTCGGTGCTCTCCTGCTTCTGGAAGACCTTCTGCACGTGCTCCTGGGGGGCCGGGGGTGGGGGGCTCGTGAGCAGGCCGCCTCCCCAGAGCCGCCGCGGCTCCCGCGGCCCCGCTCTGCCCTCCGTGGGCCCGGGCGCAGTCAGCCGAGGGGCCGTGCGGGGCGACACCGGCGGGGTCAGGGCTCCAGGCCGCCCGCACGAGGAAGCCCTCTGCCGTCACCCCCACCGCGAGCGCCCGGCGTCCCCCGGGATCATGGGCAGCGTGACTCAGGACAGGTGAGCGGCAGGCGGGGAGCTCGGTGCCTCACCAGCAGGTCCTGGGTGAGGATGGCTTCGTAGTCCTGGTAGATTTTGCTGAGCTCCCGGATCTTGCTTTCCGCCCCCGTCTCCAAGAACTTCTCGATCTCCTGGAGGGCGGCCTCGGCGCCGTCCTGGGACTGGCACTTGTCCACTGGCTGCAAGGCCAGCAGGCAGATGCCCTCGTCGCACCACCTCATGGACTGGAGGGGGAAGCCACATCAGCAGCCGTCCCGGCCTCCCTCGCGGCCCGCTGACCGCTGCGCCGGGGCCTCCCCCATCACCCAGGGCCTGGCGCCACGGCCAGAGGGCTCCCGGGGGACGCGGCCTGAAACCAAGCGGAGTGCCCAGGTCTGGACACGCGCACGCTGAGGAGAGAGAACTGCCTGGACGGTCAGTCTCTGGGCCTTTTCAAGAAACGGTCGTGGCAGGTGAGCCCTAGAAACAGGCACCGGTGTCAGGACAGGGCCGTCTGGGCCACCAGAAAGGCCCTCGGGGGCCGGGGCCGTTTTCCAGCCGGTGCTGGTGTTCGAGCCCTGGAGGGAGCGGCCCTGCCCGACCAGCCGCGGGGCGGTAGGGAGCCGACCTACCGCCTCCAGGAGGCCGTGCAGCTCCAGCGACTGGCCCAGCAGCCCCCTCCTGTGCCCGACGGCTGCAGAAAACTGGTCGCACAGGTGCTGGAGCTCATGGCACTTGGGGCGGATGGAGTCCACGGCGTAGTGCTTGTGCTCGATGAGCTGCTCCCCCGCCTGGCACAGGGCACGGGCCCGCTCCATGGCCGCCTGCGGCGACAGGGCCCGGCTCAGCTCAGGTGCCCAGGCAGAGAGCACTTCCCGCCGCCGGGGTCGGTGAGGGAGGGGTGGGGAGGGGTGCTCGACGGGTGGGGGGACAGGGCTGTGCTGGGGGAGAGGGCGTGGCGGTCGCGTGGGGGCGTGGCGGT
>PVHT021183656.1:0-38627 GCA_004024745.2 Catagonus wagneri | reverse complement strand
GGGGGGTGACGGGGAGGTGAGTCTGGGGTGTGACGCAGGAGGGGGCGTGATGCAGTGGGGATCCGGGTAGGCCAGGTGGCCGTCCCTCTGCTGCCCACTTGGCTCGGGGCCCCGCGGCCGCCACCCTCACCCTGGACTTCTCCTCGAAGCTGGTGAGGTCCTGCAGGAGGTGCTCCACGTGCGCCAGGCTGTTGCCCACGTCGGTGAAGGTCGCCACCTTCTGGACCAACGCATCCAGAGCGGCTTTGACCTGGGACAGAGGCGGGGCGAGGGACGGGGCAGTGAGGCGGCCCCACTGTGTGTGGGGGGACGCCCTAGAACTGGGGTGCAGCGAGGAAGGACTCCTCTGGGAAGCAGGGCTGGAGGGGAGCCCCCTGGGCTTGACAGGAGCAGGCCCAGACTCCCACTGCCCACATTTCAGGTACCATGTGGGTAAGAAAGACTCCCTGCCCCCTGCGGCCTGGGAAGCCCCTGCACCACCATCACCGCCATGGTGGAGCCTGTGTCCAGGCTGGTAGAGCAAAAACTTAAACACAGAAACAAAGACTTGCAGATCGAAAACAGAAATTTGTGTTCCCGGGGTGGCTCAGCGGTGACAAACCCAACGAGGAACCATGAGGACGCAGGTTCCATCCCTGGCCTTGCTCAGTGGGTTAAGGATCCGGCGTTGCCGTGAGCCGTGGTGTAGGCCGCAGATGCGGCTCGGATCTGGTGTTGCTGTGGCTGCGGTGTAGGCTGACAGCTGCAGCTCCAATTCGACCCCTAGCCTGGGAACCTCCACAAGCCACAGGTGTGGCCCACTACCCCCCAAAAAAAGAAAGCAAGAAAAAGAAAGAAAAGTGAGAAATCAAGCTGCTCCTGTTTGAACGTGGCCTGATCATCTATGCGGAGAACCCTCAGAACTCCACGAACCAGCACCCAGCTGAGCTCAGTGAGGTTCCAGGAGAGACAAGATAAACCCACAGAAATCTCTTGTGTTTCCGTAAGAGCAATGAACATACGATGCCAAAATTAAAGACACAGCACCATCTGCGAGTGCTTACAAAATGCAGCGCATGTGTGTACATCAAACAGATTAGGTACTGAGCTGATGAAAACCACACAGCATCGGTGAAAAATCTACAAAGATCTAAGTTAACAGAGATGCGTTAACTGCCGACCCTCCCCAACCCGACGTCCGGGTCCAGCACAAGTCCTGACCAAACGCCCCTGGGCGCTCTCGTGGACACTTACGTGGAAGGACAAAGGAATCGGAACAGCTGAAACAACTCTGAAAAACGAAGCTGGAGCGTCTCACCCCGCCCCCGCCCCTGGAATCCAAGGCATCCCACAGCTGCAGGAAGCAGGACGGGGACCCAGGCCCAGACAAGCGTGCCCAACCGCCTTCCGACCAAAGCGGCAACAGCCCCACGGAGCAAGACCGCCTCTGAACGAGGGAGGCTGGAGGGACGCCCGCAGATGAGCAAGCAGGCCTTGGCCGGATCCACGCTTTACTCCGGACTCGGCTTGAAATGGATCGTGGGTGTGGGTGTCACACTACAAACTTCCAGGAGAAGGGGCTGCGGGGAATATACCCGGGGTCTGGAATTTAGGGTTATAGCACAGGTACCATCGGTCCTAAAAGGAAAAACTGATAAACTGGACTTAGTCAAACTCTGAAACTTTAACCCTGTCGAGAGGGTAGAAACACACGAGAGAGATGGGAAGAAAATGCCATCCGACCGCAGATCTGACAAGGACCGGGATCTAGAGCATGTAAAGGACGCTCAAAACCAGCAGTAAAAACCGGCACTGGCGTTGGAAAAGGAGATGCTACACAGAAAGAGGCAACCGGGGTGGGGAAAAGCGCCCTGCGGCCGCGCGCGCACGTGGGGGCTCGGCGCGCGTCCCCCGCGTGAATAGGTGAGCGGCTGCCCGCGAGCCAGCGTCCAACCCAGCCGAGCGGAGCGCCCACGCGCCGGCCCGCAGGCGCCCTTGTCGGGGGACGAGCACACAAGTGACCACAAGGGGGCGCGAGGCTCCCTGATCCAGTCACAAGTAGCGCGGTTGACAGGACGCCGCCGAAATGGTTTGGGTCCTGTGGCTCCAAGGGACTGATGACAGCCACCGGGGAAACTGGGCTGGAGGCCTCCTGCCTCGGGGAGCCAGGTGCTCACCTGTGGGCCCCCACCCAGCTCTGGGCCACTCACCTCCCGGAAATCCTGCTCGAAATGCCGGAGCTGCAGACACTGCTCCAGTTTTTGCTGATGCTTTGCCCAAAACTCATCGAAGGCGGCCTCGGTTTCCTTCAGCTGGGCCAGGAGCCTAGGAGGGAGGACGGCCGAGGCGGGGTGGTGGTAGGGGGTGTGGCCCCCCAGCACCAAGCGGGTGGGGGCTCGGGCTCTACCCAGAGGCCTGGGGTCTGCCGCCCTGGGGCCTGCCTCGCCCCCTCGCGCTGGGGCGCTCGGAGCCGCTGGCTGGGCTGAGGGTGCTGTTTTCAAGGCTGGGATGGAAGCGGTTTGGGCTTTTTCCCTACAACCTCAGCCCAGGGTCAGGAAGCAGTACCGCGTCCGGGCTGCCAGCTGTGCCCCACGCTGCCCGGCGCACCGGCCTCACCTCTGCACGGTGGTCTGGCTGTCCAGCTGGTCCTGGTTCAGGCTCTGCTCGGGGCTCCTGGCCAGCGGCTCCCGGAGGCTCTCCAGGACGCCCTGCCCCTCGTCCAGCGCCAGCCTCATGTCCTCCTGCAGGAAGCGGCCGGCCCGGACTCCGCACAGGTCCCGGGCTCCCAGGGGCCCGGCCGCGGGAGGGGCGTGGGGGTGCCGGCGAGCAGGCGGGCACTCGACGGCCTCCGCACGCCCGCCCAGACCCTGCGCTGCCCGCTCTCCGGGCGCTGGGGGAGGAGGCCGGCTTGGGGAGGCGCCCCGCCCGCTGTGACGGGGCAGAGCTAGGGTTACGGGTCTCCCGGGCAGCGGGCGAGCGGGAGTAACAGGAAACCAGCCCCGCGCGCTGCTCCCGCGGCCGGGTCAAAGGGGGCGAGGGGCTCTCGTGGCAGGAGGGGGGTGGCCCCCAGGGCCAGCAGTGGGCACGGCCTCCACTAACTCAGGGCCGCAGCGTGTGGCCCACACGGGGGGCACGCCTGCCGGCCCCCGTCAGGAAGCAGATTACGTGCAGTGACCCCTTCATCCGGCTCAGCGCCCCACCCCCCGCCTGCCACCGCGGGCCAGTGGGCTCGGGTCGGGGGCCCAGAACGCGCCTGGGGCCTCCTCGGCTCCGTCTTGGCTGGCGCCCCGGCCCGCGCGCAGACCTACCTTGGCTCTGTCCCTCTTCTCCGTGTGGGCGCAGAGCACAGAGCTCGTGGACTGGGCGTCGTTGGGCAGCTCGGTCTCGGCCAGCTCGGTCCCGAAGGCCTGCAGCATCTGAGCCGTCTGCTTGACCATGAGGGCAAAGCTCTCGATCGCCTTGAGGGCAGGAAAACACGGTCACAAAGCTTCGCGGGCGCCGTGCCCAGACGGCGTCGCAGGGCAGGCCCCACGCCCGGCCCCAGCTGGCGGCTCCTGCGGGAACAGAGGCGCTCACCGCCGGGACCCTCGTCCTCCTCAGAGGTGGGCGTGCCCTGAACCCAGCTCAGCTCCCCTTCTCCCCGCCTGTCCCTGGGCCCAGAGAGGCCACCCCCGACCTGGCCGCTGCCGCTCCTTCCGATGACTACGGTCCGCCGAGACCGCGGGCCCTTCCTGGGGTGAACTTGGGATGAGAGCCCCCAAGCGGAGCACGGGCCGGTGACCCCGGGGACTCACCGTGCGGTGACACAGCCACCGGGAGTGGCAGTACTCCAGCGTTCCGCCCAGGTCCTCGGTCAGCTGTGACTTGTCGATGTAGCCCTGAAGCTCGGGTACTGAGCTCAGCATGACGACCTGGGGCAGAGCACCGGTCAGCAGGTGCCCGGAGGAGGGGCCGAGGCGTGCGGACGGCAGACCCCCAGCTCCGCCCTGGCGGGCGAGGCGTTGCCGTCTGCGACACGGGTGACAGCCAGCCGTCGGGGCGAGCAGAGCCCTGGACGGAACTGGGCGCGCAGCCAACACCTGGCACCCGACACCCGGCGTCTGAGGAGCGCGGGAGCCCGCATGGTAACGGGGCTGAGCTGCAGACCCCAAAGCCGCCGGCCTGTCCACAGCCCGGCTGAGACCCGGGGGGCTGCGCGGAGGTGGAGGCGGGCGGCCCAGAAGGCGCCTCTGCGTGGGGACGAGTTTTACTCGCCACGCTGCTCCCGCCCGTCTGAGGTCGCTCCATCCGCAAGCTCCGGATAAGGCAGGGCTCAGCTTCGCAAGCTGTCAGCCGCCCCAGCCACGGGAGGCCTGGCCCTGGAGCTACCGGACACCTCCTGTTTTATTCAACGCCGCTCACTGGGGCTCCCCGGCAGCTCCGCCTAGGGGACATCTGACCCCAGTCCACGGTCACGGCGTGGGGGAGGGGCTGCCGCGTGACCTCCACTTCAGACCACGCTCGCCCGCCGCCCTGACTCTTGGCCAACGGGACCGAAGGCGGGTCTGTCCGAGACCCACGGCCTGGGGACCACGGTGACTCCCGCCTGCTCTGTGTCCACCGAGCCACCTGGACAGGCGCGAACCCCCGTCCCGAGCATGCCCTGCTCAGCGCCGAGGCCCGCGCCCCACACGCGCTGACCGCAGCCCTCCGGGGTGGTGTTTTCCGTCATCTGCAGAATTACCCAGGCCGGTGCCCGGGAGGTGCCGGCCGCGGAGACCCTGAAGCCGGGTTTCGAGGACTCAGAGCTTTGGCCGCGGCGCGCAGGGCGACCGGCCCCCTTGGGGTGGGGACCCCAGCCTCGTTCCCTCTGACTCGGGGGCCGCGGCCGGCGAGGGTCATGTGCCAAATATGGGCCAAGACCACACACCCCCGTCACGGCCTCACCGGGGCCCTGAAGGCCCCTCTCCGGGACCCCACAGCGCCTGGCGGTCGGAGTGTCGCCGGGCGGTCGGAGTGTCGGGAGCACCTCCGGCAGGGAGGCCCCGCCCTCCTCGCTGTCGTGACCCATCCCCAGGCCGTGACTGTCAGAAACAAGGCTGTGGCACCACAGAAACGGCGGGAACACCCATTTCCCAAGGTTTGAGGCCGCCGAGCGTGGCCTGCACACCTGGCCCCGTGCCGGGCAAAGCGCCCTCCGTCCGGTGCCCCTGGCACCTCCCGCTGCCTGGCAGCCCCGCTTGAGGCTGCCCTGGGCACCCAGCGTGACGTGGGCCAGCTCCCCGGGCGCACAGCTCCTAAGGGACTCTTCCCAGCCTTGGCCTCTCCAGGGGCAGCTGGCCCTCGCCAGGGCTGCCCTCGCCGCCGGAGGAGGAGGTGAGGCAGGGGTCCCTCTGTGGCCTGGGGGCCACTCGCACCCCTTCCCCTGGTCCCCACGCCCCCCAGCAGACCGGGGTCGCTCCCCGCAGGCGCTGCGCAGGCTACGTACCGGCACCTTCATCTTAAAGTCATCTCTGTTGAACCTGAAGGCGAGGCCCGAGAGGGTCCTTTGGAAAAAGCCCGTGGGGCGCAGGACGAGGACGAGCTGGAGGTTGGCGGGGAAGGAGGTCTGTGGGGACAAGGTGCGGCTCCATCAGCAGTCGGCCTGGGTGCTCAGCCGAGCGCAGCCGCGACGGGACGGCCTGGCCGGCCGCCCCCGGGTTCCAACAGCCACCGTCAGGCTAGGGCGGACGCGGCTGCGGACACTGGGCTCTAGAGTATGGCCACTGCACAAAGAAAAGGCAAAAGTCCTGCGGGCTACAACTACTGTGCTGCTTATAAACTTCAAGGTCAAAAGCGCTGGCTTTTGTCACGGCCGAGTTGTGCCCCCGGTTTCTCAGGCTGAAGTCCAAGCCCTGGCGCATCAGCGTCCCCAGGGCGTCCACAGCCGTGGCCGAGCAACATGAGGTCGTCCGGGCAGCCCCCCAGCCAGACACGACCGCGTCCTTGTAAATAAAAGGGGACGTTTGGGTGTGGAGCCCCGCAGGGCACACGGCGTGAGGATGGGGGTCTCCGGGAGACGCCGGGGACGGGCACGCCAGGACACTCCCTCGTGGCCCCAGGGGGACCAGCCCGCCGACACCTTGGTCTCAGGCTTCTGCGTGCTACCAAGAGACAAGAACTCCCGTTGTTTCAGCCGAAGTCTGTGGTGTCTGTTATGACAACCCCAGGAAACCGAGGGACTTGTCCGATAAAGACAAGGCCACACAAAAAACACATGCATTTGTGGGACCTAAAACAAGATGAAGGTGACTTAGGTGTGGCTATAGGAACAGACGCGAGTGGCCACCAAGCCGCTCACAAGGCAGTGCTGTGGACAAGCCGACCCCTCCAGGCCACAGCCTCCTGGTCTGCAAACGGGTAACAAAGCGCCCTGACTCCCTGGCGCTCGGGTCCTGCTCGGGACCAGGGCTGCGACAGGCGCACAGCAAGCCCCCGGGCCCAACCCGGATCCAGCGTCCAGACCAGGTCCCTCCCGTGAGGGGAGGACGGGAAGAAAGAGCGGCCACCGGGCAGGGCCCTGGTCAGGCCTCGGCCATTCGGCCCAGGTTGGCTGGCGGGGGGTGGGGTCTCCCGGGGGCACAGACAAGGGCCAGGGCGCCCCCGGGAGCCTCTCCGCTCCTCTCCGGTCCGGCCGACGCCGCCCAGGCCCCTGTCCATGGAAGCACGTGCCCCTCGGGTGTCCGGCGGCCGCGACGCCCCCCTGCCTGGAACATCCAGAGAAGCAGCCCATCGCCCAAAACAAACCCGAGTCCTGACCGCGGCCCGCCCTGAACCCGAACCCAACACACGAGGCCACGTGCCCGGGCCCGCCCCCCGCGGCCGCCCTGCCCCTCCCCAGAGAGCCCCCTCATCGCCCCCGTCTCCCGACCCCACGCCTGCCGGGGCGGCCCTCGCCTCCGTCCCGCGGCCCTACGCACGGGCGGCCGGCCGCCCTCCCGCCCAGGGCCCCCCGCCCCTCCGCGTGCCCCCCGGCGCCCTGCACCTGCCGTGACTCTGCACCGCGTCCCCCGCCTGCCGGACCCCGTCGTCCTCCCGGCACCTCAGCTCGGCCTTTAGTGATGCCGCCTCCGGGGGGTGCCCTCCTGCCTGCAGCCCACAAGGGTGCCCACCCCAGCGTCCCCAACACGCCTGGGCACCGCCATCAGCCCCGGGCGGCCACAGCTGTCCCGGGCGCTGGCTCGGCGCCGTGGACAGAGCCAAGCAGAGACGTCGACTCAGAGAAAAGACGCGGGGAGCCCGAGAGGGCGGGCCCCGGGTGCCACCAGCAGGCGGGCTCTGCAGACCCCAGGCGTGAGGCCGCCCCACCACCGCAGGAGGGCCTCCTTGGGTCTCTTTCTGGAGGCGACACAGGGTCACGCTTTCCCAACTTGCAGCACAGCTTCCTCAGCCCAGTCGCACCTCGTGGCAGGCGTGCGCTGTAAGGACGGAGTCTGGACTCGAGGTGAGCCCAGCCCTCGTCCGGTCAGACGCAACACGGAACCCTGGAAGAGTGTACGTGGCACTCTGCGAAAGGGCCACCCGTCTGAGGGCTGTCCAGACCCTGGACCTGCGGCTGGTCACAGAGTGATGCTGAACCCTCAGCTGTGGGCCCTGTCGGCCAGCCGTGACCGTGAACGGTGACAGGCAGACACGCACGTCAGCCTGACGCCCCGTCACAGCCAATACGGGCCCGTCCTCGACGGGGGTTTTAGGGACCCTGGACTTTGGACCCTCCAATGTCTTGTTTTTCTATTCCAAGCCGAGCTGAAGGATCCAAGAAAGAAAGAGGACGCCCCCAGAGCGCAGCAAGCTCAGTGCGGGAGACGGCACAGGGGGCTTAAAATAGCCCCGAATCACAGCGCGTTATGTAAGCGCCAGGCTCACGGGCGGCCAGACACGTTTGGATAAACACAGCCTCTCTGGCACGGCCTGCCTCTGCGGCATCTGCAGCCAAGGTGGCCCGGGCCCAGCGGGGTCGTCCAGGCTGGAATGCAGGCGTGTCCCCGAGGGCCAGGGGCCCTCCCCGGAGCCCCCTCGACTGAAAGCACAGGCCAGCCAAGGCTAGCGGTTTGGGTCCACAGCCGGGGCACCCGTGTGCCAACGGCCCCCCCAACCTCAGAGCCGGGATGGAGACCAGACTGCGTGCCCTGGCTTGGGGGGGGCACAGGCTCCGGGGCAGCAGGGTGGGGCTGGCATCGTCCCACCTCCCGTGGGCTCCCTGCCCCCGCCACGGCACCTGTCGCGACGCCAGCCGTCTGCACCACGCCCCCAGCCCCCTGGTGCCCATCGGGGTCTCAGCAAATGTGTCAGATACATAAGTAGAACTCCGCTATAGCAATATGAGCGGGAAATTCTTGTCACAAAAACAGCATGGAGTTCAAAGAGAATTTTTTTTTTGTCTTCTCTAGGGCCGCACCTGTGGCATATGGAGGTTCCCAGACTAGGGGTCCAGTTGGAGCTGTAGCCGCCGGCCTCCACCACAGCCACAGCAACGAGGGATCCGAGCCGCGTCTGCGACCTACACCACAGCTCACGGCAACGCCGGATCCTTAACCCACGGAGCAAGGCCGGGGTCGAACCCGCAACCTCATGCGTGGTTCCTAGTTGGATTTGTTAACCACTGAGCCACAACAGAAACTCCTCAAAGAGAATTTTTGACAATTCTGCTGGAAAATTCTACCTTCTGGGATTGCCAAAGCAGTAGTGAGGAACACAGTGACTTAAGGAGAAAACCCCATGTTGTCACTGTGCAAGAATCAGGCAAACCTATAACTTTTCAGCTACGGGTTTCACAAAACGAAGTTTTGAAGGTGAGCCAGATCTTTTCAGAAAATCATCTGATTATAAAGTCAAGGAAGAAAATAACTGTGTTTATACACAGCCACGGGAGAGCGAGGCCCAGGGCCACGCTGCCGTCATGTTGGTCTCAGAACCACTCTGGTGTGAAAACAGCCCTGCCTTTGGAGGGTCTCCGGCTCTGAGCAGCAGCCACTGACCAGCTGGTGAGACGCACGGGCTGGGGGCCGCCGCACGGAAATGGACGGGGCTGACCCTGACCCCCGGGGCTGCGCGTGCACGCAGCGACCGTGCACTCCCCGGAAGGCAGGCCAGGCAGGGACGCCGGGGGCTTCTCAGGGCCGGTGTGTGTACCAAAGCACTGAAGCACTTTCCGGCAAGGACCCTGGGGACGCCCACGACCAGAAGGACCCCGGGGACGCCCACGACTCTTGGGCCACACACACCAGGAAGGGCCTGGGTGGCGGGTCGAACCGGTGACAGACTCAAAAGAACTGGGCAGGTTGTTAGTTTTGGAAAACATTGTTATTACTTCAGAATTCCCTTGGGGCCACATACTTGACCAGAAGCTTCTTGGCATCCAGCCCAGGACTAACTTATTTATTTATTTATTTTTCCAGGCCTGCACCTGTGGCATATGGAAGTTCCCAGGCTAGGGGTCTAATTGAAGCTACAGCTTCCGGTCTGCACCACAGACACGACAACGCGGGATCTGAGCCACGTCTGCGACCTGCACCACAGCTCATGCAACGCCAGATCCTTAACCCACTGAGTGAGGCCAGGGATCAAACCCGCAACCCCATGGTTCCTAGTTGGATTCGTTTCTGCTGCGCCAAGATGGGAACTCCAGGACTAACATATTGACTCAAGAAATATTTGTTGTAAGTCCTCTGTGCATCTGACCTAATTTAATTCTTAATCTAGCCTGTCACGTAACATCATGTGCAAATTCACTTTGTTATTATTTATTATTTTCATTTTTTGCCCTTGCCCGTAGCACATGGAAGTTCCTGGGCCAGAGATCAAACTCACGCCACAGCAGCGACCCGAGCCCATGCAGGGACAGCACCGGCTCCTGACCTGCTGAGCCACAAAGGAATTCCACAAATTCATTTCAAAATTAAAAATCATGAAATGGACTCTGGCTGTTACCTGGTGGTGGTGCATGAATACCCCAAGGAAAGCTGATTATTAACACCCATACACTACATGATGTGCTTCCTTTAAAACATTCTGAAGTGTTCTGATTTGGTAGGAGGCACGATGACACGGGGTGGGGGTGGGGGTGGCAGGTGGGGACAGGGGACAGGAGCTGCCCCTGAGAAAGACAGAGATAGGACCTGACAGCTGGGAGTCTGCACAGAATCACGGGGCCGTGGGGTCAGAGCAGACACTGAGCCTCTAGTTCTCCTTTAGATGAAATCACCAGGGGCCGGGAGGAAGAGGCCTGCCCCTGTCCCGCAGCCCCTCCGAGACCAGCAACCTCTGCCGTCTGAACACAGGACCCAGGGCAGGGGTGGGATTTCACTCTGGGGCCCGGGGGGCAGGGCAGGGTCGCAGCCCAGGCTCCCGCCACCGCTCGCCCTACTTGCAGACAAGTGAACTCTTCGTGTGGCGAGTGCGGGGGAGACACACTCCCCACCCAGCTCGGGAGCCGCACCAACAGCGCGATGGGCGCTTTCTGCTGGCTTCACCCTCCCTCCTAGCGGTTCCTGCTAAAAACAGCCAGCGCCGCAGGCAGCCTCCGAGGACATAAAGGTGATTTCCAAGGCCACCAGGGCCACCAGGGAGAGCTACGGCCCCTGACTTAGTGGTGACATTGCAGAACAAAGAGCCCACTGCAGAAGGAGAAGGTCACGAGAAAGAGGCTGTCGAGTTTAATCCCAGCTTCCGGCCTGAAGGTCCCGGGACACTCTCACCACCCTGCTTCGCGGGGGCATGCGGTCCTGAGCGCCTCACTCTCAGTGTCGGAAACAGGCAGCTGCCAAAGCTGCCTTCAGGTTATAACTTGAGAAAACACACACACAACACACACACACGTGTACACACACACACACACGTACACACACACGCGTACACATGTACACACACGTACACGCACACACACGTGCACACACACGTGCACACACATGTACGCACATGCACACACGTGCACACACGCACACACGTGTGCACACACGTGCACACACACGCACACACGTGCACACACGCACACACATGCGCGCGCACACACACGTGTACACACACGCGCACACACGTATACACACACATACACACGCACGCACGCATACACACACGTGTACACACACGCGCACACACGTATATACACACACATGTACACACATGCACACACGTGCACACACACATGCACACACATGCACACACACGCGCGCGCGCACACACACGTGTACACACATACACGCACACACACGTGCCCTAGCCATGGGAGCAGCCCAGGGACGTGTGGGCTCCCCAGCACCCCTGGCCCCAGGCCGCTGCTCCAAGCTGGCACCCACCACGGCCCGGAGCCCACGGCGCAGCACCAGCCAGAACCCGAAGTGCCCCCAGGCAGCAAGGGCTGTGTCACCCACCCGGGAGCAGGGGTGGGGTCGCGGGCCGGCACCAGCACGTACCGCTATTCTCAGGATGGATGTCTTCACCGAGGTCCATTTGTCCTGCCTGCGGTCGATGACCAGGATGAAGCCGAGGCCGGCATCCTGCAAGCTGAGAGGAGAGGGCGGCGGTCAGCGTGGCCGCCGGAGCACGCGCTTCCCACCAGCCGGGGGCCCTGGGTGACCGGCCCCTCCCGCCATCCTCGGGCGGCCCCGCGCGGCCTGGGGAGCGGCGCCAGGACAGCACCTAGCGGCGGCACCAGGCCCCGACCGGCGGCCCCCCGGAGCTCGCGCTGGCCGGGGCGGGCGGACGTGTCTGCGCGGCTTGCTCCGCAGCCTGACACCCACCAGCTCGCGGCGCAGAGGCCCTGGCTCAGCTCAGCCCCCCGGGCTCGGCGGCTCGGCTCGGAGCCCGCAGCCCCCTCCACGTGGACCAGCCGCTGAGCCCGCCACCCACACGCCACCTCAGCCCCAGCATCTGAGGCCCTCTGGACGGCACCGCCACGGCTCTGGGCGCTGACCGCCGCGGCGCCCGGGGCTGCGCTGGCATCTGCTGGAGGCGGGAGCGCAGACGAGGCTCCTGGCAGCAGCAGCATCTGTGAGAGGAGGCGCCGAGCGAGCGAGCGAGCGAGCGCCCTGTAGCCACAACGTGTCCGCTCAGCCTGAGTCACGGGGAGAAGCGGAGGCGCTTCCGCTGGACAACCAGCTCCAGCCAATCGTGTGGCGCCTGCAGCCCCGCGCCAGCCAATCGCGTGGGAGCAGCGGGAGGCAGGCCCAGGCTCTGACTTGAATCGCTCATTTCCAAGTCTCTGAATATATCAAGGCAGCACTTCTGGGCTTAAATAAGGCACAGAAATACACGGAACACGTATAAATTATGCAGGCCGTGAAGTGCTCTGCCTGCCGTGAACACGAAGCAGCCAGGCCAGGCCGTGCGAGCCCCAGGCCCAGCAGACTCTCGGAGCAACGCCGGGGCTGGAGACACACAGTCACACCCGGGAGGGCGGCCGCACACCTGGGCACACCTGACTGCAGGTGCTCACGCACCTGTGGGCGTGAAGGACTCCACCTGTTTATGGTGACCAGGTCCAGTACGGCCCAGGACTTCCCGGTAAACGCACACACGTCTCCGGGCTGACGTCCAAGCCGACAGAACTGATTCAGGTCTGGCTCAGTTCTCAGCGAGGGTAAGTTCTGTCTTGTTTAAAGCCCCGGACCACAGCTGACTCCCCTGCCCCGTCCCCAGCAGGGAGCACGACACGAGGGCAGCCTAGGGGCCGGCTCAAGGCCGGTGGGCGGTAGGGAGCTGGGCCGGCAGAGCCTGGTCCTGGGTTGGCCTGGGCAGGTGCGGGAGCCAGGCCCCTCAGTGCTGCGGGCACACGCCCTCTGCCGGGGCCCCGCGCAGGCTCGGCTGCGGCCTGGGACCAGTGGGAGCGGGCAGCCTGTCCTGTCCACTAGCCCGTGCTCTGTTGGGGCGTCCCCTCCCGGTGCTCCCGTCCTTCGAGGGACAAGTTACAGGCTGTCCCCTGATGCCACCCACGCGTGCCTTCTCCAGTCTGCACCTTCCCACCTTCACCGCCTCCCTCCCTCTTGCCGGCAAGCGGCCCCGTGGTCCACACTGGGGGGCCGGCCGGGGGCGGAGACCCCACCACCCGGATCTCGCTCTTTCTACAGGGGAAGAGAAGAGACTGGTTCCCACTGAGCTCAAAGCCCCCACAGGTGCAGGCCTGGCCAGCGCAGGGGCCGGAGGAGGGCTCCCGGACCGCCTGCCCGCAGGGTCCGCTGCACATGTGGGGAGGACGCGGGCCTGCCTTCACCAGCTGGGCCAGGGCCCCGCCTCAGAGCTGCCTGCACGGGCCACTCAGCCAAGAACCATCTCAAGTCCCTTCTCTGCAAAAATGGAAACCCCCGGGGCTGCTGTGAGGGGAAAGCCACGAACCCTGCATACCCGCCGTGCTCCATTTGGTGCGGTGTCAGCCTGCGTCCCTGCCTCGCGGGACCACAAGGCCAGCTCACCAGCTCCCTTCCTGGAAGCAGAGCTCTGCTCGCCATGGGGCCCAGGGCTTGGCCCACAGCGCCTCTGTGCCTCCGTGTCACCGCGGCCCCCGGCGTCACCCTGCTTCTAAGCCGGAGCATTCTCTGTGGCCCAAACGTGGGCACTGACCCCGCTGCCCTCAGCTGTGGGCTTTACGTTTATGCAAAACTCAGGCACAAGCAGGCGGGCGGCCTGGGCACACCCTCCCACCCGCGCCGTCAGCGCCTCGCTTGCTCGGCTCCCGCTGCCCCCCGACCCCCTGTCTTTAACTCCATCTGTGCATTTGAACCCTGGAGGGCAAGCAGTTCATGACATCAGCGCCTCCGGTCACGAGGCAGCGGGCTGCCAGCCTCGCCAGCAGCCTTGACCAGGAACACGTGGACGGGCAGCGTCGCCAGCGACACGACCTTTTGGAGTTAAAGGAGGAGTTCGCCGGGTTGTCCCGAAAGGCGGGTTCCGAGCCCCAGGCCACTGTCACTCAGGCAGCTCTGGGTCCCGGAGCATGAAAACACGTGGTCCCAAGCTCTGCGGTCGCCGTGCTGATGCTCGGCAGGTGCCCGGGGGCAGGGGCGGCTCAGCCTGGGGCGCTCTCCCCTGGCCGGCGTCGCCCTGACCTGGGCTGTCCCTGTTTCCCTCACAGCGACCCAAAAGGCAGGCACAGAGCTCAGGGACGGGGGAACAGAGAGGCCGGGCCGTCTGCCCAGGGTCACACGGCTGGCAAGCACAGGCGGGTGAGCTGCACAGCTCGGCTCTGACTCCAGACCCCTAGGCCAAGTGCAACTGCAGGAAAAAGCTGCCTCTGCCGTGTGCCCGCCCCCGGGCCGCCCCCCGAGTGGGGCCAGGCAGGGCCTCCCCTCTTCGCAAGCAGACAGCAAAGGCACCCCACGCTGAGAGCCCTCTGCCCCCACAAGTTGGGAGCAGAGACTCGGGGACACACAGACCGAACAGAAGGGAGCCTTCGAGGCCCTCCTGCCCTCGAGGCCCTCCTGCCCCCGCGACTGCAGCCCCGGAGCGAGGCCTGGATCTGCCTTCCCCCAGAGCCAGGGCCCAGCAGCCCCCGTCCGGTCGCTCCCTCTCCACCACACTAAGGAAGGTGGGGCTGCCCCCGCAAACCGCCTCCGTGACCCCACAGGCCCGGGGGGAGGGGGCGGCTCACTCAAGGATTTCACAGGAGGCCCCCCACCACCCGTGCTCCCGGCCTCGGGCGGAGACGGCGGGCGCAGACTCAGGAGCAGATGACCCAGAAGCCGCGGCCGCACAGACCTGCTCCCAGGACCCCGCAGTGCCCAGCACAGAGGGTGGCCCCCAACTGCCCAGTGGCTGGCAGGGGGCCTCCTGGGCGGCTGCCCGGCAGCTGAGAGAGACAGATGAGCTCCCTTTTGGCCCAAGTCACCGAAAAAGGCACGGAGCTCACCCTGGCTCCGGCTGTGGGGCTCACACACGCACTGCTGCCGTCTGTAAGAGCCCAGGCCTGCTAACTCCTGGGGAGGGGGAGGGCGGCCCTGGGTGTGCGGGGGCCGCTCGGCTGTGGTCCGACCTCCGCATCACCAGGCAGGAGCAGCACGCGGAGTCCGGGCACAAGGGCCAGGCGCTCCCCGGCCTGAGGGCGGCTGTCACCTCGTCCATCCCTGGTCCAGCTGCATCTTGTTCTCAGACCCATGGCGTCACCGAGTGGGGTGGACGGAGACACAGAGAACCAGGTGATGGGTGTCCCCCGGGGTTTGCTCAACGCCGACTGGAGCAAGGAGGCCCAAGTGGGGGCCCCCGTGCGGTCTCACAAGCCCCCGAGGCTGCCGGTGCTTCTGGGATGAGAACCACAGGGAACGGCAGGTCCCACAGACAGGCCCTGACAACCGTCTGTCATCCAACAGACACTGCGTCTGCGCCGCCGCCCCCGGAAGAGTCCGGGGCGCGGTCGGACCTGGCGCTGCAGCCGGGCAGGGTCCGGACACGAGAGTGAGGGCGGGAGGGGCGGTGCCCGGGAAGGAGGCGTCGCGCAGGCGGAGAGCAGAGCGGGGCGCCGAGGGACGGCCACCCGGGGGTGGGGGCGGAGGGGGAGGTGAGCGTGGGTGGCTGATGGCGGGAGGAGCCCTTGGGAAGAAGTCCGCGGGCGGGCGCCCAGGTAAGCAGGCAGCTGGGGGACGCCCATCCCTGCAGGGCTGTGGGCCGGAGGGGCCCGGCCTGACGCTTCACGTTGCTTTCTTCTCCAGGTTTGCGGGACGCAGAGCAGGGCGGCTTCCTGCCGCAGCCCGGGATTCGGGGCCGGCTGCACACACAGTTTAGGGCGCGCTGTGTGCTCGGCGCGGGAATAAAGCACGGCGGCCGGCCTCCGCGTCTGAGGGCTCCGCACCGTGGACTCCACCGCAGAAAACGTTCGGGGGGAAAACCCAGAAAGTTCCGAGAAGCAAAACCTGAATTTGCTGGTCTGTTGCTGCAGGAACCCCGAACCCTGGGAGCCACGGTCACCCAGGGTCGGCTCTGAGGGCCCCGGCTTCGCCCCTGACCCCCCACCACGTGCCCCTGGCTGCACCTTGTCAGGCCCAGGCCCGGCGCCCAGCGCAGCCGAAGAACCAAGGGCCGTGGGCTGAGTGGGAGCGTCAGCCTCGTCTCCTGTGCGGCCCCAGCTGCAGGGCCGACCCCGAAAGAGAGCTTGCCAGAGGCCCCCCCGTGCCCCCTCCCCCTGCAGCCGCCCGGCCCCTCGAGGGTGGGGTCCTGTGCTCCCCGCCGCGTGCTGAGCGCCCAGAGTCTGCCTCCGCTCTGACGGCTGCTGCTCACACGGGCCGTCGTCGCTGTTTCCGCGTCTCTGATCAGCAGAACAAACGAGCACACGTCAGCCCACTTCCTACCCAGAGGGACGCCAGCGCGGCTGCCGCGGTCCAGGCCAGGCTCAGGGGCTCCAGGGGTAGACACGGGGCCCGGCCCCCACCTAAGAACCCAGAGCCTCTTCAGGCCTCAGCGTCGCCTCTCCCTGCACGGCGAGTGCTGCTGGCTGGGGCGGGACCCGGCCTCGAGGTGGACAGGACCCGTGGTCCAGCACAGCTAAGTGAGGCCGGCGTCATGGAGCGTTTTCCAGAATAAACATCAGCAGGTCAGAGCAAGGCAAGAGGGCGTCCGGTGCGCGAAAGAGCTGAAGGAGCAGGCGGCGGGTGGCGCAGTTCTGAGCGCACCCAGGCCCAGCCTCGCTCTGCCCCCAGGGCCCTCCCCGCGGGAAAGGACCGCGGACGGGACGCCTCCACCGCTCAGGACCGCCGCGAGATGAGTGCGCAGAGCCGCCTCGAAGGAGGCCCACCGGCTGGGGCCGGGGCGAGGGAGCCAGCCCAGCGTGCGGCCGGCAGGCCTCGCAGGAGGCACCCAGGCTGGCGTCCGTCCCAGACCGGCCCTGGCGTCCGGGGGCCCGTGGGAGAGAAGGCCCAGCCCCCCCGAGGGGCCCTGGGGGCTGGGCCGGCTGCGGGGTCATGGGCAGGGGAGGGGCGGGCAGCGTGGCTGGGTTGGGGGTGAGGCTGCAGCTGGTTGAGGAGGCACAGCTGGCGGGGGCGCGGCTGGCAGGGGGCACGGCCCGACTGCAGAACACACGGCTCCAGGCGGCACCTGCTCCCCCTTCCTAACCCCCTCCCCCACCCCGTGCTCTGCCCCTTTCTCTCTTCCTCCCGGACACTAACCTACAAAGGCTGTGAATGTTACAAAGACTCCTTATTTTTTTACTTATTTTGCGTGTTTAGGGCCACACCCGTGGCGTATGGAGGTTCCCAGGCTAGGGGTTGACTCAGAGCTGTAGCCGCCGGCCTACACCACAGCCACAGCAATACCAGATCCAAGCGGTGTCTGCAACCTACACCACAGCTCACAGCAACACCAGATCCTTAATCCACTGGCTCCTTAATTCCTGGATCAAGGCCAGAGATCAAACCCTCATCCTCATGGATCCTAGTCTGGTTCATTAACTGCTGAACCACAAAGGGAACTCCTACAAAGACTCTTATTTCTGTGTTTTCCTGTTGTAAGGGAAGCGGGTGGCCAGTTTCCTTGCTGCCCATGACTTTCCTGCCAGGTTCAAACACCGTGACCTTGAACACAGCCCTGTGCATTCCGGCCTGAACCCCTGCTTCCTGGCTGAGTCATCTCTCCGATGATTCGAAAGCTTCACCTGTTACTGTATCACCTGTGCTACGTTTATCTTTGACACTGGTTGGGTTTTCATCCCAGGAAGCAGGAGGGCAAGAAAAACATCAAAAAACTCTTTTAAAAACTCTCCGCTCGGTGAGGGTAATGGGCCTGTTCTCAAGGCCACAGCGGCCGCGCAGGCCCACGTGCTCGGGGGGAGCAGGTGCCGGGCGAGAGCCCCGGCCGCACCGCAGGCCCTTCCTCACAACCCGAGGGGAGCCGTCCGCCTCTTTCACACAGGAGCTCCGCCTAGGAGCCTGAGAACTAGATTTTTTGCTACTTATAGTTGGTTTCCTCCACCACAAACGCACGTAAGATGTGTTTGAACCGACAGATGTAGCAGCGGGGTCGGCTGTGGACACTGAGGGGCCGGCGTGTAGCCCTGGGCTGGGGACCCGCCTGGTGAGGGAGGAAACGCGAGTTTTGTTTTGGGGGCAACAGCACAAGAATGGCGCCGCGGCTGCCGCGGGGCGGGGAGGGGGCGGGCGGAGCTCCCGATTCTTCGCGCACCTCGAGCCGCCGCTCGGTGCAGTCACGCCACACCTTCCGTCTTTGTATCAAGGGTCGGCTGAACACTCGCACGGGAATCACAGCCACGGCGAGAGCTGCCAAGGCCGGCCACCCGGTGCGTCTAAAGCTCCGCAGCACGCCGGCCCGGCCGCAGGGTCCTCCGGACCTAACGCAGCAGCCGTGTCCCCGAACGGGCGGCTGGGAGCCCAGGAGAGGCGCTTCCGGCCCGTTCCCTCCACGTGCACCGCCCCCGCTGTCACACAGCCCCGGCAAACCGCACGTGTGCGCTGTGCACGCCTGTGCTCGAGCGTCGGCCTCTGTGTGCACACGAGCCCCAGCACCGGCCGGCGGCTCTGCGCCTCCCCCGCCATTTGCGTGGCGCTGGACCCGGCCGCGCACAGACGCCAGGCGGGTGTGCAGGAGACGTTATTACAGCCTTGCTTCATCGGGTGAGTTCTGCCAGCACAAACGCGCTGCTCGCTCACCTTAAAAGCAAACTCCTCCTGCCCGTCGCGCGCGGCCCTCGCCTCCGCCTCTGCTCAGGTCCCTCTCCACGCGCTTTGCTCCACTCGCCGGACAGCACCTCCCAGCCCTTCGCCCCAAAGCCCGGCTGCTCTGACCCCCGACCTCCTCGTCTTACTTGGCCCATCGGTAGGTGACCATCCAGCAGATGGTCCCGGTGGGACATGTGAAGGGAGCTGAGGTGAGTGGCTGCAGCCCACGGGATCCAGAGGCCCCGCCCGCCCGAGACCCCTCCCCCGCCGGAGCCCCGGGCCCTGCTCTGCCCCTGCCAGGCCCCGCCCTCAACCAGGCAGCCCCCACCGAAGACCAGCTGCCACCTCCAAACAGCACCCCAGCTGCTCATGTCCTTCTAGGCGACAGCAACCCCGGTCTCCAGGCTGCACTCAGTTCCCGCCCCCGCAACTGAGGTCCGCCGGGCCCTTGAGGACCGTCCCCCGTCACGGAGGTCTCCCCTCCCGGAGTCACCTCCTCCTTTCTCGCTGTCACCTCCTCCCTCCGATTTTCCACAGTCCACACCTTGCGCGACTTCGCTAGCTAGGACATCAGCTGCAGGGCTTCATCGTTTGCTCCCGACGGGTCTCGAGTGTGTCCAGAGCCCCCCACTGCTCACAGACGGGACCGAGCCCCCCCACCCCCGAGCTCTGGGGAGGGTCCCGGCCGCTCTTTGGGCAGGGCTGTGGCTCACGGTCACTTGTCACCAGCCTGGCCGCACCAGCCTGGCAGGTGGCAATGCAGCCCCGAGGGAACTGTGGTGTCACAGGCACATGTGTAAAACCAGCCTGCTCGTCTGATGGGCGTCCGATGGGTCCAAAGTGTTTCAAAATGACCCATGACCGTTAATCAGGGGGAGGGGCCGAACTGGGGCTCGTGTCGTTGGCGTGTAAGACGGAGGGAGGGCTCAGGCCGGGAGAGCCCCGTTCGAAGGATGAAGGGCCAGGGTTGGCGCCCACGGGCCCGCCCCCCGAAGCAGCCCTGCCGTGAGGTCTGAGCCCCGGCATCTCTGCCCAAAGGCCTAGCTTCCTGCTGCCAGGCTGTGCCGGGGAAACCCGGCCCCTCCTCTCGAGTCCCTGCCCGCCTCCTGCCTCCAGGGGCTCGGGGGACTGGGGCCAGGACTGCTGGCTGCGCTCACCAGGAGGCGCTCCCCACCCCCCACGGGCAGAGCCGGCTTCGCACCCACGCACCAAGCGTCCCCCACCTTTTAAACGTGTGCTGAGCCTTCCAGGACGCGGGTGTGTGTGCTGCTCGCGAGAGCACTCTTGTTTTCTCAGGGGGTCCCCCAAAACCTTCCCTCGCAAAAGGCTGGCTCCCACCACGCCCCGAGGATCCGGCGACAGCGCAGCCCAGTCCCCGCCGGCCTGGGGATGCCGCCCTCCCGCTGGCCCTTCCGAGCTGTGAAGCCAGGGCTCCGGTTACCACGTGGGCATTTCTCTCAGGACAAAAGGGCCCCGGGTCCGCGGCCCCCACCCCAGCACCTCCGCCCGGAAGAAGAGCTGCCTGAACGAACGCGCACTGACTGCCACAACGCACATGTCCCCGAGACGGGGCCCGCGGGCCTGGGCCGCGCACATTCAAACCACCCGGTGGCCACGTCCGCGGCCGCGCAGCCCCGCCAAACACACGCGACCCCGTCAGCTCCACAGGGAGACCTGCTTCCTGCCCTTGGCCCGGGGATCAGGGTGTGGAGAGACTCCACCCTGCGGCAAGGACCCCGCAAAACGGAGAGAAACCAAGCGGCTGGTCCGGCCTGGAGGGGAGGTGAGCGCCGGGCGAGGACGCGGAGGGAGCCTCCGCCCCGCCAGCCGCGTGGCCCGCCCAAGCCGACGAAGCCTGTTTGTCCGGGAGATGTTTACAGAGGGGCCACGTGCTGCTCTTGGGACCTGCGTGCAGGGCAGGCAGACCAACGCCAAGCTGGCGGGGACCAGTGACACTGCAGGTAAGCCTGTGAAGCTGGGAGCCGGTGGGTCGGGCCTGGGTGGACGGCGTCCGGGAGGAGGCGGCCTGCAGCCTGAGAACGGCCACCTCCAGTGACCTGGGCCGACAAGCCAGCGCAAAGGCCTGAGGCCAGGGGGCTCGAGGACCAGCGGGACCCCAGAGGGGACGGTCCGAGGGGGCGTCAGGGGTCGGCCTGCCGCGACCGGGAGCAACCTCACCTCTGAGCTTTGCGGGCCCGAGTGCGACCTGAAGACCTGGGGCTCCACCAGCAGGCGAGGAAGGGCTCATCCCTCTGAGCCACTTTAGCTGGCACTGGGAGGCACACAGCCCCCGTGGTCCCCAGGCCTGCTTTTCAGCCAGCGCTGAGCGGCCACCGCAGCAAGGCCGCTCAGGGCCATCCACCGCCTCGGCCGGGACTGGGGACTGGAACTCAGACTAGAGAGGCGGCTCCCGGCGACTTCTAACTCAGGTGTCGGGTTGCGGGTCCACAAAGGGGGTGGGAAGACGGGAGAGAGAGGAGGCCGGGGGCTGGACCCCGGGACGGCTCAGGGCCCTCGCACACACCTCTGAAGTCTCTGATTCCGTCACGCATGGTTCGGGAAGGAGGCGTGGCGGGCGGCCTCCATGTGGCTTCTAACCCGGCAACCAGCAGAGGTTTCACTCGGGGGCGGGGCTGGCCCGTCCACAGCGCCCAGGCTTAGGGCCGAGAACAATGGCTTCTGACCACTCTGCGCGCAGCGTCCACGGATCTCCCTGAGCCCTGAGCGCCAAGGCGAGCGAGGGGGCACGGGGGCGGGGCCACGGGAAGCACGGGGGCCACGCCTCTCCGGACGTGGAGCGTCCGCCCGGGAGCGGTCACGGCAGAGGTTCCTGGGAGCTGCCAGAAGCCCGCCCTCTGGAGAAGCTGCGAGAGGCCTCGGGGCGCCCGACCTGCCAACAGCCCCCGTCTTCTTGTTAAATCGCTGGCCCCCCTGAAGCCAGTGCCGAGCGCAGCCGCCCTCCTGCTGGCCTGTCTCCAGCGTCCCGCCGGCCCCGTGGCTTTTCTGCATCCCGCCAAGCAGTGCACCCCATCCGGGGCCCGCACCCCAAGGGCCCACCCCGGCCCCCACCTCCCTGCCCCTCTCCAGACCCGTGACCCTACTCAAGCCCCCGAGGTCCGGGAGCCCGTCCAAGGTGCCCGCCTTCCTGCTGTAACTTCAGCAGCTAAGGGAGAAAACAGACCTAGGGCACTGCAGGGCCCTCCCGTGAAGCCCCCCAGGGCCCTTAAGGAAGGCTGCCCACTCCCGAACACTGGCCGTGCGCCCCTCAGCCCGCCGCCAGAGCCTGGCCCAGCAGCCGGGTGCCGAGAGGGACGCAGAAGGCGACCCAGACCCGCCCGCAGGACGGGGAGCGTGGCCCAGCTCGCTCTGCCCGCGAGCCCCTCCCCGACACTGACAGGGCCCAGGGGCTTCCGAAGGCCAGGTGTCGGTGGTCTGCTTCCTAGTTAGACCGCCTGCCCCCCGGGAGCGCTGGGCCGGCTCCCAGACTCGCGGCAGGCACGGGGCTGACCACGCCCAGGCCGATCCTCCGCCTCGGGCTGCTCCCTGCACGCCCTCTCTCGGGACCACGTAAAGGAGCAGCGGCGTCCGCCAGGCTGGCCTGTGCCCGCGTGCTGACCGAGGTCCCCGCCGGGCCGTGCCGTGTGCTCACAGGAGGTCCGCAGCCTCACCACTTCTGAGGGTGTGTGGAGGCCACACCCAGGCTGCGCGGTGCCGGCCCCCTGCCCCTCGGCTCCGGACGCCACACCAGCCAGCACGGCGCGGGACACAGAGGGGGACGCGCTGGCTCCGCGTGCGCTGAAGCAGGCACCGCCCCCCCCCCCTCCGCCGCACGCACCTGGGGATGCTGGTGAGATAGGTCATGACATTCTGGAACTCCTTGTCCGGGACGTCGCCGAAGGCCGGGTAGTCCGGGAAGGTGATGACGGGGCTGCCGTCCTGCCCCCGCCCACCTGGGGAGAGAGACAGCGCTTAGGCGGGGGGCACGCACCCGCGTCCCGGCGGCACAGTCGCCTCCCGGAAGCACCAGCGGCTCGCTCTGCGGCTTTTACTGCGGGAGAAACGTGTGCTGGTGACGGAGGCACGTGGGAGGGGGTGCGCGGGTCTGAACAGACACCTGCTGCTGGGCCACCGCAGGCGCCCGTCCCGCCGCCCTTCCGGGCACCCTTCAGTGTAACTGGGACTGCGCCGAAGAGAAAGCTGGCGCCCTGCTTCCTTCCTGACGATGGGAACGTTCTCCCCGCCCCTCAGACGGCGGGCGTGATGGTCACTGGAGCGTCGCCTGTGCCTCCCGGCCGCAGCCTCTGCCCGGCGGGGGGGACGGTTCCCTCCGACAGGGGTCAGCCTTCAGCATCGCGGGCGGGCGTCCAGGTGGAAGGGAACTCCCAGGGGAAGGCGCACCGGACACGTGTCACGAGGAACAGCCGGGCGGCGCCGGGGTCGGGGAAGGTGAGAGCGGCCTCGCCGAGGCGGCAGCCGGCAGGGTGGGCGCCCCTGAGCCGCCTCCCACCGACCCGGACCGCGGCGCAGAGGCCGGGAGAGCGCAGGCGGCCACCGCCGCCCCGGGTGGGTCGGCTTCTCCCTCCTCGGGTCCGGCCTGGCGGCCGCGCTGCCCACAGCAGGAGCGGAGTGATGCCGCGTGACCCCAGGGCTGGTCCGCAAGTCGGAGCTGCCTGGGGGCCTGTCACCACGGGAGCCACAGCGCAGGGCTCAAGCGAGGAAACCAACTCTTGCAAGCGGAAATTTTAAGGTGAACTTCCACGGGCGGCGGTGGCAGACAGCTCGCTGGAGGCGAGCCCCTGGGCGGCTGACCGGAGGGCAGACCCCGCGACCCTGCAGGCCTTCGCACTCTGTCCAGGCCGGTCGCCCTGGTGCCACTGGCCACGCGCACAGCTCCGGGCATCACTCTGGGCGGCTGCTGGCCTCCAGCGGGGGTGGGGGGCGCTGTTGCCGGTGCTGCAGGGGGTCAGCTCCATGCGGAGCCATCCAGCGCCTTGTGTCCGCGGTCCTGGCCGGCCGAGAAGCCCTCCGCCCGGCTCGGGCACCCCTGGCGCAGGGTGGCGGCTGTTTGGGCCAGGCGGGCTGTGGCACCATGGTACCTGGAGGTGTCCTCACATCGGGGGGGCAGTGGGGTCCCCGGGGGGGGCAGGCGCCCTCTGCGCTCTGCTCGGGAAGGGCACGGGGGACACGGGAACCCACGACTCTCCACGGTTGCCGTGGACGTTGAAGCTCAAGGTGTGGGTCCTCTAACAAACTCCCAGGCTTGGCGACGTGAACCAGGCCCCGTCCGTCAGCTCTCCACCTGTGGGCCGGACTCGAGGCCGGCTCGGCGGTCCTCTGCCCTGGGCCTCGCTTGCGGAGATCCAGGCCTGGCCTGTGAGCCTCCCTGAGCCCAGCAGCATCCTGCAGGCTCCTTCAGGCTGGCAGCGCCCAGCGCCCGCAGCTGCAGGACTGGGGTCCCCGGGGCACCCTTCGTGCAGGGCCCGGGCCTCTGAGGCCAGCGTCGGCCAGCCTCACGGGGCGGAGGCCACTCCTGCAGAGCCCTGCTGAGCGTCCTCGGCCCCTGAATAATAGCAGAGGCGGGTCTGGGGCTGGGGGTCCCGGGTCCCGTCTGGAGGTACGAGGTGACCCCGAGGAAGGTCGAGGTCGTGAGCTCGCTGCCCCAGCCGTGGCCACGTCCTCTGGGGACTTTGGTTTCTCTGAGGGACACCCTGCCCTCTCCCCTCTCCAGAGCCACATGCGGGTGCGGGCAGGGCCCGGCCTGGGGAGCAGCCCCGGCACCGGGGACAGCAGGTGGGGCGGGGGACCTGAGACCCCTCGGGGACCCAGCACACGGCGACCTTGGCAGGCAGGATGTCCTCATGGAGCAGGGGCAGCACCTGGACCCCGGGGAGGGTGGCTGGCGGACAGGGTCCGGGGACACAAAGCGACCCCAGAACAGGCCGGCAGGGCAGTCCTTGCCTTCGTCACTCGCACCCCAGGGCCTTCCTCCCGCTGACGGAGCTGCGGAAGCCAGACCCCCGGCCCTGGGAGCTGCAGGAAGGCCAGCTGTGCCACACCTGCGCCCACTCCCCTGTCGCCGAAAGCCCTGGAATCCAGGAGCCAGCCGGGAGCACTGGGGCTGCAGTCCCCTGGGGACCCCCTGACCTCTGGCCAGGGCCAGCCAGCTGGCCGGGCCCCCCGTCCCGGGACTCAGCGCCCTGGAGAGCAGGCTGCCCCCCGCGGCTCCGCAGCCCTGCCCACCTGGTCAGGGGGCCCAGCCCCCGCGCAGCAGACCCCCGCCCGCCTGCGCCCGCGCCTCACTCACCAGACAGGTACGCAAAGCGCTTCTTCAGCTGCTCCTGGATGTCGGCGGCGCAGAGCGGGCTGAGGTCCTGGTGCATGATCTCATCTGCGGGAGAGCCGAGCACAGCACACGCGTCACTCGGGGGAGCCGCCCGCTCGCCACACCCGGGTCAGCCCACCGCACACACCCGAGGGGCCCGAGGACTCCAGTTTGTTTCTCGGAGCAGAAAAAGCTGGGTGATTCACCGGTATTCACGTGCATGTGTCGGAGGCACAGAGGGGCGGGCGGGGAGGGGGACAGGCAGGCAGAGGGGGCCCGGGAAGTCGGGCCGGGCTGGGAACTGGGGGACCGGGCCCCAACGCTAGCGGTCAGGGGCAGACACACTTTGGCCTGTGGGCGCCGCCCCTGAGGCCTTCCTCTGCCGTCAGAGCAGAAACCAGGCCACCGCTGTGGGTCCCGACATACACGCGGGCCCTGCCCCCGTCTGACGCTGACCCCAAGGAGGCTGCAAATGCCAGATGGGGGGGTGAGGGGGGCACAGCCTGGAGGCGTCGACCAGAAACGGCGCCTTAGGGTGGCCCCTCTGCTAGCCCGCCCTGTGTGTCCCGAGCTCGCCGGCCCGGCCCGGCCCTCCGCTCTGTGTCCAGCTCGTGGCTGGCGGGTGACTCCGCACATGAGAGGCCTGCACATTCTGTGGCTTGGCCTGGACTTGGGTCCGGGGAGGGACCATGGCCTCCTCCCCTGCCGTCCTCTCCAGCTGCCGGCCACCCCCGCATTCCTCGAGTTCCCGATGGGCTGAGGTCCTGCCAGGCTGTCCCCTTGGTGGCTCTCCCCATCTCTGCCCGCTGGTCCAAGCTCACTCAGCTTGCGGCAGACGCGTAGCCTTTTCCGAAGGCCTCTCCGGGCCTCGAGCCTGGCGGGCCGCAGCACCCTCAGCCCTCATGGCCCAGGGCCCCCACGGCCGCCCCGGCCCAGGGCGGGAGCTCGAAGCTCAGGCCAAGCCATCGAAGCAGAGACGCCTCCCCGAAGCTTCCTTTAGAGCCTGCCTAACTCGGCAAAGTGCGGCGACTTGCACCCAGGCTGCTTCCAGAACTTCTGCCCGTCACAGAACCCGTGGGTGCAGGCTGCTCACCCCAGAGCTGCGCCTGGGAAAACCCAGCCGTGGATTTCCTGGGGGCAAAACCAATCTAGCATTGTGCCTGAGATCCAACACCCCAGTTCAGGTGCAAAAGCGGGACTCCTCCGTACAAGGGGCACACTCGTACCAGTGGACTGTCCCAAACTCATCATTTCAGCGGTCACTGGCCACCCCTCCTAGAGCTGTTTCCAGCCTGCACGCAGGCGGGGACGTGTGCCGCTGGCCACGTGACCCTCCCGTGGACGGCGGGCAGGACGGCCCGAGTCCACCGCATGAAATCCAGCACTCGAGCTGCAGGCGACCGCTGGCTCAGCAGGAAGCGGGCGCCCAGCCTGCCCCGTGTGTGCATCCGGCCGCCCGTCCATCGGGGGTCTGGTCAGGAAGCGGGGTCGCCCTGCTCACCAGCTCGGCGCGAGGGTCAGCGAGGGCCGGCTCTGTGAGCACAATGCCGCACAGATAAGCACCCGTTCCAGACTCCTGTCGCCAGACTCCGCGGAGTCTCCCGGCAATTACCCCGTCAGTTACTTGGAGGGGCAGAGGCTGCAGGGCAGAGGCCAGCACTTCCCTTCGGCCCTGCACGTGGGGGCCGGGGCCCTGGCGGCTGACCCTGTCCCCTGGCACTGGAGCCCATCCGGAAAGGCCGCCGTCTGGGTGCCGTGGGGGCAGATGCTGCACCCGCTCAGGGCCCCTGGGAACTGCGCCCTGCTGAGCTCGAAGCGTCTCAGCCGTCCCGGGGCCCAGCTCGGTTCTACGGGGAAAAGGGAAGGAACCCGCCTGCAGGAACCCACGCTGACGTCGTCCCCTGGACCCTGCCTCGTCTAGGCAGCGACCCGGGACTGGGGCACCCCTTTACCTCTACGCCCTCTCGCCCCAGTGCAACCCTAACCCCGCAGACCTGCGCCCTCGCGCAAACCCGCAAACCCGCCGCGAGGATCCGCTTTGTCCTCGGAGGAGGGCCCGGTGCGCGGAGCGGGCGGCGTCTGGCCCTGTGTCCACAGGAGGGGCCTCTGGCCTGGACCCTCGCTCCCGCAGCCGCAGGCGGGGAACGCACGCGGGGACTGGGCCGGAGCGCCTGGGACCCCGGGCACGTGCGTCCGGGCGGCGAAGGTCCGGGCGAGGGGCCCCACTGCACCAGCGGGAACCTGGAGTCTGGGTTCAGAGGCTGGTCCCCATCTTACTGGTGACCTTGGATCTTGCCGAGGGCAGGCGGGAGTGTGAGGAGGGGTGGGCCGCCGAGGCCTGGGCCGCGGCCGCTAAGGCCGTTACGAGCTAATCCCTCCGTGTTCACAGGCGGCGGCACGTCCACAGCCCAGGCTTTTGCTTATCTTCAGTCAAAACTACAGCAGTGACGCCCTTCGAGCCCACGGTGGAAGGTGGGGCTGCTGCGCCAGCTCACGCGGGCGGGACCCTCCAAACCAGAGCAGAGCGTGTGCAGAGGGACGGTCCCTCACAGGCGACCCCGAGCTGGGGCAGGAGGACTGCTGGGGCCCCGAGCAGGCGGCTCTGCTCCGAGCCCCGGTCAGTGTGGGACCGGCCGGCTCCCCGAGTCCCTGGCCGGGGCTGCTCGGCGTCGCCGGGGCCCTGGGGTCAGCCGGTCGGGCTCTCGGAGACCTGCCCTGCCTGGGCTGGGTCCTCGCCCACAGACAGACCTCCGGGGCGTCCTGAACGGGGTCCTGCGACCGGACTGGCACGAGCCTCCCCCGCCACCGGCAGCACGTCGCTAGCTCAGTTCACTGACGTTCCCCCCGAGTTCCTACCTCAGAAAGCGAATCCTCACGTCTTAAAATAAAAGGCCTTACGGCGCTGCATCCCCGCTGCGGTTAGGCTCCCCCATCCGCGAGACCCAGCGGGAGCCGTGGGGTCCCCCCCCCCGCGCGGGCGCCAGGGAGGAAGCCTGGGCAGAGCCCAGGAAGGCCCGAGGGACAGCCGCGGCGCCATCTGTGCAGACGAGGCCCGGAGCCACCCACGGGCAGACCGCAGAGCTGCACCCTCCGTCCCCCCAGGCCGCAGCCCACGCCGGCGTGTCTGCACTCGGGCTGCGTGGGGGAGCAGCTCCTGGGGGCCTGGGCGAGGCTGGCGCAGAATCAACGCGGAGTCCCCACCTGGTCGCGCGGCGGGTCCCCTCCCTCCGCCAGGCCCCGCCCTCGAGAGCAGGCAGGGCGGCTGGGGCACGTGGCCGCCCCGCTGGGCACATGAGCTCAGCTGCCAGCACGGCTCTGAGCGACTTGGCCAGGGCCTCTCCGAGCGGCTAGGGTCCGAGGGTCCAGCCCAGGGTCTCACCCGAGCTGTGGGCCAGAGGGAGCCGGGTGGGGGGAGCAGCTGCCGCACCACTTATTTCTCCCTTCACGGAGCCGGGCTGCCCTGGGTGCAGCTGGGGTCCAGGCCTGTGCTGGGATGGCCGGGCCCTCCCTGGGCGTGGGGGGCCCTCTGGCTGGGGCCTGAGAAGCACCTAGACAAGGGCCTTGGGCCCCACGGAAAGCCCTGAAGGGGCAGCCTGCACAGGCAGGGCCTCCTCCGCGCCCTCATCTCGGTGCTCAGGGTGGGGTCGGGCGCCCCTGTGCGCGGCTATCACCCGCCTGGCGGCCCGTGGTCTCTAGCCCGCTCCTCTCGCGGCCTCCCTGCAGGTGGGGCCCTCCGGCCACAGGCGTCACACACGCGAGACGACGACTCAGCCAGGGACAGAAGGTGGAGGGACTGCGGGGAACTTTTCAGTCAAGATTCCCGTGCCGGGCGCCACAGGCCTCACCCAGAGGGCTCGCTAACAGACTCCGGCCGTCCACGGACCAGCAACACGGGAGACGGAGACGCAGCGTGGGAGAGAGGCGGAGGAGGGGGCGGCGGTGGGGAGGGGCTGGGGGCCGCCGGTGGCGCTGCCCCGCTCACAGCGGGTCCCTCCCTGATCTCATGACAGGACAGAAGGCGCTGGAAGCCGACTCAGCTGCCGCTGTGGGATGGAGCCTGGTCTCGCCACGCGCGCTCATCCACATGCAGGCCTGGCCTCCCGCCTCCTCCCAGAGCGGCCTGAGGAGTGACCTTCTTTGTAAACAGCAGGCGCCAGCGGAGGCCAGCACCCAGCCCGCGGCACGGCAGGAAAGGGCCCGCCGGCAGGTGCCCCGCAGCCTCCCCGAAGGGGTTTACGTGCCAACGACTCTGGGGAACTGGACAAAGGCTTTTTTGGCAGGAAAACCGCAGGTTGATTCTAGTGACTGGGGCCGCGGGGTGGGGGGGGAGCCCACCAACCCTGTTTATTCACGAGTTCATTCATCTTAAAAGGGAAGCACGCATTAGAAAAACACCTAGGATTTTTACGGGAAAGCGCTCAGAGTCAGAGCTGGTTAGCAGCAGCGTGGGCAACGACCACCAGGGCCGCAGCGCGGCTCTCCACACAGCACACCCACGCGGGGCAGCAGAGACCCCACAGACGCCAGGGCGGCCTCTGAGTCCCTGGGTGCCCTCAGAGACCCTTCCAGCCCGGTCGCCACGCTGCTAACCTGTCCCGGAACAACGGCCCGAGAGCTTACGGTGGGTGCAGAAGTGAACGACAGACGCCTGGACCTGGACGCCCGGGTGTGCACAGGCCCGGGCCTCACCCACCCGGACACCCCTGACCCGCACACACACACACGCACACACACCCCCCACACGCCCACACGCGTGCACACGCACTCCCCCCAGTCTCCTCGTGACAAAATCAGAAACTTCACACACCGAAAGCTAAGGTGTGGCTGATTCATTAAAATTTACAAAACACTTATTTAATGAATTATTCATCAATCCTTGGCAGAAGCACCCCGTGGAAAAAACGCAGTCGTGACGGGCGACTTCTCAGTGAGCACCTTCCAGCCTCAGGGACTCGGAGGGAAACCGGGTGCCCGCCTGAGCCCGCCTTTGTTCTCCGATGCCGGACCCTCCCCCAGCCGGGCAGGTAGGGGAGGCCACCCTGGGTGGCGGCGCAGGGAGCCCAGGCACCCCGTCCGTCCAGCCCTGCGTCCGTCCAGCCCTGCGTCCGTCCAGCCCTGCATCCGCTGGCGCCCAGAGCCCCCCCCATCTCCAGAACAAAGGAGCTTCCCCGGGTGAGCTGGCGACCGAGCCCGGGACGACGGCCGGACGAGGGCAGGACGGGCAGGGAAGGGGACACCGGCACGCCCACCCAGGACGCTCCCCTCCACGCCCAGCCCGCACCCAGGTCCCCTGTGCCCCAAGGCCCCCTCCCCCAGCGCCACCCCCCACCAGCTGGCACACCTGTGCGGGTCTTCAGAAGCAGCCACAGCGCGGAGAGGTCCCGCGACAGCAGGGAGAGGAGGCTTAAGGTCATGCTGTCGCCGCGGCCGCGTCAGGAGGCGGCGACCTGCCTCCCGGAACGCCTGTGCTGGGCGCACAAAGGGAGGCGGCCGGGCTCCATGTCTGGGCCGCCCGCCCAGCGCCAAGGGCCGCTCTCCCCGGGGCCTCGGCTTTGCCGCGCGGTCTGGAGCCGCGGCAGGTTAACTGTGGGGCGCGGTGGCGGGGCTCCCACGGCGTCGCTCCCTCCCGCCGCGTCCCAGCCCCCCTGCCGGGCCGCTTAGCGCGTCTCCGCTAAGCCAGCGGGGAGGGCGCGGGACCGGCCGAACCGCGGAGGCGCTGTGCTGCCCTCCGGGGAGGCCCTGCCCCGGGGCTGCGGGCCGCTTCTGTGTGCCCGCAGGTCCCTGACGGCCAGACCTCAGAGCGACGCCCCAGGGGGCAAGCAGGAGGAAAATGTGACAAGGGGGCGTGGCCACGGGCAGGGGTCCCCGGGGAGCTCATTAAAATGCAGGGTTTGGTTGAGGGGGGGCTCAGAGGACGCCAGGCTGCTCTCCCAGGAAGGACCCGAGGGGCTGGGTGCAGCCTGGAGCCGACTGCGGGCTGGACCGGGACCGGGGGAGACTGAGCGCTTGCTGGGCGGCGCGAACACGGCCTGTCCGCTCCCTCCTGGGAACACGTCGCGGGCGCTCACACCCAGCCTGGGCCCCGGGCCGCAAACGCAAGCAGAGGCCGCAGAGCTCGCAACTCGGGCCGGGGGCGCCGGCCACTGTGGCGGCTGACGCGCCTCATCCACACGCTTGTCACCGGTCGCGCAGCTGCGGGTCTGACCCGGTCTTTGCTGGACGACGGTCCCCGCATCCCCCTGGCTCCTCTGAGGCCTCCCACTGACGCGGGCATGCGGACCCCACAGGCACAGCCCTTGTGCCGTCACCCGGGCACACCGGGCAGATCAGGTGCTCACGCCTGAGGCTCACACCGCCGGCAGGTCCCGTCCTGAGCACAGCCTCCAGGGCCACCCTCGGGGTGGCTGTGGTCTGACCGCTTGGACCCACAGGCCGCCACGGCCAAGGCTGGCCCCTCCTGCCCCAGGGACACTTCGGGCCTCGGGCGGTGGACGCCTGGCGAGGGGCCGACCAAGAGCCTGAGAGGCGACCGTTCAGAGTCCCGACTTTCACCAGAAGGTCGTGGTTTTCACAAGGGACGCCGCCCTGCCCCCGCGCCGAGCCACCGGGGTCCTTCCGTCTCCCGGCCAAGACCGTCTCCCAGGCAGTCGCTCCATATGCAGGCTCTGTTCTCCGGAGGTGACAGCAGCCACACGCCCGCCGAGACTGCGGCCAGGGCCACCTGCCCAGGGGACGTGCCCGCAGCACCTCAGGCGGGGGGAAGGGACACAGGTCCACCCGTGTGGCTCTCTGGGGCCTGGCGTCTCTGCACCCATGCCTGCACACCCAACTGTTCCCCGCGGGGCCTGGGCCGCAGCCTCCGGCACAGACTAGGGCCGCCTCCCCCGTGCAGCCCACTGGGGTTTCCTCGCTGTGCTGACAGTTCCAGGACCATCAGTCTGGTCCGTGGTCTTCACGTCCACCCAGTGCTGTGCTCTCAAGAGTGGGCCATGAACGGGGTGGCGGGACGGGTGTCGAAGGGCAAGGGGCGAAGGGCACGCACACATTCCCCGAAGTCGCAGGGCCGATGGCCACTCTGGGGACGGCTCTGTAGCCGGTGCCCCACAGAGCCTGCCGGACACACGGCACCGGGGCGGCTGAGCCCGGAGTGGAGCCCGGACACACCGGACACGTGGCTCTCGGGCTGGCGGGCAGGCCGCAGCAGGGGCCGAGGGCTTCATGACGTCAGCCCCGATCAGCTGACGGTAGGCCAGTCACTTCCCTCGAAAACGGGCCAAGTCCCAGACCTCTTCAGATCTCTCCTCGCCTGAGGCACCATGGAGCCACCGCGGGCGCGCAAGCTCGCCCAGGCAACGCGCCCCGAGCTCGGAGCCAGGCCTGGGGCCAGGAGGTATTTGCTTCAATGTCCTCAAGGGTCAGGCCTGGAGATTCTGCGCATATTCAGACCTTTCTGACCTCAGAATTGTACACGGCCTCACCCAGCAGCACACGCGCGCCCGCAACCAGGGCAAGAAGGAGAAGCAGCAGCAGGAGAGCAGGAAGCTGGGGGCTGCCGAGCACGGGCCCGGGCGGACGCGGCCTCGCAGGGGTGCCCGGTGAGTGTGGAAAGGGCCTCTGGAAGGAACCGTCCTACACTGTCGGCGGGAATGTAGCTCCCGGCCCTGGGCGTCCACCCGGAGCAGACTGCTGTTGGGAAAAGACACGTGCGCCCGCGTGCTCGCGGCGGCACTGCTCACAGCAGCCCAGACACGGACGCAATGCAAACGTCCACCGACAGATGAGTGGATTAAGAAGACGTGGAACAGGAGTTCCCTTCATGGCTCAGTGGTTAACGAATCCGACTAAGAACCGCGAGGTTGCGGGTTCGATCCCTGGCCTTGCTCAGTGGGTTAAGGATCCGGCGTTGCCGTGAGCTGTGGTGTAGGTTGCAGACGCGGCTCAGATCCCGCGTGGCTGTGGCTGTGGCGAAGGCCAGCAGCTACAGCTCCTGTTAGACCCCCAGCCTGGGAACCTCCATATGCCGCGGGTGCAGCCCTAGATAAAGGCAAAAAGACAAAAAAAAAAAAAAACAAAAAAAAAAAAGAAGACGTGGAACATACACGCAGCAGAACCCTGCTCAGCCGTAAAGGGAACAAAGCGATGCCACTTGCGGCAACATGGATGCTCTCAGCCTCAACCACCGGTGACAAAGTGGGAGGGGCCGGCCCCCACTCACAGGTGCGCCTTGTTTGCTGAGGCCTCCCTCCCCACCTGGGCCTTTTGTCGTCATGGCAACCGGCCAGGTGTCCCTGCTCAGGAAGGCCTCGGGCAGCAGGGACGCTGGACGCAGCGGTCCTCCTCATGCCTGCTGGCCACCGCCCTCCCCCATGTCCTGTCACCGGCCCGCCCCCTGCCCCCTCAGGCTCCATGAGGCTCTAAGGGCTCTGCCCCGTTGCTTGAGCCCTGCGGCCCCGTCTCTCCCCAGCCGGCCACGCCGTCCCTGCCCCCAAGGTCAACCTGGGGTCACAGGACAAGCAGCAGCTTCTTGGGGTGATGGGCAGGCCCTGAGGAGCTGACGCGGCGTGGGGGTCCTCCTGGCCACGGCCGGCCCCGCCCAGCCCTCTCCGGCTCCCACACCAGCTCCAGCCCCAGAACTGTGTGACCCCAGCGAGGCACGCTGGGCCCTGTCCTCGGGCCACGTGCCACGAGGCGCGGGACGCAAAGGGAGGGCTTGTGGGCAGCTGGGCCCTGGGCAACCTGTCAGCTCCCGGGGGCACCGCGCTCCTCATGCCCAGCGAGGGGTCTGCAGCTGCCCCGCCGGCTGCCCCCAGGTCCCAGGTCCCGGCTCGAGGCCTGTGGGTCCCGGCCGATCCCAGGCTCCACCCAGGAGTCCCCTCCCTCTGGATCCCGTTACCCACCCCCGAGGCTTCCTGTTGCCCCTGGTTTGGTCTGCAGCCTGGACTAGAGTCTCCTGGGAAGGCGGGTGGGTCAGCCCATCCGCTCAGCCCTGTCCAGCGCCCACCCCCACGAGCGCCCCCCACAGCTCAGGCAACAGGGGAACCACCCGCAAGGGAGAGTCTTCCTGTCAGACTGGAAAACCACACTTGACGGGAGCTGCAGACGCCACCGCTGCCCCCCCCCGGGGCCGCCGCCCACCGCTCCCCGCCCCCACCAGGGCGGGGACAATGCCCCATTTGTTCCACGCAAGCTGCGACCTGGACAGAAATGGCCCTTCCTTCTAGATCAACAGCTCCGTGTCACAAACCTGGCCAGTCAGGGCCGCGTGAGGGCAGGTGCCGGGCAGAGGGCAGACACAGCTGGGCCCTGGGCTGAAGGACAGCCACCGAGCCAGGGCAGGAGGCGCGGGGAGCTTACGGGGGCAGCCAGGAGCCCTGCTCGCCCAGGCCGGCACGCAGGGCTCTCTGCCGCCCCACATCTGGCTCAGGTGACCCGCAGGACCCAAGTGAGGTGCACGCCTGCCCCACAGCCCCTCCAGCGCAGGAGAAGCACGGGGAGCTGGGGTCGCTCCTCGGGGGCAGGCGCCTGGTGCCGGGCCCTCCGAGGCTCTGTGGCGCACGCAAAGCCGGCCCGTGGGACACGCCCGCCAAGCTCCAAGGCCAGGCCCCAGCACGAGGCGCAGGTGGCACCCCCACTGCTTTCCTTCTGCTCTTGTGTGGGCTTCAGGCTCGCGTTTTTAGAGGGCAGACCCCGCAAAGCATCTGAGAAGCATCGCACAGGCTGGCAGAGCAGCCCCGCCCACAGAGCAAACAGCCGGGCTGCCAGCTGTCCTTCGAGTCCCCGAACGCGGATGCCGGACCCACAGGCACACCTGGACGCTCCGGCCTCCGTTCACACCCCCGCAGCCCCCCAGCCCTTCGGAGCCGCCGCCTCTGCGACTTCCACACCTGCTGGGGGAGGTGGGGCGCCTGACAGAGGTCCCCCGGCGCCCCGGCCCTGCCGGCCGACGCCCTCCCGCCACGCACCCCCCGCCCCGCACTGGGCAGCAGCGTGAGCCAGCCCGCTGCCGCTCCGGGCCCACCTGCAGCCAGCGGGGCCGCGTCCAGCCACCTCGGGGCCTCCTGGTTTCAGGGCAGAAGCTGAGCTTCCTGAGACTCAGAGCTCAACCCCGAAGCCACGGGGGGTTGAGTTTCACTTCCCGTGGCCACTGACTCAGTTTTCATTCACCAGTCGAGTATTTTTAGCCGGACACCCGCTCGGTGGGTGCTGCCATCCTGCGGACAGCCCTCCCGGGGTGGGGTGGGCTGGGACCTGGACATCACACGAAAGAGGGAACAGACGGCAAATCAAAACAGAAACTGCCGCTGGATTAGCCTCAGGCCAGGCAGGCTCAGGGCACCGGGCTGCGTCCTGGGCAGTGCCCACCCCACACCAGCACCACAGGGTCCACCCCTCCACGCAATAGCTCGGGGTCTCCACCCGGCTGAGACGCAGGCCCGGGCCGCTCCCACCATGGCCATCCTCTAGGGAAGCAGGGCTGCAGCCCAGGGAGGCGTCTGGTCACGCCCCCCCCAGGTCAGCTCGCCCGGTGCCGTGGTGACCAGAGGCTCGGTTTGGTACGAGAACCGTTCCTGCCGCTGTGACCGCCACGCCTCACGCCTGGGGCCGAGGGGCTGCGCTCGGCCGGCGCGCCTGACTGTGCGGGACTAAGGCTGCTGCTCCTGACGCCGACCACCGAACCGCCCGTCTGCGGAGCGGGCCCCCGACGCCAGGGTCACAAAAGCGAAGCTCCAGCTGCCACGAGTCAGAGCCAGGGTCAAGGGAGACAGGCCTGGCTGGGTCAGTCCCGGTCACAGTGGCCCCAGGGGCTCCCCACAGAGGGGACGGGCCCAGCCCAGGGCAACATGTCCCCGTCCCTCACGGACGGACGGAGGACCAGGTCCTGCCAGGACGCCCAGGAGGTTTGCTGGCCTCGCAGCTGCCGGGACGGTGACCGCAAAGGCGTACGGGACAACCCAGGCTCCGGTGGGTCACCGGCCTGCGCCCCCGTCACGGGATCGGCAGCGCCACGGGCCGACGGCTCCGCTCTGCGCTCTGGGGCCTCCGCCGTCCAGCCCACTGACAGGGGTCGGGCTGCAGCTCTGACGGGCGTGGCGCTGACTGTGCCAGGCTGCCACGCGGGGACAGAGGCCGAAAGGCTCGCACGCAGTGTCCCCGACGCCGAGGGGACACAGACGACCCGTGACCACGGGGCCGCCCTCCCCGGTCCCCACAGGAAACACACCACCACACGGCCCCGCCCGTCCCAACACGCGCCCGCCGGTGACCCCAGAGGACTCACCCCCGGCGGCAGACAGCAGCCGGGAGCACTCGGAGTAAACGTAGTAGCTTTTCATCTCCGCCACGGAGATCCGGCGGCCGCGCCCCGCTGCCATCAGCCTCCAGCCACCGCGCTCGGCTCCCTGAAACCCGCCTGGGCCAGCTGGCCGTGGACGTCCACTCCACCCGGACCCGGACCTGGACCCGGACGAGCCGTGCGGGCGGTTACGCCCCGCGCGTTTACATGCGGGCAGGGTGTTTACACATGGGCAGGGCGGCCGGCCTCGGGTCAAGGCACTGGGGGCCCGTGTGCGGGCGACGCTTCCTGTGCTTTTCTGCGGGGGAGAGCGGTGTCGGGTCGACGTTCATGTCATGGAAACGTTCACGGATGGCACCGTCTGCCAGCAGCACGTCGCGGCCTCGTCCCGGCTGCCGGAGCCCGGGAACAGACGGGCGGAGGCCGTGTTTGCTCAAGGAAGGTGAGCGAGAGGGGACACGGTGCCACATTCCTCTCCCGCCCTCGTCCCCTCCCAGACTTTCCCTCCAGGCTGTGCTGTGAAGCCCCGGCCCCACCTGGAGACCCCCCAGGGCCCAAGGGGAGCCCCTCACCGGGGCTCAGAGGTCGCGGGGCAGAGTCTGTGGTCCCCAACCAGCAGGTGCCCAGCGAGACTCCCCGTAGGCGCTGGAGTCCAGCCGCCCGGACCACGGGGCTTGGGGCGGGGGGCTGGGCTCCTCGGAGCCCAGAACCCACAGACGCCTGAGCCCCGCCCGACGTCCTCCTCAGGTCTGGGGACATCGGGGAGCCTGGGGCAGTCACAGCAGTGACTTCCATCAAGTTGTCTGAAATTTAAAGTAATAAAAATGCTGAGTCCCCAGAGGCCCTCAGACTGTGAAGCTTCTGACCCAGAGGGCCAGGAGGAGCCCGAAAGGAGACGCCGCCGGGCAGCCCTCTCCGCCCAAAGCACTTCAGCCGCAAGGGCGCCACCTCTCCGTCTAGAGCACCCACCAGCTCGGCCTGGCTCCAAAAAGCCACCCAGAACAGCCACGGGGAGGAAGGGCGACCCCACTCTCTGTTACTCCCAGAAAGATGGCACCCAGGAGGGCGAGCAAACCCGCTGCGGGCGAGACCCACGGGACCCAGGCCGGTGTGGACCACTTCCCCAAAGCAGGCTCGCTCCCGGCCGCTGTAAGGAGGCCCTCGCCACCCGCTTCTGGCCTCGGCACAGACGCGCCCCCGCCTCCCAGCGCCATGGGAACGGCAGCCCCGCGCCCTGAGACCTGGTGTCCCAAGCAGGTCCAGCTAAGCGAGGACGGCGGCGCGGCCAGAGGCGGTCGGGCCGGGTCAGGACCCGCTTCGCGCTGGGCTCTCCTGGAGCAGACGGCGGAGCCCGAGCAGACGCTGGAGCCACGGGCCACCTAGGCCTCTGAAAGGGCCTCAGGGCTGATTCCAGCGCCTTCAGGTGCATAGGTTTTCCAAAAGAAAAGAAACAGCCCAAAGGCGTCACCCACCGTGTCCCGGTGCTTCTAGTGCAGGCAGCCGAGCAACGGATTTCCTCCAGAAAAATCCTTTTTATTTTTATTTTTTTGCATGTGACCTTGAGTTCAAACATTTCCCTCTTCTTTATTAGCTGCCAGGAAGCTCCGAGGGAAATTTTGTGCTCACTTGCAGGGATCTGCCAGCTCACCCATGGGTCTCAAATGTGTTTATCTGCTTTTTATTTGTTAGTCTTTTTAGGGCCGCCCCCGCGGCATACGGAGATTCCCAGGCTAGAGGAATCAGAGACATAGCCGTCAGCCTACACCACGGCCACAGCAACACGGGATCTGAGCCACATCTACAACCTACACCACGGCCACAGCAATGCCGGACCCTCGACCCACTGAGCGCGGCCAGGGATCAAACTCACGTCCTCATGGATCCTAGTTGGGTTCTTACCACTGAGCCACCGCGGGAACACCCGTTTATCTGCTTTTTAAAAGTCAGTTCCACTTCTGTATAAAACTGTCCACGATAACCAGAAACTTGTTGCAATAAAGGCCTTCGGTTGCCAAGACCACGGCTGGTTTTCCTGCCCTACTGAGACCCAGTCCCGAATGTCCCAAAGCAGAGCCTGTCCCCGCACACTGGAGGCAGCGAGAAGGTCCACTCCGGCGATCAAAGAAAACCGCAACATCGCAGTCACGCTTTCCCCTGGGCCCTCGCCTGCTGTGGGAAGCCTGGGACCAGACCCGGTCAGACCCGAGCCCTTTCCACGCTCACCCGCAGGAGGATGTGGGAGGTCCGTCCGCAGGGGCGCGGAGGCCGGCCCGACCCAGACACGGGAGGGGTGGGTTTGCCAGGAAGAAGCCAGGACAACTCCTGGGCGCGGAGGACAGCCTGGCGGGAGGCTTCTGGGGAGCAGGAGAAAGCGAGGGAGAGGGAACCAAGCCTGGAAATGCAGGGACAGAGCAGAGGGGGGGAA
>PVHT021183655.1:108076-137946 GCA_004024745.2 Catagonus wagneri | reverse complement strand
GAGGGCTGGGGACCCCCAACTGTCCCTGGAGACCTGTCCAGTGGGGAGGAGCTGATGGGGGGGCGGGCTCGGCCCCAGACGAGGGAAGAGGAGCCGGCCTTCTCCGGGGCCCCGTCGGCGCACAGCCCCGTCTGGGTAGCGCTCTGTCCCCGTGGTGGAGGTGGGCGCACCCCGGCCGTCGGTCCTCACCGCCACTCCCAGTGGCCCGCCTGCCAGAGGGTGGGCGCCGGGCTGCGGCAGCGCAGGCCTCCAGGTCCGTCTGTCCGTCCATCCGCCGTCCTGACCTCAGTTACCTGGCCATAGGCTCTGGGAAGCCGCCAGGGTTTCTGCCGCCCGCCCCGCCACTGGCTCCGTCCCCCGGGGGTGCCTTCGGAGGCTTGAACAGGGCAGGAAGAGGGCCTTCAAAATCAACTTCTTAAGCTGTGAGCAGGACGGTTGAAAAAAAGCAGGTGGTCAGGCCCCTGGGGAAGGAAGTGTGCACCCGGGGTTCTGGGCCAGCGGGAGGGGCCCCAGGTGGCCCGCCACCGCCGGGGACCGGAGGGCCCAGGGGCCCGGCCCTCCCAGCTCCAGAGCCAAACGCTTTGCCACTTACGGATGAAAGCCGGCTGTGGGGGAGCCGTGGGCCGGGTGACCCGGGCACTTAGTCCTAACACGGACCTGAATTCACAGAGGCATTTTCCCCTTTGTGTCCCTGCTTGGAACCGTGTCTGGCTCACGGCAGGTCTTCAGGAAAACCTCGTAGACAGAAGGCGGGACAGGCGTGGCCCCCACACACCTTTCAGCACCTCCTCCCACCCAGGTGGGGTCTGCCGGACGCAGCCCTCTCCCACGGGGACCTCCGCCCGTCCAGGGGGCAGGAGGCCGGCCTGTCACCTGCACCTGTTGGAGCAGATAGAGGTCAGCAGGCTCTGACACTAGGACCAGCCCTCAAAAGAGTGAGACTAAATCAGCCAAGAAGCCCCTTTGTGCCCCGGGCCTGGCTGGTCCAGGTCCACCGTCCCTCGGCCCCGTGCGGTGAGGCCTCTCGGGCGTTGCGAGTCTGGTCCCGGCTGTCGGCAGAACCCGGCCCGCCTGTAACCCAATAGGCCTGCGCTGAGCCGGCATGAATAATGCAGACCGGAGGCCAGGAGGCGCAGGGCCCCGCCTGCACGAGGCTGCCTGGCCAGGCAGGAGGTGTTCTCAGGGACACAAACGGTTTAAATTGCAAACACCCTGGGGGCTTCGTAGGAGGCCTTGTAACCGTGATCTTGGGTCCCTCGGCCGCGACCTCTTGTCCCTCAGCCGTGGCCCCAGCTCAACTTTCAAGGTGCCCAGTCCCCGTGGAAAGCAGGAAACTCACCCCTGACTCCCTAGAAGGAGGTGCTTCCTGGCCTGGGATTTGCAACCACAGCCAGTCCGCTGTCGCCTGTGACACAGAGGCTGCCGCCCTCGAGCGCAGAGCCGAGCCCCACAGCACGGGCCTCGGCGCCCACGGCCCTGGCCGAGTTCTGATGCTCCAAGGAGGGGAGCCGCTCGCACTGCGGGGCCGCAGGGCCAGGCATGGAGCTGGGACAGGGCCCCCAGGCCCAGGCACCACTGCCACGGCCCCGCAGCCCTGGGCCTTGGTACGATCTTGGACACGGGAGGCTGGGCCTGGAAAGGCACCATCTACTGTCACTGAGTAGTGACGTGTCGTTTCCACAAACTCAAATCAAAGCTTCTTACCTTCATTTGAGACGGTCTGGGTAAAGCCTGAGACCCTTTCTCATATTTATTTTTAATCCGTGGTTTCAAATTGAGATTCTCCTCTCCAGCTGGCCTTCTCTCGGCTGGTAAACGCCTGTGATGCGTAGGTGTTGTTTTCGGGCGGGGCCACTTGTGTCAGAACATGCGGGAGGGGCTGGGCCCCGTCGTGGATAAGAGGAGGTGACCTCAGCCTTGGCCGAGCTCATGTCGGGAAATTGTATTTAGCAAATCTATTAAGACTGCACACAAGGAAAAACCAGCTGGCGATGAGAATATAGTGAAACCTCAATAAAGGAGTAATGAGTATTCCTGGGCCTGTGACTTCTGGCCCAGCCCTTAAGAGCACACGCTGGCTGGCACTGACCCAGCTGCCACCAAGAGGGGACAGCACAGACTTCGGGAGGGGGCTGGACGCGTGTCCTGCAGGGCTTCCCAGACAGCCTGTCTTTTTGCTGAGATTTTCCGTCTCTGCTCCCTTCAAGCGCTGGGTAACCCCCCGAGGCCGGTAGAGACGCTGCCTTGAAACCCCTGAGAAGAACCCTGTGACCATGTCACCACGTGGCACTGAGACTGGTTTCCTGGTTCTTGGCGGACAGAGAACTCCTGTGGGGACACACTTGGGGGTTTCAAGTTACAGAACCGCCCCCCAACCCCGCATTTCCCGTGACACAACGCCCTCGTGTGGGCACCTCCTGCCACTGCAGGTGACCTCTGCTGATGGGGAGGGGTTCCTCTTTGGGGGCAGGGGTCACTGCATTCCCACGGGATGGGGGGACACCAGAAGGGGGCACAGGGCCTGGTCACAGCTGAGGGTGGAGGCCCAGGACCCCGCATGGCCCCGGGGTGGGGGCAGGCCCTCCTTGTCTCCTGACTCGAGCTGCGCCCCCAGCCTCGCTCTCTGCCTTCCCTCCACCCGCAGAGCCTCTAGCGTTTCGCTGCAGTAAGTCCTGGGTGGGCAGGTGCTCGACTCCCGACCCACAACCCGAGTCAGTGTGTATCGTGTTAGGGTTAGCAGGTGACCGGGGCTCTCGGCCTGGACGGCAGGCCGGCCGGTCTGCGCTGCACTCCTCGGGGTGGGGCGGGCGCCAGCGCCCAGCAGGGAGTGTCGCCGTCTGGGGTATTGCAGGAATAAAGGCCAAAGCCCGTGTGCACACGGCCCCACCGTCCACTGCACCCCGGCACCCGCCGCTGGGGCCCCACCCAGGCCAAGTGGCCCTAACCCAAGCTCCTATTCCCCAGGGTTCACGGGCGCCTCGCTCGTGCACAACCAGGGGCTGAGAAGAATCTCACAGAACCTACAGCACCTACTGGTCCGTGGGGGTGAGAGCACCAGACGCACCTCGGCTGCAGCTGCCACAACGCTCGGCTTGTTGGTTATTATGTTTTTCAGAGTCAGCCCTTCCGTATGAAATTGCCTCAGAAGCCCCGTGCGGCTGCCCTGCCAGGCCAGCCTTCAAGGTGGCCCTGTCCCCACCCTGCCCCTGGGCTGCAGCTCCGCTCAGCAGGTGTGGTCGAGGACGCGGCTTCGGAAGAAAGGGGTCAACACAGAAAGACAGGAGCAGCAGGACAGCCACACGGGGCCCGCCAGGCGGGGCAGACAGGCGCGGGCCCTCTCTGGACCTGGTGAGAGCTGGGGACAGAGTGTGCGTGTGTGTGTGTGTTCATGTGTGAGCTGTATACATGCATGCACGTGCATGTGTGTGTGTGTGTCGTGTACAGGTGTGCCTGTGTGTGCAGGCATGTGTATGCACGTGGCTGTGTGTGTGCGTATATACGTGTGCGTGTGTTCCGTGTGTTTGTCCCGTGCGTCCGCGCCATGTGTGCGTGATGAGGGAGCGCGCGCGCCAGGACCCACCACAATCTAGAGCGATTATCCCTGTTTTCAAACTTTTATTTTCACCCTTTTCTGCTTAGATAGAAATTGCATTCCTTGTTTGCTACAAACGACAAGTGGCAGAGAAGTGTCCTCAGAGTCTCCGGGTCAGTAAGGCCCGTGCAGCGGGGTGGCGGGCGGTGACATTGTCACCACCGTGGGTGTCTGAGCCGCCACCAAGTGGGCGATCTCCTCGGCTCCCACAGAGGCCCGAGTGCCCGGCCCAGCGCCCTGCAGGGACCCGGAGGCTCGCACACAGGCTGAAGGGCAGCTGTGCAGGCCTCTCTGGGGAGACTCCCGGCTCAGGCCTCGGGGGGGCGCGGACAGCTAGAGCGAGGACGGGGCTGGTCGGGGTCTGCACCCGCGGCGGCTCGCAGCCGCGGTCCTGGAAGACCGACGAAGAAACCCCGCCACGAGGAGTCACCGTGAGCCCCACCTGGCAGTGGGGGGCTGCCCCGCACAGTGTCCCCCCGGCCCCGGCCTTGTCCCCGGCTCCAGAGCGACGCCCCTCCAGCCCCGCGGGGAAAGAGCCGTGAAGCGCCTGGAGGCACAGTCGTCACGTGGGGCACAAAGCTGGTCTTGAGTCGCTGCTGCCCAAGTGGCCGGGGGGGCGGGGGCGCTGGGACCCCGGCAGCGTCTCGGCTCTTGAGCCTGCAGGGGCAGCCCTGCTCTCACGGGTGGGTGTTGACGGATCCATTTTTCCTGTGTTCATTTAAGTTTTAAAGTTTTGAAAACGAAAGTAAAGCGACTCCAGGACTTTTGCTGCCTGAGCGCAGCTACACAGCTTGAGTGTCCTGGGCGCTCCTGAGCAGGCCACCGGAGCGCGGGGTGGCGTGCGGCCTGCGACTTTACTCCAACAGACCCTCCCGCTGACGGAATAACTGCTTAGCCGTTTTGGGTGTGTCACCCACAGCAGATTTAGCCCCAACCGCCAGATAATCTTTTAGCGTGGGTCCCATGTAAAATTTGGGACACACACAAAAAGCTACTTGTTGTTTATCTGAAATTCAGCCGTGCCCGGCGCCCTGTACAAGCATCAGATGAAGGCAGAGGGTCCCCACGGTGCTGGCTCCCCAGCAGGGGCTGCATTTCCGCCCCACGGGTCCCGGGCAGGCACTCCCACAGGGCCAGGGCGGCCAGGGGCCGGGCCACACCACCCGCTGAGCTTTAAATCATCGTGTTCACGGCCAGGAGGACCCCGAGCACACCGAGCAGCTTTGGAAGCCAGCAGCGGTCTTTCATGCACCTGAACGTAGCGAGCTGGGATGTACGGCCAGTCCTGACCGAGGCGTCCCATCCTCGGACACAGAGCCAGCCTTGGGGACGGCACAGTGGTCCGTGGGGCCCGCAGCCCCAGCCTCCCCAGCCCAGGTCCTCGTCTGGGGCTCCCACATGTTCGGGCGGCAGTTGCAGGTCACAGACCAAAAAGCACCTGGTGGTTCTTCAAGGACCTTCCAGAACATCGTGGAATGTTCAGCACACAGGAGAGGGCTCCTGCAGGCTTATTCTCCAGGACAGGGGCCCAGAGGCACACCTTGAACGTCCCCACCCGTGAGCTGGCCTCTTACACCTGACAGTTCTGAGCCCACGTCGAGGGCCGGCCTCCGGCAGCAGGTCCAGACCAGCAGGGCCGCCGGTTCCAGGCGTCCCAGCAGCAGCTCAGAGCTCGAGCGCCTCAGGGTCACCCCTCTCCCTCGGCTGCAGGGGGAGCAGGTGGCATGACAGTCTGCGAGGGGTCGGGGCTCCCTGTGCTCAGGGCTGACTCCTAGGAGGCAGCTGTCTGTGCCGCTGCTGGGAGGAGCCAGTGACCCCAGCACACGCCGGGGCTATGGAGGACCCCAATACTTCATCCCCTGGGGACCCCGTCACTTCGCCCCCAGCAGGACCCCATGTCAGCCCCTCCGGTGGCCACGTGGCCCACACTCAGCCGGCACGTCCTGGCCGCAGGGCCTGCCGGGCCAGCGCGGGGTTCCGCCGTCGTCCTTGAGCGTGAGCTGCAGTGAACTCAGTAGTTCATTCCTAGAAGGACGGGGACCCCTCTTCTGGAAATGGGCCCCAGACCCTCAGTCGTCCCCAGGCTCCCCTCCTGCCGAGCCGCTGGGGGCTCTCGGACTCCCAGGCCATCCCCGCCCGACCCCGGCCGAGGACTGACCGGCCTCCAGAGGCAGCCGCTGCTCACGCGTGTTCGCCAGGCTCCAGCGCCAAGGCGCTGGGGAAACCTGGAGGCTCGGGTGGTGCCTGGGGCTGCGCGTGGCCCCTTCCACGGGTCAGGGCTTTAAAGCTGAGCGCCATCGCTGGGGGAGGCGGGGGGTGCTGGGGGCCTGGCCCTGCCCCTCAGACTGCAAACCTCGCGAAGCGAGACCGGCCCGGAGCTGGCCACGAGGTGCGCTCGGGAGAGGTCCAGGCGGATCCCGCCGGGCTTTGCGCCAGGAGGCAGAGTCCGGGCGTCAGCAGCTCTTAGGGGACTAGGGGACCGCCCCGTCAGCTTGTGCCTGGTTGTCACCAGCTGGAGACGCTCTCAGGAGGAAGAGGAGCCAAGAGAGGTGGCCGCTGTGGTCAGCCTCACCCCCGGCCCTGCACATCCGTCCCTGGGCACCCGGCCGGCCGGCGAGGCCGCCCCATCAGAGACTCAGGACCCAGCAGCAGCTGGACAAGCAGGTGGCGATCGGCCAGGCCCTGGCGGCGACCAGGTCACTAGAGGACGGGGCCTGGAGCTGGGCGCTGAGGGGAACGGGCCTCTCACCAGAGCCCCTGCGCTCCCAGGCCGGGTCTGCCCACCTCCGAACCAGCCAAGAGAAGGCAGGGCCTGGGAGCTGCAGTTATAGGGTGTAGTTACAGTCAAGACCCGGCCGAGCCTCCCCCCGCGCCCTGCCCAAACCGCCGCCAGCCTGCGTGCCCGCGAGAGCCGTGGAGAGCTGCGTGGCCGTGGATTCCAGCCGGGATTCCTGCTGGGTCCTTCCCAAGTAAGTGGGGCAAAAGAAGTGGGCTATTTACCAGTGGGGGGGGGCTCTTGACCCAGCGCGGGAGCTCTGGCTGCACTGCCCCCCGTCCATGCCGAGCAGCCCCGTCACGGCCACGGTCACGGCCGCGGCCACGCAGACGGCCAGGAGGCGCTCAGCTGGCTCGAGAGGCGGCTGTGGCCCCGCTTTTCCTCTGGTCTAGGAAACCAGGCAGAGCCCCGACTTGGACGTGGGGGCTGCGCCCGGCGGGGAGACCCCCTTCATGTCATCGGGCATCTGCCCGTCGGGTCGCCACACGTTCAGGTCCCCGAAGACGCCCGTCTCAACCATCTCCTCCTGCCAGGGGATGGGGCAGGTGCCGGTGGCGAACTCCTGGAAGAACTCCGAGTCTTCTTTGCCAAAGACCACACCCCTGACGGTGGAAAAGGCGCCCACGTCCTGGATGTTCTTGGCGTAGACGGTCCTGGAGTCCGGGGTGAAGGGCGGGACCAGCAACCCTGCAAGAGGGAGGCGGACACGGCGTCGCGCGGCCAGCGGGAGGAGGCGCCCTTCGCCTCGGGCCCCGCCGCCCCCACGGGGTCCTGCTGCGGGTGCAGACAGCGACGCCCCCACGCGGCTCCGGGTGAGGCCGCGGCCCCCTCGGTGTCCTCCCCGGTCCCGGCCGCACTGTCCCCGCCGCACCACTGCTCCCGCCCTCTCTGCACCCCCCACACCCCGGCACCTGCCGTCTCTGCAGACCCACCCCCAGGGCCGGCCTCCCGGTCTCGGGTCAACCCTCAGTCTCAGCGCAGGCCGCCCTGAAGCCCGCCGACCCCCTCACCTGCGCCCCGGGCAGGGTCGGCCCGGCCGAGCCGCTGCCGTGGCCTCGGGACTGACTCTGGGCTCCAGCTTCTGGGGCCCTGACCCCGGGAGCTGCCTGGCCTCGCGCCGCCCTGGGCTGCTCGGGGCGCCCTCGCTGGCAGCCACCTACCCACCGCACGGCTGCCGCCGTTCTGACGCTTCCCCGGGAAGTAACCCGCTGTCTCACACGCGACCCGGCAGCGAACGCAGCTGCGGGCCCCTTAAAGGAAACGCCTGACGGCGGGTTCAGATCCTTAGTTCAAAGAGGGTTCAGCGGGTGTCCCGCACGCTCCGTCTTGTCACCCCCACTCCCCCACCCCAGGGAGCCAGTCCTGGGCGGGCTGGGATGGAATATGGGGACAGAGGACACGGCAGGGAGCACATGGCCCGGGCCACCCACCCTGCTGACCTCACGCTCAGCCTCCAGCCACGGGGACGGCTGACCAGCGAAGGTCACCTAACAGACCCCAGCCCCCGTTCCCAAGGTGCGCGGACAGTACCGGCTTCCAGCTGCCGCCAGTTAATGTCCCCGAAGAGGGGGCTGGCGCGGAGCCCGTCGCAGGTGCCGTCTCTGAAGCCCAGGCGCTCCTCGGGGTCCTTCTGCAGCAGCGCCTCGCAGAAGTCCTTGCTGGCCTGGCTGAACTTGTCCGAGTAGGTGACCGCCTCCTCGAGGACCCTCTGCTTCAGCTCCTTGTTCTCCACCTGCGCGCGGATGCACCGCTATCAGCCGCCCCCCGGGGAGGGCGCTCAGAGGGCTGAGCAAGGCCGGCTGGGGCGTGAAACCCTGCGCCCCACAGCCATTCCCTCCCAGCTGCCAGGCCCGAGCCGGCAGAGGTCTGTCTGCCAAGGCGCAGACGCCCGCGGGGGTCCATGGTGCCCCAGTTCAAATCAGTTCCTGGAGCGTAACTGACAACCCGCAAAACCCATTTCCAGTGGATCCGTCACCAGGGAGCTCCCCACGATCAGCCGAAAGTCTCCGCCCCACTCGACCAAATGCTCTTTCCTCTCCCTGTCATCAGATTTGCGCTTCCTAAAATCTCCTAAAAGGTCCTCGACTTCCTAAGGCTTCCTAAAACAACTTCCTGAACTTCCTAAAACTTCACAGACGTGGAATCGCCCCGAGTCACCCTTCTGGGCTGGAACCCTTCACTCGTGGCGGCAGGTGTGAGGCCAGCCATGACATGCGTGTACCTGAGGCTCCTTTCCACCGTCGGACAGACCGTGAGTGGAGGGACCACGTGCTGAGGGACCACGTGTGGAGGAAACCACGGACGCACCGTGAGTGGGACCTCCTGATGGACCGTGGAATGGACGACCACAAAATGGATGGACCACGGAGGGACCACGGATGAGAGACCTCAGGGTGGACCGTGGAACAGACGACCACAGGCGAAGGGGCCACGGAATGGATGACCACAGAGGGGCCACTTTCTTATAATAACTCGTTATGCTCATTTCTGCCCAGAAAGCAGGGGTGTGGTCAGGGCTGAGGGCCGGAGGCAGAGCTTCTGTCTCGGCCAGAGGCTGGTGTTTTGTGTTATTTTGCTCTCTGAGTTACAGAAACTTGTCCCTGGAATTCGAGCAGAGGTGCAGACACGAGGTGACCCCACGTGTGAGTCACAGAGGGGTCTTCGCTCCCGGGACCAGGGACCCCGTTTGCTCCAAAGCTGTTCCAGGAAACAGGGAGAGGCTGGGCAGGGCGGACGGGGGTCCGGGCAGAAGAAAGCTATGGCCGTGACTTCCAGACAGGCCGAGGGCCGTGGGCGTGGCTCACAGCAGGCGTCCTCAGCCCCGTCACGCCTGCCCCACGAACAGCCGACCCAGCCCTGGGCTGAGCCAGCACCAGGCCCGGGGAAGAGGCCAGTGGCTCCTTCAGCTAGAACGGCGACGGGGCCTCGAATATCACCTGTCCGTTGTCCTGCTGGGCTGGAGCCGGGCACTGGGAGGCCTGCGGCAGCCGCCCGGGGCCAGGGGTGGGGAGGCAGGACCCCAGCACGGCCACTCCTGGTGCCCACTCCCCTGGACGTCCAGGGAGGCCGCCGGGCTGGAGCAGGGAGGGAGGGGGAGAGCCTGACGGGGGCGGCCAGCGGGCGAGCGGCGCCCTGTCCTCCCGGAGCCGAGCGCTGCCCGAGGGGCTGGGCGGGGCGTCCAGGAGCCTCTGCTCCTGCCGTGCCCTTGGTGGCCCATGACGTGAGGTCGTCGTGTCCCCTGCTTCTGAAGGACCTACCACAGTAAGCCTCGTGCTTCCCCAACAGGGAGGGTCACCAGGGCAGCTGGGGACGCTGCTCCTTGGCCCACCACCGGCGGAGGCGGTGTCAGGACAGCCGCTGGCCGCCCCCTACCTTCTCCCCGCGGGCGCGGAAGGGCCCTCTGGCCGCGATCATCTCGTACAGCGTGGCCCCCAGCGCGAAGTAATCCACTGCGAAGCCGTACTCCTCGCCTCGCAGGAGCTCCGGGGCCATGAAACCTGCAACGGGAGCACAGTGTGGCTCAGAGGCCGGCACTCGTGGGCGCTCACGTCCCGGCTCGCGCTGGACACGCGGCGCTGCCTGGGCCCTGGGGGCGCTCGGAGCCAGTGTCTCAGGACCTGGGGACCGCGGGCTGTGATCAGAGGCTGGCGCGCGGGTTGCCACTGAAAGGGCACAAAGGAGGGACATTCTGAAGAGCAGTCCAGATGCCCCCTGGCCCAAGCACTCCACCCTGGGGGTTGGGGCCACGAGCTGGGCTCCACAGGCCGAAGCGGACCCCCGAAAACAAGCTCCCGCCCTCAGAGCCCCCGAGGCAGCCCAGAGCGCAGAAGCGCGGGCGGCCAGCGTCCGGGACTGAGGCCCCTCTCCTGGGTGGCTCTGGGCTCCGCTGGTTTTAGCCTTCGCCCCCAAAGCACAGCTGATCCTGTCCTTTTGTCTCCAGCCCTTCCTGTCCTCCGGTGTTCACTGTGTTCGGGACGTGTTCCCAAGAGGGAGCAGCGGGAACGCGGCCAGGCTGAGTGACCACAGGACCTTCCCCCGGTGAAGTGACAGGACTCACACCGCAAAGGTCCTCCAGGCCCTGAACACAGCTTCCCTGGGGGCGAGTTACCGACGGCCCAGACCTGGGAGACCCGCCACGCCCTCCGCGGTGGGGACAGGGGCGCCGCCCACCCAGCGCGTGCCTGCGGCAAGTAGCCTGGGCACCTCCAGCCTGCTGCACCCTCTCAGTCCCACAGCGGGCGTCTTATCTCCCCTGGGTCTTACGCGCCGACGATAAACACGTCCAGTGAGAGGAGGGCGGAGCGAGCGGCGAGGGAGTGACCGCCTGGCTCTGGGCACCTGCTCCTCCTCCTGGTGGAACCGAGCCCGCTGCCCCCGCCCCCGGGGCTCACGCAGCGACAGTCACCGCCAGTCTCAGCTCGGCAGTGGCTGCGGCGCTGGGGGACCTGGGCCGGAGGGAGCGGGGCCCAGGAACAGGGGACAGCGGGCTCCCCTTCCGGCTCACACCCTAACCGGCGGCTGTTGGAGGCTCAGTCCCTGCACTGACCCCCGACGAGGTCCGCGTTGGGAGCCGCTGAGCTGCAAGGCCTGGGCGCCCCCTCGTGGCCAGTGGGGCCTCCTGCAGCCGGGGCGGCGCCCGCTGGGGGTGGGTCCCCTAAAGGCATCGGAGACAGTCCCCGGGAGCAGGCCAGGGGCCTTCCCGCTCGCAGGCTCACCCCGGGAGAGCAACCTCAAGGCTCCAGAAAATTCGACAGGACCTGTCCCTAAATAAAGCCGCAGGTGAGCCGGACCCACTGTGGGGACAGTACAGCCCCAAAGGGGCCCGAAGCCCAGGACCGGGAGGATCTGGACAAAACTAAATCCAAACGGCCCAAGTGCCGAGCAGCACTTTCTCCTCACAGCCCCACAAACGGGAGGAGCAAGTTTGCTAGAAATCCCTCAGGAGCCCCGGGCATCAGGACGTGGAGGGCGGGGGCCCCTGCCGCGTGCGTTGTGTGCGGCACGACTGCCCGCCCGTCGCCGCGCGGCCTGCGACGCAGTGAGCGCCCCGCGCTTCTTCTCTGTTCTCTGCCTGGGGCCTGGTGAGGGGGCAGCAGAGCTCACCGTGCACACGTACACGTGCACAGTCACACGAGAACACAGACCCGCACACAGCCGCGCACGCGCTCTGCACGGGGCAGCCGCCCCTCCTGCAAGGCCGCCCTCCAGCCCCACGCCCGCCCTTGGCCACGACGTAGGGATCAGTTTTCCCTCCAGCTTGCCCTGCTCTGCTGGCCCAGGAGCTGTCCCAGCCAAGCCCCCGAGGGGGAGGCACCCACGTCCCTGCTCTGCCCACCACTCGGCACAGACCCTCAGGCTCTGCCCACAGCGGGCACCAAGGGGCCTCCACCACCGGGGCGTGCACGTCACACTGGGAGTGACAGTCGGGGGCGGGGGCCACCCCTGCAGTGGGTGCCAGCTCACAGCACAGCTGAGCCAGCCAGCGCCCCGGCTTCACTCAGGGCTGAGGGACAAGGAGCAGCCTCCCGACAGCCCCAAGCCCCCTGGCCCGCCCGCCCTCAGGCCCTCACCTGGCGTCCCCGCGTAGCCCTTGGTCTTGGTCTGCCCGTCCTTCAGCTCCACGGCCAGCCCCAGGTCGGAGATGCGGACGTTGCCTGGGAAGCAAACACGGCCAAGGTCACATTACGGCACCGAGGCGCCTGGGTTCCTGCGGGCGCGGGAGCCACGCCCGACTGTGCACACACACACCCAGGGGCCTGCAGAGGGACAGTGGGGTCCCAGCATCGCCCGGAATCTGGGGCGTGGCCCCCAGACTCAGCCTCCTCGCCCCCTTCCCTGGGCTCCACAGCAACTGCCCGTGGGGACGGCAGAGTGTCCGTCTGAACCGTGGTGGCAGGGCAGGCTCTAAGGGGCTGACGGGACCTCAGCCTCGAGGCTCGTTTCCTGGTGAGAGTCCCGAGCTGACGCCTCAGGGAGGCAGAGAGAAAGTGGCGGAGCCGGCACTTGGCCGTAAACGGCCTCTGCTCACTCGCAGTGCACACCGCCCGCCTCCCAGACGGGGCCTGTAACCCGAGACCTAGTCATGCACCAGCTTTCACCCACGTCCATCAAGAATCTCCATTTGGCGCAATGCCGTTGTGTCCCCAAATAGCTGAGTGACAAGGAACAAACTTGAGAAGCGTCTTGGTGCCATTTAAGAGCATAAGGAGCACTTGTCAAAGCTGATCCATGACGGGTCAGGGCACAGAGGTGAGCTGGGCGAGGAGAGGCAGCCGGGAGGCAGCGCGGAGGCCAGGCGGGAGGGGAGGCAGGCGGGGAGGAGGCTTGAGGAGGGCACCGCACCATCGTCGTCCAGGAGCACATTCTCAGGCTTCAGGTCCCGGTAGATGATGCCGCGCTGATGCAGGTGCTCCAGGCCGCTGATGATCTGGGCCGCGTAGAAGACGGCGCGTGGCTCCTGGAAGCCGGGGTTCTCCTCGTCCACGTTGTAGATGTGGTACCTGCACAGCCACGGGCCACGGCCCACAGTTTGATGGAAAACAAGATCTCGGGAGAAGAGGGAGGCCTCCGAATCCCACACTGTGTGTCCTTCTGGCCTCGGGGTCCAGCCTGAGGAGCCCGAGGCCGAGCCAAGCCCCCCACCCCATCCCCACCGCGGCCCCCTCCCACCCCTGCAGAGCCCCCGACCAAAGGAGCCGGGGCAGAGGGGGCCAAGGCAGGCGGTGGGATCCGCCCGGTCCACCAGTGTGCGCGTTAGACGGCACCTTCCGCCAGACGGGCAGGCTCCCCGGGCTGGGCTTTGGCCTCTTTCCCTGTCATGTTTACAAAGCAGCCAAGCCTCACAAATAAGCCGTTTAAATGCGAGAGCCACCAGCGAGAGCGGAGGCAAACCCGAGTCCAAAGAGAAGAGGGACGGGCTTGCTCTGCCCGCGCAGACGGCTGCACCAGGGGCCGCGGCAGCGTTTTGTGTGCGCTCTGGGTGCTGCCCTGCAGTGGGGTGTGGGGTCGCGTGGGTGCGGGCGGTGTCCCAGGCAGCTACTCGGTGTAGCACAGACAGCGCAGCGAGCTGGGCTACGGGGAACGGGGCTGACGCTGCCTGGAGCGTGGTGCGGGCGGCGTGGCAGCCGGGCGGTCGGGGGCTGGCTGGCAGAGCGCACCGTGGCTCGGCCGCCACGCGGAGGAGAGGCCGCTCACCTTAGGTCGCCTCCGTTCATGATGGTCATCACCAGGCAGAGGTCGGTCTTGGTCTCGAAGGCGTAGGCCAGGGACACAATGAATCTGCTGTGCACCTTCGCCAGGACCCTCTTCTCCACCATGGCGCCCTGGGGAGCGGGGGGGCGCCCGGGTTCAGGCGGGGAGCGGTCAGCCGCCAAGTTCCGCAGACCAGGAAGAGTCAGACAGAAGGTGCGGTAAAGGCGGTCGCACAGCGCGGACCCAGCCGCTTAGGGGCACGTCCCCGCCGGTGCCGCCGGCCAGGTGGGGCCTCGTGCGCAGAGGACTCGGGCGTCCCAGAGCCTCCAGCCAGGGCCTCCGCCACCCGGCCAGCAAACGCACTGCGGGCCCGTCCGTTTCCGCCCGCCGCAGTCCCAGCCCTTCCTCCCGCCCCGGCTTGGGACAGCGGAGCCGCCAGGGCCCACGGCCGGCGTCCTCACGCCACCCCGCACCCGTCACCCCGCATTCACCGTAAACCCCGGGACGCCCGCTTAGCGCGTTGAGCTTGCGCTGTAGGGAGGGTCCTTCCGACGGGGCCCCCGGGGGTGGACGAGGCCGTCTGCCGGCTGCAAAAGCTCAGCGAGGCCCCCACAGGCAGGAGGGGCTTAGAGCCCGGGAGCGGCCGTGAGGCGAGCGCCCCACCCGGGGGCCCTGCGGGGGTGCCGTCCGCCCCCAGCACAGTCCGCTCTGCGCGCCGCCGGACCAAGGCCCTCGCAGGACTGAGCCCGAGACATCAAGCAGCTCTCTGACCCCGCCGGACTGGAACCCTCGCGGGGCCGGGGAAGCGCAGTGCCGCCCGCCAACGACACCGTGGAGGTTCCCGCACACGGACAAGGCAGGGAAAGTTCCAGAAAGTCAGAGCGAAGATGCTGGAGAACCAGCCCCACAGCCTCGGGCAGCGGCTTGTGTGACGCTGGTGACAGACGGCGAAGGGTGAGGGGACGTGGCGTCTCACGCGCACCAGCGAGCCCTGCAGGGAGCCAGGCCGCACAGCGCCTGCCCCGTCCCGGCCGAGGCGGGTGCTTGAAGGCAGCCGGACAGCCGGGTGGCTGCGCATGGCCCGTGCCCACCGCTCCGGACCGAGCCCCGCCCAGGGCCAGCCCGCCCAGGGCGCCCGGCTGCTCACCTGGTACCCCTTCCTCTTTTTCAGCCGCTTCTTGTTCAGCTTTTTGCACGCGTACATCTTGCCAGTGGCCTTCATCTGGCAGGCGGACACCTCCCCGAAGCCGCCTCTCCCCAGGACCCTGAAGTCCAGGAACCAGTCCTCGCCCACGGGCTGGGCCTCCAGCCACTTCCACTGCAGGAAGCGCAGGAAGTACACGCTGCCCAGGAACTCGCGGAACGGCGCCTGGCCCAGGTGCGCCAGCGTGGCCTGCAGGACGGGCTGGAAGAGCCCGTCCCCGCCGCCCGAGGGCGCCTCCCGGGCCCGCGCCACCGTCCCCTCGTCCAGGAAGCCACAGAAGAGCCTGGCCTGGGGGTCCAGGTAGTCGGCCCGGATGGCCTGGGCCTTCTGCGGCCGGAGGTCATCGTCGGTGGTGTCGTAATCCTCGACGTCCCTCCAGAGCTCCAGGGCCGGCAGGTGCCGCCCGTCCGCCCTCAGGAACTGCTGGAAGAGCCGCTTGCCGATGGGCTGCTCGCAGCACGTGCTCTCGAAGCCCAGGTCCAGGCTCTCCCGGAGGGCCTCGCACTTGGACAGCGGGGGCAGCCTGAGCCTGGCCAGGTACTTCCTGTCCCGCGAGCACAGGGCGCTGCTCCCGTCGAAGCTGCCCCGGGCAGCGATGAAGGCGGAGTTGGCCACCACCGTCTCCAGGGACCCGAAATCCATCTCAGCGCCGGCCTCCCACCACGTCTGGCTCCCGCGTCCCCAGCCGGCCTGACCGGCACGCCCGAGCCCGGAGGAGCTCACCGACGCAGCTCAGGCTAAATCCGGCCAGGAGTGGAGGACACTCAGGCGCGGCGGCGAGCAGGTGCCAGAAAAAGACAGTCCCTAAGCCGCTCACAGACGGATTAGACAGGCCGCCCTGCCCGCGAGGAAGGACACACCCCAGGCCCAGACACGACGCGCGGGAGCCCGGAGCAGCCTGTCCGGCCCGGAGTCCAAGCAGATGGGCTGGACCGTCCATCCGTTTCCTCGTGGGGACAGGAGCCCCGGCTCAAGGGAGGGGTCTCAGGGGAAACCTCAGTTTATGAAGACAGCTGGTGGTTTTCCCCACTATGCCTCGTTTTTCCCTCTAGAAAAATAGTGAGTAAGGAGTTCCCGTCGTGGCGCAGCAGGAACGAATCCGACTAGGAACCATGAGGTTGCAGGTTCAATCCCTGGCCTTGCTCAGTGGGTTAAAGATCTGGCGTTGCCGTGAGCTGTGGTGTAGATCGCAGACCCGGCTCGGATCCCGCGTTGCTGTGGCTGTGGCTGTGGTGAAGGCTGGCAGCTACAGCTCCTGTTAGACCCCTAGCCTGGGAACCTCCATATGCCGTGGGTACGGCCCTAAAAAGACAAAAAGAAAAAAGAAAAATAGTGAGTGAGAGGAAAACAAGTTAGGAATAGGCTTCCTGAGGCGTCTCCAGGTGAGACCACTGGCCGGGGGCTGGTCAGTATGTGTGGACCTGCATCTGTCCCGACCAGGCCCTGAGAGCAGCTATGTCACAGTGATGGCACTGACAACCTAAGGTAACGCCAGCACCTGCTGGGGATCAGCCTCACATCAGCCCCCTCCCCTCCCCCCACCCCGAGCGAAGCAGAAATGCCGAGAAGCGTTCAGGTGAAAAGGACAGGGAAGCTGGAGACCCCGAGGCGCACCCAGGATGAGGCCCCACGCAGAGGGAGGTTGGGCTGAGAGGGGAAGGAAGAGGCCAGGGACACACCTGGGACTCACCTGGGGCACACCTGGGACTCACCTGGGACCTGCCTGAGACACACCAGGGCACACCTGGGTATGGCCTTGTCCGTCTTGTTCTAGTACACAGTAGGTATGGAAAAGAATGACATGTTTGGAAAAGCACATGTATGGAAAAGAGTGACAAGAAAGTGATAGGCGTGGCTACAGCGTAAAGAGGGGAGGAAGTGAAGGGAGTGAAAAATGCCCCAACCAGAACAAGCCAGTGACCAACTGGCCCGTCACCTCCAGGGTGGGAGATGAGGGGTCTGGGGGCAGGGAGTTCTGCAAGTGGGTGTGTGGGGGGGACGGGGGGGCCCTGCAGCAGCTGGGGGGTGGGAATGAGACCTTGCCACCAAGCGGGTGGCTTGGTGAGTCCAGGTCACGTGGGCTGATCACCTCAACCCCTTCCTGACTTTTCTTTATCTCATCAGGGCTCGGACGGGACCGCGGCCCATGTGCTGTGGGCTGGACGGCACCTTCTGCAGGTCTCTCCGTGTGCTCCGAGCCAGCGCTTCCCAGCAGGCCTGGGCTGGGGCGCCTGGAGATCCCGTCCAAGCCAAGATGCGCTTGAGGGCCTGGGTGGGGTTGAGACTCGCGCCCAGGTGAGGCTGGGGGGCCGGGCAGCAGAGGCGGGGTCTGAGGAGGACGACCCCACGGGGTGAGTGCTGACTACCTGCTGGCGATGTGGGCCGCGCCCGGATAAGCAAAGTTAGATACGTCCCTGTGCCAGGCCGCGAGATTTTAGAGTGACCTTGGCCGAGAGGGGTCGAGTATGCACTGCTTCCCAACTCATTCAGCCCTTTTTTAGGTCAAAGTTTTTATCTAAACTAACTGTAGGTTCAGGCACAGTTACAAGAAACAACCCAGAGACCGGGTACCCTTCCCCCGGGCCCCCAACGGCAGCCTCTCCCCGAAGCGTAGCTCAGGGTCACAGCGTGGACCCTGACCCGACACAGCCACACCCAGGCCTCCCTGTCGCGCGCGGCCCACCCACCTCGGCCCCAGCCCCTCCCGCACCCTGGCGACCACTAGTCCGCCCTCCGTCTCCACAGCGTTGTCACTTCAGGACCGCTCCATTAGCGGAATCTCACAGCATGTGACTCGGGGGGTCGGCTGCTCTCGCCCAGGACAGCCAGCCCCTGGGGACGCGGGCAGGCCCTCCGCGCACCTGCAGTGCGTCTGCGGCCGTGGTGGTGCTGCGGCTGCAGCGGTGCACGGCGCCCGGTCCGGCCCTTCGCTCGTTGAAGGACGTCCAGGTTGACGCCAGTTCGGGCTTTTCATGAATAAATCCGCTACAGGCACACCTACATTTGTGCAGAAATTCCATTTTCTCTGGGATTAATACCCAAGACTGTAAGTGCTGGGTCTTGTGGTATTTGCACAGTGAATGCTTGAAGAAACCGGCAAACTCTTTTCGAAATGTCTCTACCATTTTGCACCCCACCAGCAAGATAAGAGCGATCCAGTTACATTTTTTATTTCAGCTATTCTTTTCTCTCTCTCTTTTTTTTTTTTTTTTTTTTGGCTTTTTAGGGTCATACCCACGGCATATGGAGGTTCCCAGGCCAGGGGTCTAATAGGAGCTACAGCTGCCGGCCTACGCCACAGTCACCGCAATGCCCGATCCAAGCCACATCTGCGACCTACACCACAGCTCACGGCAACGCTGGATCCTTAACCCACTGAGCAAGGCCAGGGATCGAACCTGTAACCTCATGGACAGAGTCAGATTCATTAATCACTGAGCCACGACGGGAACTCTCTGACTGTCTTGTTTAAATTCATTTTGACATCGTCCCGGTTCTTGGTCCGATGGGTGATTACCAGCTGAAACACGGGGACAGTCCTGTTATTTAGTCCTTCAGCTTTAGCCGGCTCCCTCTGACTCAGTGCAGCAGAAGGGGGTGGCCAGGAGGGCAGGTGGGGCCGTGCTCCCCGCAGCTCCCCGCCCACTCTCCCCAGGCACCTGTCCGATGTTCCCCTACAGGGCGGGCTCTGCAGGCAGCTGACCTCTCCCGGTGGCCCCTCCTCCCCGCCCCACAGGCACCTGTTCCCAGAAGGTCGTTGTGATAACGTGGGTGCAGTTCTGGGAAATCGGAGACTAAGTTTGGAATTTAAGTCAAAGACTTCCAGGTGGAATTCACACTTTGCTCTTTCCAAGAGCGCCCCTGGACCTTCCAGGCAAGGGTGACATTTATTCTGTTGACAGCAGTGACTGCCCTGCGTCTTCAGACCTCAGCACTCGGGGTCCTGGGCCCACCGGCTGTGGACAGTGAGACCGCAGCACAAGCCTCACTCTGTTTTTACTGCCCTAAAATTCCAAAGCCGTGAATGTGAACAGTGTCAAGGAAAATGCGTAGGACTGGTGCATTTAGAAACCATGAGTCCAAGCTAAAATGGTGCGACTCCATCTGAATTTTAGGGTGTTCACTTGGCTGAGAAGCTCTAAATCACCCTAAAGAAAATAAGCATAATGGCTAGAGGGTTTCTCACTCTTCTTATTCCCAAAGAAACCTCCCATTTTCCTCAGAGGGAAACCTGGAATTCTAGACCTTTGTGTATAATCCATTATTTCAATCAGGTTTTGACTCAGATTTTTGTAAAAGGCCACATGGCACATCACACTTGCTGGCAGTGCCCTTCCGACAACGGCTGGATGGATAGTTGCAGACGGAGGCCCAGGCAGCAGACGCCATTGCCGCAGCTATGCCAAGGGCAGCGCAGCAGGGAGCTCTGGGGGGCCTGGGGGCTCGAAGCCGCCCAGATGCTCAGGCCTCTGACATGCCGGCTCCCTCAGAAACTGGGGGTGGCACGAGCGTCAGAGGTTTTCGAGGTGCCCCGGCTGACTCGAATGCGGTGCCCACCTGAGCGGCCCCTGCCCAGACATGGCCCTGGTCCCGCGGCCACACATACAGCCTGCGGGGCCGCCTCTGGGTCGGAACCTGCATCCCAGCAGCTCGCCCGGGGAGGGCTGCAGGCCGGGTCCCAGTGCAGTCAGCATCCCAGACCCGCGAGTCCTCCGCAGACGCAGGAAACTCCTGAAGGGCCCCAGTCCTGACCAGCCCTGATCTCAGAGGGCGTCACGCTTGTCACCGAAGCCGAGGACCCAGGGCGGACGCCCCCGCCTGCCCGCCCCGCCCGGCCCGGCTGCCGTCCAGTGTGCCCTCTCCAGGAGGGCGCAGCCGCAGCGTCACCAGCATGGTCGAGACCTGGGCACCCGCTCCACTCGCCTCGGAGCAGGAGGCCCAGCCACGGGCAGCGTGGGGCCCAGGCCGGCCCGCGCACTGGCCCCCCTTCACATGGAGCCGAGCTCCCTCTCGTTATCAGCTCGGACGTGCGCACGGGCCAAGGGCACCCGGGGCGGTGGGGAGGGCTGGGTAAGGCTGCCCTGTTTGCCCAGGGGGAGGGCGGAGGGGCGCCCGACCGGGGGGGCCAACTTGCCAGGGCTGCAGAGGGGTGTTAACACCCGCCGGGCTCTCCCTGGAACAGGCCCTAGGACGCCCGTGGCCTCCGGGGAGGAGACTATAAAGCCCGGCGGACGTGGCCCGCTCACGCTTCGGCAGCAGCAGGCGATGGCGGCCCTGCAGGAGAAGAAGTCGTGCAGCCAGCGCATGCAGGAGTTCCGGCACTACTGCTGGAACCCGGACACCGGGCAGATGCTGGGCCGGACGCCGTCCCGGTGGGGTCCGTTACGGGCAGGGGTGCGGGAGGCGTGGGAGGGGCTGGCGGGCCCACCTGCCCGTGACCCCAGCCCGACACAGGCACCTGCGGGGCGGGAACCGCTGAGACCAGCCAGCCCTGGGGGCTCGGCTGAGACCTGAGACCAGACGCTTCCAGCTGTGCTCCCGGCACCGCAGCCGTTAACGGCCGTTAGGGTTAAGGGCACCGGCCCCGCTGGGGACAGAGCAGGCGGCGAGCCCCAGCGCGGCTGGCTGAGCCGCCCGCCTCCCCGCAGTGTGGATCAGCCTCTACTACGTGGCCTTCTACGTGGTCATGACCGGCGTCTTCGCGCTGTGCCTCTACGTGCTGATGAGCACCGTCGACCCCTACACGCCCGACTACCAGGACCAGCTCAAGTCTCCAGGCAAGCGCGGGGCTGCGCGCCCGGAGGGCCCTCGGGCGGGCGGGGTGTGGGCAGCTCAGCCCCTCCCGGGGAAGGCGGCCCGGGCGCGGCGTGACCTGGGTTTCGGGCCTCGTGGTCAGGACTGGGGGGCTCCACGGGCGGGCCGGCTCAGGGGTGGCCGTCGGGCTGCTCCGCGCACGGGCCCTCCGGGGGTGCGGGCCGCCGCGGGGGGCGCGCTCTGCTGGGGCCCCACCTCCCCGACAGCGAGTTCGGTCCCCGTGGGTGGGTCCTCGGCGCGGTCTGGCCGCTCTCCTGGGCCGTGAGGGGCCGCGGGGAGGCTCCCTCGGGCGCGTGAACCCGGCGGCTGACACAGGGGCACAAGTGGGCGGAGAAAGCTTTCCCCAGCTCCCGCTCGGAGTGCGCCCCGGCCCCCGGCCCTTCGCTCTTTCTGAGGAAGGTAATGACACGAGACGCTTCCACGGGCAGCGCGGGGCTGGGACCTGAGGAAGGGGAGCTGCAGCCTCGACCACTCGAGTGCACAGGGCTTCGCCGGGCGCTGTTTCAGAATCAGCCAGCAGGTCGGCGGGGAGGAGGGCAGCGTGACTTCAGAACAGAACGTACTAGATCGCCGCTCGAGAACAGCCCAGAGTTTGCCCGACCCCAGAGGCCGGCAGGCAGGGCGCGCGCCCCGGGGTCTGGAGGGGAGGCGGGGGCCTGTGGGGACGCGGCCCCGAGAACAGGTGGGGGCCGGGCTCCGGGCGGCACTGGGGGCCGGGGCCGTCCTCTCCGTTCAGACCTTTCCGGAGGTTTTTATTTTAAACCATATACGGCTGCTAATTTCAGAATACCCATAGAAACAACAAAACCAGAAATCAAATCCTCACCGAAACCGGCGGTGACCTTGCAGTCCAGGACAGCCCCACCCAGAAGCCCGTGGCAGGCTCTGGGCCTCGTGGTATGGGCAGGGTCCGGGGCCCTCCCGGCCGCAGTCTCCTCCCCCAGGGCCCGTGAAGGAAGCTCTGCGGGCCGCGGGCCAACTGCAGGGCAGACGGCTCCATGTGCAACTGAGCACCACCTGTCGTGTCCCCCCAGGGGTGACCCTGAGGCCGGACGTCTACGGGGAGAGAGGCCTGGACATCTCCTACAACATGTCTGACAGCAAGACCTGGACGGGGCTGGCCGACACCCTGCACCGCTTCCTGGAGGGTAAAGTGGAAACCGCGCCTGGTTCGCGGTCCTCTCCTCTCCCGGAGCAGCCAGGCGGCTGCGACTCAGGCGGCGTCTGTCCCCAGGCTACTCGCCGGCTGCCCAGGAGGACAGCATCAGCTGCACGTCGGAGAGGTACTTCTTCCAGGAGAGCTTCCTGGCGCCGAACCACACCAAGTTCTCCTGCAAGTTCACCGCAGACATGCTGCAAAACTGCTCCGGCCAGCCCGACCCCACCTTCGGCTTTGAGGAAGGAAAGCCGTGTTTCATCATCAAGATGAACCGGGTGAGTGTGCAGGCAGGGTGTGGAGAAGGCCCGGGCGGCGGAGGCTGGGACCTGGCCCTGTCCCCGCCGCGCGCTGGCCCGGGAGCCTGCCTTCCCCAAACAGCAAACAGCAAACCACAGGAGGCGCGTCCTCGGGACACAGGCGGGGGGCACATCTCACCGGGGCAGAGATGGAAGCAGGGTGGGTCTGGACGTGGGGGGGGGGATGCACTCCAAGCCGGCATCTGCGAGGCACTGCTTATTTTCCTCCCTAAGAGGGCGGGGGGGCCATGCACCGGTGCACCGGTGCTCGCGGCTGGGGCCCGGCCAGGGTCTGGTGCCAGCGGCCTGGCGCAGCGCCCCCTCGGGGCAGCACAGGGGGCAGCACCCTGCCCCACAGCAGAGCCACACGCGGGGCCGCGCCTCTGGGCCGGGGCAGGCGGGCGCAGGGCGAGTGTGCGGGACCCATGGCTGGGACCCTCCCGCCCAGCGCGGCCACCCGCCAGCAGCCAGGCCCGGGTCCCAGGCGGGGCTTCTGGGCCCTAGAACGGGAAGCACCTGACCCTCCTGGCGCCTGGCCTGGCCGCTCAGAGGCACGGAAGCCACGTCTGCGCTTCCCTTCCAGATCGTCAAGTTCCTCCCGGGCAACAGCACGGCCCCCAGGGTGGACTGCGCCTTCCTGGTGAGTGACCGGCCACGGCTGCTGCTTTCGGCTGGAAAACCCGCGGGAATCGCTGAGCCGGTCTGCCGGTTTTCCCAAAGAGCATCTCGGCCGTCGGCCTTTAAACCAGACGCGCTAACTGCGTGAATGAAAGCGGCTTTATCACGGGGGACCACCAGTAAGAACAAGCAGTGCTTGCCACGGTTCTGCTTCAAAAGGGGTCAGGCGCTGTGGCACCAACACGCTTCCAAACGCTGGCAGCGACTTGGAAAAGCCGAGGCCCCTCTGCTACACGGCCTTGTCCTTTCTGTGTTTGTTTACCAGCAACACGCCAGTCACCAACAGCCACCACAGGCCCGTCTGGTTCCATGCTTTCTTTCTGAGTTTTCTCGAGCACACGTGTGTAGGCTGACCTGAGCTTCCAGGCTTTTATTCCCGCCTTCTCAGAGCTGCCACCTTTTATCCTATCAGGGTTTAAAATGGAAAACAACGCAAGTTTGCTAAATCACCGGGAGTCTCACAGACCAACACATTGCCCCCCAGCGGGCTCTCAGCTGGTGGCGAAGATCAGGCACAGTTTACGGACGGGTGCACACACGCTTGCACGCACATGGGACAGGCGTGCTCAGACGTGGACACACATGGGCACACAGACGCGCGTGTGCCGGGCCCCGCCCTTCTTAGCCGCAGCCTCTCGCCCGCAGGACCAGCCCTGGGACCGCCCGCCCCTGCAGGTGGAATACTTCCCTGCCAACGGCACCTACAGCCTGCACTACTTCCCCTATTACGGCAGGAAGGCCCAGGTGGGTGTGCGGGAAGGCCCAGGTGGGTGTGCGGGAAGGCCCAGGTGGGTGTGCTCGCCGCTCAGGCTCGTGACCGAGCAATGACAAGCAAAAGGAAAGCCTCAAACATCTCACTGTGAAAATGAAACAAGGCAGGGAGTTCCCGTTGTGGCTCAGCAGTAATGAACCCGACCAGGATCCATGAGGTTTCAGGTTCGAGCCCTGGCCTCACTCAGTGGGTTAAGGATCCAGTGCTGCTGAGAGCTGTGGTGTAGGCTGCAGACACGGCTTGGATCCCGTGGGGCTGTGGCTGTGGCGTTGGCCCCTAGCCTGGGACCTTCCGTACGTGGCCAGTGAGGCCCTAAAAAAGACTAAAAACTAAAAAACAAAACACGGCATTACTTGGCCTGCCCTGACCGTTTAAAGTCTGGCTGTTCCCCAAACCCGCGTTCTCACACTGCCTGGAGACGGCAAGTGCAGTCTTTTACTTTCGGGGGCCTCCCAACCCTTTTAGGCGACCACATATCCATGGAAAGTCATTTTCTCCAGATCTCTTGATTTATTGTTTTGTTTCCATATTAATTCCATCAAATATAACCGGAAGTTGAGTCTGTCGTGGTCTGTCCCTTTCCATGCCCTCCAGCCCAGTTCTTGCCGTCCCTAAGTGGGGAGACCGTTCAATCCCAGCAGAGCCGGGAGGCCTCGGCAGCCCCGGGGCGGCAGACACGTGGCCGGCCCGGCCCGGCCCGGAGCCCGGCTGCCGAGGCCCCTAACGCGGCCCGTCTCAGCCCCACTACAGCAACCCCCTGGTGGCCGCCAAGCTGCTCAATGTGCCCAGGAACAGGGAAGTGGTCGTCGTGTGCAAGATCCTGGCGGAGCATGTGAGCTTCGACAACCCGCACGACCCCTACGAAGGGAAGGTGGAGTTCAAGCTCATGATCCAGAAGTAAGGAGCCGGGATGAGCCGCGCGGCGAGTCTCGGGCCCTCGCGTCCTCACGGCTCCGCCCCACAGGCCCCTGCGCGCAAGCTCGCAGCCGCAGGTCACGTTCAACCTTTGTCGTTTTCAGGTAGAACGTGCAGCCAGGATGCTAACACGGTCCCGCGGCGGCAGCTGTCCAGCTGACAAGACCCCAAAGGACTCAGCTCTTCCACGTGGGCGTCACCCTTCTCGCTGTGATTTACTTTTCTATTCATGAGACTCGTAGTGTGTCAACAGGAAGCGCAACGCGACAATGCGTGTCCTGTACGCCTGCTTTCAAAGCTGCGACTCTAAGCTGTAAAATCAAGGTTATTAAATTCGCTCTCACTCTACCTAAAACGGTCATGTCTTTCCTGAGAAGCGGAAAGAACTAAAAAACCCAGCACCTCTTTCTTCAAAACTTTTTCTTTGGTCTTTCTGTCATTTTAGGGCCGCACCCGCAGCATGTGGAGGTTCCCAGGCTAGGGGTTGAATCAGAGCTACGGCCACCGGCCTGCGCTGCAGCCACGGCAACGCCAGATCCGAGCCGCATCTGCGACCTACACCACAGCTCAGGGCAACGCCGGATCCTTAACCCACTGAGCAAGGGCAGGGATTGAACCCACTTCATCATAGTTCCTAGTCGGGTTCGTTAAGCACTGTGCCACGACGGAAACCCCTCTTTCTTTAAAACTTTTAATTGCAAGTCAGGGAAATTACAAAGCAGAGCAGAGGGGCTGTCCCCAAGAACTGGCCGGGACATCAGGGTGCCACCAAGGCCACAGCCCAGCAGCGACCTCCCTGCAAGCTCCCCCAGCCCCAAGCGTGAGGCCCCCACTCCCGCCTCTTGGCAAACAGACCGACCTGCCCTCTTCTCACCCAAACGCAAGCTGGAGGCTGGGAGTCCCCCCCACACACACACGGCAGGTGCAACCCCTGCGGGGGGCTCCCGCCCCGCCAGTCCTCAGCGCCAGGACCTGGGTTTGGGGGCATCTCTGCCACGTGGGCACAGGGGCACATGCTCTTCACTGCCAAGCCCGCGACACCACGTCAGGTCAGAGGTCCGGTGGCCCCAGGGACGCCCGGGTGCGACGGGGGCGGGCTGCGGCCGGGGCTGCGGCCGAACTGGCTTGGGCACGGCCGGGGCTGCTGGCCCCCTTTTCCACCTCACGCCAAGGCCACCGCCGGGCACAGGTGCCAGGCCTCCCGGGACCGCTTCTGTGCTGAGACCCGGGGTCACTGCGCGCCGGAGCGGCCGCCGGCCTCGTTCTGAGAACCCAGCCCGCACGCGCTCTGATGTTTCAGTCTGCAAACGGCGTGGCCTTTACAAACACCAGCGCCCCCAAATGGCAGCCCCCCCACCCAGGGACGCGCCCGGGGAGGCCGGGGGTCGGGGTGTGGCCCAGCCGCCCTGACGGCCGACTCTCCGAGGTGATTGGGCCAACGGCCCGCTGGGAAGAGAAGGCCGAGGGGCGGCAGGACCCTAGCCCGTCTGACGCCTCCCCTCAGCACAGTGACCACCCAACAGCAGGCCCGCGGCCCCCGTCGCCCCCCGGCCCGTGCGGTCTTGGCGGGACCCGCCCAGAAGCACTGGAGGGAACTAGGAACCCGGCAGAAGCAGAGGCGGCAGTGCCCCCCACCCCACAGCCGTCGGGACCCCACCCAGAGGTCCCGCCAGGAAGAAGACGAGAGCTGCCACACGCTGGGGGACACCAGACTGCACAGCCCACACCCCCCGCTGAAACGGCCAATGACTGACCCAAGCGCCTGAAGAAAACACTGAACCCTAGCTCCTTACGAACTCTCCCTTCTCCAATGATCAAACCCACACAATGTCTCAACTTTTAGGATCCAGGAGAAAGGCCAGGAAGCTCGGCCTGGTCATTACGCCGGGACTGGAGGCCCTTCCGGGGCGCCCTGCGCCCTGCAGGGGGCTGTGTCTGCGAAGGTCACGTTCTGTGAGGTTCTGTAAGGACGAGAGCGTTAAGGGCAGTGAGGGCTGCTCTAAAAACAAGCAAGGACCCAACGCTCCTGCCGCTGGCGTGTCCCCGGCTGGCCGTGCCCGGGACCTCCTTGGTCAGCCTCGCCCCCGGTGGAGGCAGCACGAGCCGGGGCCTGGAACCTCGGCGCCTGCAGCGGAGGGCGTGCGGGCGGACCAGCGAGTTCTGGACGGTGACCCCGAGTCAGGACACACAGCGCGTTTCAAATGCCCATGCGCGTTTTATTAATAAAACTAACAGCGCCAGTGAAACAAGTCAAACAATTGAAGTCTCTTTATTCCACAAAATATTACAGAAAAGTTCATTTGTGTTCCAATAAAAAGACTATTATTTTAGAACAGGCAGCTAACAGCAACTGTGCAGTTAATGGTTCTTGGTGAATAAATTTTAAAAGAGACTACTGCCTGTCCTGAAATTCCTTTTTCTTTTTATAAAAAAAGAACTATTAAAAATGATTGACAAATTTTGAGTTAAAAAACTGTTAAAACATTCTCTATATTTAATTTCAACTTTATAATAGATTACAGGAAGATGCTTACGAAACAAATACAACATTTGTTTCCGTACATGTCTTTAAATGATAGACTTATAAGTATGTAAACAACTATATAATAAAAAGTTTCCAAACGCTGCCTGTAAGAAATCAGGCAAATTTTACCGTAAGCAATAAACCACTCCAAGCTTTCAGTTTCTATGGCTGCACCAGCACGGCAGTAAACTTCCAAATAAAACAGAACAAAAACAAAGAACTCTGCAAACCGCTGCCACGCAGAGCGAAAACCAAGTACACACCCGATGGGGCCACACAGTCAGTATAATTTAAGGGAAACGAAGTCGCCACCGAACGCCAAGCGGCGGACCGCGGCGTCCTCACCGCGCGCTGCATCGGGCCGGCGGGCACGAGGGCCCTGACCCGGCCGGCGTCACCACACAGCAGGTCCTCAGCAAACTCAGCAAGGGGCGAGGGGCGAAACCAACTCTGAATTAAAGACAGCGAATGAACACACAGACTCCGAAGGGGTGAGAGAGGCCCGGCGGCGCGCCCGGACCCGCACAGGAGACGCCGCAGGCAGGAGCGCGCGGCTCCCGGGCGGCTGGGAGAGCAGGGCCGCCAGGAGCCGAGTCACGAGCCCCGCTTCCGCAGACGCGCCCGCGGCTCAGTCCTCCTCCTCGTTCTCGTTGAAGTCCTCCTCGTCCTCGTCGTCCTCCCCGACGTACGACACGGGCGTCTCCACCCTGGAGCCGCTGTACTGCGACCCGCTGGAGCTCGTGGCCAGCGTCCCGTCCGCGCCATTGGCCAGGTCGCTGCAAGGACAGGCGGCGTCAGCGTGTGCGGCAGAGACGCCAGCATTTCGCGGAGGTTTGGATTTTGCCACGGACGCCAACAGAGACGGGACGTCTCTGCCACGGACGCCACAGAAGCCAAGACTCCGTGGCTGGCTTCACGCCTTCTCAGCCCCTTCAGTTCGCCACAACTAAAACGAGGGCAGGTTCGGCCACCACGCTGGGTCTTGCCCCCACGCACTGCCACGTCAGAGCCAAAGCCACGTGCACAAACCTGAAGCCTCGAGGCCCCTCTCCAGGCCTTTGCCTGTGACCTCGCCAGCCCCAGCCCTGGGGGGGTGCCTGCACGTGAACCTGTGCGTCCACACCCACGTCCAGTGTGCGGAAACGGTTGAGCCCAGGGGGCCGAGCGGGACGGGAGGGTCCCTGGCAGGTGTTCTGCCCCCTGCCCTCTAGGAAGGGCTCCCAGGGCCCCCGGTCCTCGCAGCGCTGTGGAGGGCGCTGGGGGGCAGCGGGGCTGGCCCTGGGCAGGGACCACGCGACCACTTTTGGTTGTCACAGCTGGTGGGGGCGGGGTGCTACCCCCTGAGGCCAAGGGCACAAACCGACACCCCGTGAAGCACAGGGAAGCACCCACAGCAAAGACCCGTCCGGCCCCACACGTCAGCAGGCCCTCGGGCAAGACCCTGGCCTAGAATGGAGGGGGTTCTAGGAGCCGGGGTCCCGGTCTGAGACCCCCGGCTTCAGTGGCTACCAGCATCCCAGCACGGGTCCGACAGGAAGCGTCGGTCGTGGGCAGTCACAGGCTGTGCCCACCGTGTCCGAGGGGAGTGGGGCCATTTCCTCTCCACGCTCTGACCTCTCAGGGCCAGGCACCCGTCCAGCATTTACCGGCAAGGAAAAGGACGCTGAGAAACGAGTGCTAAGGGGCGCCGACCTAGGGGTAAAACTTGGCACGGGCCGTCCAGATCCTAGACGCGGGGCCATCCGGGCCGCCTCCCTGCCAGCAGCCTCAGGCCTTCACCGCTTCCTCGGATGGGACTTGCTCAGTCAGCAGTGAGCCTGGTTAAACATCACTGCTTCCAGGAGCTCCCGTCACGGCTCAGTGGAAACGAACCTGACTGGTAACCAAGAGGACGCAGGCTCGATCCCTGCCCTCACTCAGTGGGTTAAGGATCCGGCACTGCCCTGAGCTGCGGTGTAGGTCACAGACGAGGCTCGGATCTGGTGTGTCTGTGTGTGGCTTTGGCGTAGGTCGGCAGCTATAGCTCTGATTTGACTCCTAGCCTGGGAACCTCCATATCCTGCAGGGGTGACCCTAAAAAGACCAAAAAAAAAAAAAAAATCACTGCTTCCTCAGATGGGACTTGGTCAGCAGTGAGCCCGATTAAAGGCGACAGGCGGAAACACCCAGGGAACGCAGCCTTTTGTGCCTGGACAGAGCTCACTCGGGGGGGACGATGAGCTGATCGTGCAGCTAAGCCTCCTGGGAGACGGGGCGCCCAGCCCGCGGCCCCACAGGGTCTGCAAGCGGAGGCTCCAGGTACCCTAGCGTCATGAACGTTCTTCTCACCATAAACAGAACGAAAAGACACCCCACAGAATGGCAGAAAATATCGGCAAATGAAGCAACTGACAAGCAATTAATCTCTAAAACATACAAACACCTCCTGTAGCTTAATATCAAAAAAACAACCCATCAAAAATGGGCAGAAGATCTAAACAGACGTTTCTCTGAAGAAGACACAGAGATGGCCCCAAAACACATGAAGACGCTCACATCACTGAATATCAGAGAAAACGCAAATCCCAGCTACAACGAAGCGTCACCTCACACCAGCCAGAAGGGCCGTCACCAAAAAGTCCGCAAGCAATAAACACTGGAGAGGCCTGGGGGGAAGCGAGCCCACTGCACTGGAGGTGGGAAGGGGAACCGTGCAGCCACTGCGGAGAACAGCACGGAGGCTCCTCGGAAAACAAAAACAAAGCTGCCACGGGATCGTGCAGTCCCACTCTTGAGCGTCTATCCCGACAAAACCACGGCTCCAGCAGATCCAGGTAGCCCGGAGTCCACTGCAGCACCGTACACAACAGCCAAGACGCGGAAGCAGCCAGAGGAGCGGCTAGAGACGACGCGGGCCACACACGGTGGAGTAACACTCAGCCACAAACAAGGAAGAAATACGGCGTCTGC
>PVHT021183655.1:0-107076 GCA_004024745.2 Catagonus wagneri | reverse complement strand
AATTGTTAACATAAAAACATTCATTGAATTATTGTTTAAGTTCTTCTCTTACCAGAAAAAAAACACGTGTATCTTCACACTTTTTACCTGTATTTTCTTTTCTTTCTTTTTTTTTTGTCTTTTTCCTTTTTCTAGAGCCACACCCGCGGCATATGGAGGTTCCCAGGCTAGGGGTCTAACAGGAGCTGTAGCCGCCAGTCTTTGCCACAGCCACAGCAACGTGGGATCCGAGCCGCATCTGCAACCTACACCACAGCTCACGGCAACGCCGGATCCTTAACCCACTGAGCAAGGCCAGGGACAGGGATCGAACCCGCAACCTCATGGTTCCTAGTCGGATTCGTTAACCACTGAGCCACGACGGGAACTCCTTACTGTTATTTTCTGACACTACCCAACAACCCCACATCGAGAATCCAGCCGGAAATCAAGTCAGAAAGGGCAGAAACTCAGCCATTCAGCTGCTCGTCGCAGCTTTTCCCGCAAACGGGACCCGCCTGAGTGTCCGATCACAGGGGGCAGCTCAGCAGGTCCTGGCGTCTTGGTAAAACGCTGCAGAAGCCACGCCGTACGGCTTTCTCCCGCAACGGTAACGGCCTTGCTTCCTTCACTATAAAAACTGACATGAGCCTCTGAAAACGGACCAAGAGAAAGAGTTTTTTAGAGTTTAGCCGTTCCCGCTGCGGCACACCAGGACCAGCGGCGTCTCGAGCGCCCTGGGACGCGGCAGCCTCCGCAGCCCGGCAGAGCGGGTTAAGGGCCCGGCACCGCCGCAGCGGGGGCTCAGGCTGCCACTCGGCTAGCATTTGTTCCCTGGCTCAGAAACTCCGCATGCCTCAGGGTGGCCAAAAAAAAAAAAAAAAAAAGACGGAGTTCAGAAAATACCCAAATTCCACCTCTGCGAACGAGCTGGCTGTGCGCGGGGTTTCCACACAGCCTCACATGACAGTGCAGACTCAGAGCTGAGAAGTGAACTGACCCATCGAAACCCACCGAGCGCAGATCTGAGAGTAGCCCACTGCCTCACCGGGATCCCGGCGGGCCGTGCCGCATGGAGAGCAGAGGCCTCGGCCCCGGGCCGCCACCGCAGGTGTGCAGCCACGGCCTTCCATCCGTGCCACCGCGGACCTCGTAAAAACTCAGTACTTACTAACACCTGGCGCCGACATAAACACGGTGACACATAACACGACGCCATCTAAAAATCACTAAAGCCGGTTCTGTCAGCACTTAATGCTGGAACTATCCTCTATTCTCCTTTTAAAAACTGAGACACGGAGGCACACGACCTGCCCTGCGGGCTGCTGGGTCAAAGGTCAGGGACCCACTGAAGCTCCCTGACTCACACACAGTGAGTGACACGGGGAACCAGACTGTAGGTACGACGCTGTGACCTCAAGTGCGCTAAGGGACGGAGAAAGTCTGTCGCCAGGCGGTGCCCGTACGACTCAGGCGAGTGCCCCACTTCACTGCACTGTCTTTTCAGACAAAATCCCCACGCGTCAGTCTTAATTTTTACAGGAAAGAAACCGACGGGAAGTAGAAGCCCCTCTGCACCGGGACAGGCTCTGTGCGCCTCGGGGGCGCCCGGGCGGCCTGGGGGCCCTGCTCTGAGCCCCGTTCTCAGCAGCTGACTGGGCCCCGCCGCCGCCGGGCCGGTTACCTGGCAGACAGCCTTGTGCCGTTGGAGGTGGAAACTGCCGATGCGACAAAGATGCCGAGTGATCCCTGAGCCATTTCTAGAAGGAGAAAATAAAGCAAATTAGGCGTGAAAACAGACCACAGCAAACAGGCACACGTGCTGAAGCGGGGCGGCTGCCGGCCAGGCCCCTCAGGTGCCCGCACTCCGTGCCACCTGCCACCAGCGGGAGGCGGCGCTGCCCACCAGGCCACGGGGCCGGCCGTGCTGAGACGGCACCAAAGTCCTTCACTCGGTCTTTTTTTTTTTTTGGTTGCAACCGTGGCGGACACTCCCGGCCAGGGCCTGAACCTGCAGCACAGCCGCGACAATGCCGGTCCTCGGCCCGCTGAGCCACCAGAGAACTCCTCCACCTCCTCCTGCCACTGGTGCCAACTCGGCCGTGCCACCGAACGGACACTGTCGTCGTCAAGCAGAGGCAAGAGGAGGGACCCACGTTCGTCTGGCCACGGAGCGGCCGTGTGCCCCAGCCTGGGCGTGGTAGTGGGCGCATGCGGCAGGGGTTCCCAGGGACAGTTCAGGCTGCCCAGGGCCAAGGGGCAGCTCTCCCGCCACGAAGCCCGGGCCCGGGGCCAGGCTCAGCCGAGGGGGCAGCACAACGGACGCCAGAGGCCCAGACACAGAGCACACGCTCGCCCAGGCTCCACGACGCTCTCCGTGCGACCCAGCAGCCACGCCGGGGACAGCCCCTGGCAGCCACAGTCCCCCAGAGGGTGAGACCCGATGCCACACCCGCTCCGAGCACCACGCGGACACCACAGCGCGCCCTTGCCCTGGGTCCGCCGACCCCAGCGGGGGGCTGACCTGTCACGTAGGGCTCCAGCGCCTTGGGCACCAGGCTGCGTGCCACCTTCAGGTCCTCGGCGGAGCAGCTCCCGGCCTCCAGCCCGCAGGCCATGCCCATGCGCTTCAGCACCTCGATGTCGTCATGGATCTCGAACGTGTTGTCGAAGTTGAACAGATACTCGAACCTGGAGGGCAGGGGCTGTCAGCAGAGCGGCTCCTCCAAGACGGGCTGGACGCTTGCGGCCCTGGACCCGCCCCCGCACCCCGGGGTCGGCCGTGCGGCAACAGGGCCCAGGCGGCACAGCGCAGCCCGCCTACCGCCCGCGGCGCCCCGACTGCGCCAGAAGCCGGCCTCAGCTCGGAGCTCGCGCTCGGACACGCGGCGGGCGGCACGGACGGGCCTCCCCGGCCTCGCCGACAAGCGGCCCAGCGCCGCCCAGAGCGCGCAGCCCCGGCCGCCGCCCCGCGACCTACTTGTCGTTGGAGATGCTGCAGTCGATGACCGTCTTCCGGCCGGTGTTCACGATGATGAAGGGCAGGTGGATGACGGAGTTGGGCGGCGGCGGCCGGCGCGCCTGCTGCTCCGCATGGCGGTTCCTCTGCACCAGGTTCTTGAAGGCGATTTGCTAGAAAAGACCGACGGGCCGGCGCTCACCCCCTGTCCCGGCACCTGGGCACCCTCGCCAGCCCCTCAGGGTCACGGCGGCTGCGGGCCTGCCGGCCCAGGGAGCTGCCCAGCCAAGAAAACAGCCCAAACCCAGTACGGGGGGACAGAGACGGCCCGGGGAGGGGCCCGAGGCCCAGGCCCGTCCCACCACAGCCCACGGAGCCCCCGTGCCCAGCACACCTACGGGAACAGCTCTCTCCTCTGGGGACCAGAGGCCTCGGGCTCAGGCGACTTTTACCCTTAAGGTCACCCACCTGCTGTTAACTTAAAGCCAGGAAGACCCTCCCCCGGCACCTCCCCTGAGGCGGCCCACAGGACCCCAAGGTCACGTGGGGGCAGCACGACCCACCCTCGTGGGGCAGCTGAGTGGAGGGACCGGGGCCGGGAGGAGCCGCTGCCCGCACGGCCGCGCCCACCTGCCCCCGGCCTGCAGTGCCCACCTGCCCCCGGCCTGCAGCGCCCACCTGCCCCCGGCCTGCAGCGCCCACCTGCCCACCTGCCCACCTGCCCCCAGAGCAGGGCGGTCCCGGTGCCTCTCTCTGCAGTGGGAGAGGTGAGCTTCGGGAAACGGCCACAGGCCGAACAGGCCGAGCCTGGGGGCGACGCACACCTCCCGCGGGTCTGAGTCCCCCGCCGAGCCCTGGCTCTTCCCAGGGGGTGAGCCCTGTCACCTCTCGCGGCCCCCTCCCCCTCCCCAGGGTCCCGCCTGCCCTGCGGCTCTCGATGCCTCCACCCCCGGCCGCCGGACACACGCCCCTGGGTTCCGGCACCGTCCGACCCGACGCCTCTCAGCAGGCTCCCCGCACCCAGACCCGCGCCTCAGCCTCTGCCGGGCCGGGGCCGTGCCCAGGACGTCCGCAAGCTCACTGCCCACTGCGCTGCCCTGGACGGGATCCGCCAGGACCCACTCGCTGTCACACCTGGTCCGGGGCCTGCGCTGAGCACACGCTTCCCACGCCTGCCCCGCTTTCTGCGCTGAGCCCTGAAGGGCTCCCTGCTGGCGGGCAGACACCTGCTGACAGCTGCCACGCACGCACGCACACGGAGAGCCCACGTCCACGAGAGGACCTCAAGGACGTTTATGAAGTCTGCTCAAACCCAGAGCGGACACTATCTGCAGAACGTGAAGCGGCAGATAGGGAGCTGGTCGGTGACGAGCGGACGGCTCCTGGCGTCCTCACCTGCAGGATTAGCTCCTGGAGCTGCGACTGCTTCTGCTTTATCCTCTCCAGCCTCCTCTGCCTCTCCACCTGCAGAACAAGCCCCGGTACAAGCACTGTCACCACGGGGCTCACGGCACATTGCCAAACGCAACGCGCGGTCACTCGGTCGGGCTCTGCCCAAAACGAGCACCCCGAACCTCACTGGGGAGAAACAGGGCTCAGTGTGGCAGATGCTGCCGGGCACAGCGGGCCTCTCTTCACCTCAAAGCTGCACACCCTCCCTCCAGCCTCTGCACAGGACTAGGATGACTTCTTAAATCCCCACAAGGCAGGAGTTCCCGTCCTGGCTCAGTGGTAACGAACCCGACTAGTATCCATGAGGATGTGGGTTCGATCCCAGGCCTCCCTCAGTGGGTTAAGGATCCGGCGTTGCCGTGAGTTGTGGTGAAGGCTGTAGACGCGGCTTGGATCTCGCGTTGCTGTGGCTGTGGCGCAGGCTGGCGGCTGCAGCTCTGATCAATCCCTAGCCTGGGACCCTCCATATGCCACGGGTGCGGCCCTTAAGAGACAAAAAAATCAATCAACCAGTCAAATCAAATCAAACCCCACAAGGCAGCATGCACAATCTACCTACACTGGCACCGCCCCCCACCCCCGCCCCAGCAGGGCGTCTGTAGCACCACACGGACAGGGCGCCACCGTCAGCTGGGAGAACACAGAGGCGCCAGACCCTCAGCCAGTGCCAGCGGCACCGCACCGGCGCCCGCGGCTGCAGCACCTCGAGGTTCTGGCACTCCTGCGCCGAGTTGGTGGGCAGGCCAATCCACTTGATCTCCTTCTTCTCCTTGGAGATGATGTTCATGGCCATCAGCACGTTCAGGGCATCGTAGACGCGCCGCCTTATGTTCTTCTGGTCGTACGCCTGCGGGGACAGCAGGGCTTCAGGGGACCCAGAGCCCGCAGACCGGCCTCCACACACTTGACCGAGGGTGCTCGAGCAAGCGCGCCGCCACCTTCCCTGGGGTGCAAGCCCACTGCTGCACCCGCTGGCTGGCGACACGGGCCGTGCGGGGACGCCGCCATGCAGAGCCAGAGCTGGCGCCGGCAGGAAAGCACGGCGCCGGCGCTGCGCTCCTCACTCTGCAAGCCCGAAACCGCCGCGCGCGCCGAGCGCACTCACCGACTCGCTGGGCAGGATGTGGTTGTCGGCGGCGCTGAACTCTGCCACCAGCTCGTCGGCCACCTCGTTGTAGGACGTGGTCCCCTTCCGCTGCACCTTCTCGCAGACCTTCATGGAGAAGTGCCGCAGGCCCTTCCCGTTCTTCTCCCCCTTCCGGTTACGCTTCCTTCGGACACAGAAAGGGCCCGGCCTCAGCGCGGCGCCAGCAGAGCCGAGCCCCATCCCGGCTGCTGGTGAGCGACGGCCGGCCGGGTGGCTGGCAGTGAGGAGCCTGGCTCCGCCGTGGCGTCCAGGGAGCCCTGCCTTCTTCGAAGGCCAGGAACAAACTTTTAAGCGGCCGACCTCAGGCCTGTACCTTCAACTCCCGGGAAGAGGGAGGGAGACGCCCCAGAGGGCGGGACCCAGGACACGTCATTCGTATCCACGCACCGGACACGCGGCTTAGAAAGACGTCCCCGACACCAGCAGCCATGCAAGTTCCGCTGCATGCGTGGCAGCAGCTCCCCCAGCCGCGGCCGAGCAGCTGGGGGGGGGGGGCGGGGACCCAGCACCTGACCTCCCTGAGTCACCACATCCAGGAGAGGGCCGCCCCACGCTCCTGGCCGATGAATTTCAGGGACTGACTGCAGCCTTAGAACCGGTACAAACAGGGTTCTCTAACTTTGTTTCTAAGGAAGTCGCACAGCTGCCTTGGAGTAAAGTCACCTTCCCGTCATTTGCTTGTGCAAGAGGCTCAAAGGAAGACTGGGGGCCCCACCTGGGGCCGACCCCACGGCCACACTGGGCTGCAAACGGGAAGCTGCTCCGAGACCCATCACACCGAACCGCGTTTAACAAATGCTACTTTCCAGGGCGCACAAGGCCAGGTGTGAGAGCTACTGCTGCATTACGAAGCCAGCTGCCCCCTCTTCTTCCACCAGGAATGGACCATCCTGTCCTGGGAGCCACCACCGCAGAATCGATGGGGGCTCTTCAGCCTGCAGTGCGGCCACCACCCCAAAGCGTTGGGGGATCTCTCCACCCAACAGCCAGCATCCCAAAATACAGGGGGCTCGTCACCCTGCAGTAACCAGCACCCCAAGATACATGGGGCACCCTAAAATATACGGGGCACTCCATTCTGCAATAGCCAGCACCCTAAAATATACGGGGCACTCCATTCTGTAATAGCCAGCACCCCAAAATACATGGGGCACTCCATTCTGCAACAGCCAGCACCCCAAAATATACAGGGCACTCCATTCTGCAATAGCCAGCACCCCAAAATACATGGGGCACTACATTCTGCAACAGCCAGCACCCCAAAATACACAGGGCACTCCATTCTGCAACAGCCAGCACCCCAAAATAGATGGGGCTCTCCACCCTGCGCAGCATAACCACCACCCCAAAACACGGGGGCTCTTCTCCCTGCAGTGTGGCCACCGCCCCAAAAACGGGGGGCTCTCCCGCAGCCCGACCTCTCGGGGCCACACCGCCCGCGCCTGTGCTGGACCAGCCCCTTCCCGGCTGGGCTCGCCGCCGGGCCCGCGGCCAGGGGCTGGGGGTAGAGGCTGGGGTTGCTCACCCTGCAGACCAAGGTGAGGGCTCTGAAGGCTGGTTCTGGGACACAAAGTGGGTGTGAGGGGTGTGTGGGCTTCCTACCACGAGAGTGTTGGGCGCTGCAGGTCTCTGCGGCGTGCTGATCACCTACAGTCAGAAAAGACAATTCACAACCGTCAGAGTCGCCCCACGGGACGCCGCCGATGGTGGGTTTCTCGCCCACCGCCGCTGCCGGACTTCATGAACCACAGAGAGCAGAAAACAATCGCGGGTGTGCCCAGCACGGACACTGCAGCCCCTGGCCAGGGCCACCCACCCGCTCCAGCACAGTTCACTCCCTGCCACCTCAGGCCCCTCCTCCGGCGACGGCAGCGTGGCGGGGACGCCGTGGCGGGGGCGCCGTGGCCCAGAGCGTCTGCGCACGAGCCCACCTGGGACTCCTCCATACCCCTTGCTGTGTGACTCAGGGGGGACAGACCCGCCTTCGGACGTGCCAACACAGCCGGAAGGCCCAGGACAAAGGACCGCAGGGCCAGCGGGCTCACCGCGGTGTCCCCACCGGCCACCAGCGCGGGGAGCCCAGACGGCAGGTGGGGAGGGAGGCCACAGCACTGGGGTCACCACCCGCCCCGGGACGCAGGCACCCTCCCTGCGGCCAAAGGCCTTTCTGACACCAAGCACTCGGCACGCTGAGCCATCGGCTGGGCACAAACGCTGACCTGGGGACAGACACGGCCCCGCCCCGCCCAGCCAGACTCCACCTCCCCAACCTCGAGCCACCACCCAGGAAGCCCTTCGAAGCCCCGCTCCTGGGCGACGGCTGGGAGACGAGGCCAAGGTGCCGCCGAGGGTGGGCCGGTCCGGGCTATTTCGGGCTGGGCACTCCCGCTCGGCGCCGCTTAGCGGGATCAGTGTTACCTGCGTGGCCCGGGACAGCTGACCTGGCACTTTGTAAATCGCCCCTAAGCCCAGGCCAGCTGTCAGTGTTAATAAAGCCGCAGTCCCCGGGCAGGGAGACCGCGCGGCCGAGCCCCCTCTAAGTCCCGCCTGGGGCCCGAAGCGCTCGGTGTCCTCACGCCGCAGACCTCCGCTCACGAGAGCGGAGACCACAGCCCGCGTCTGCACGCGGAACAAGGCGGAAAAGCAAACCCACCCCAGGCCGGGGGCCTCTCCGGCAGGCGCGGCGGGACCATGCGGCCCGGGGCTTCCTGCGCTCAGCACGGGCGTCCTGGGAGGAGCGCGGCCTGCGGGCGGGCCTCTCGCGCTGCTGCTCCCCAGGGTCGCAAGGGCCTGCCCCGACCCGTCCCCAAGGCCGCCTCCGCTCTGGCAGCTGCTGTGCAAGAACCGAGCGCCAGGCACACAGCGGGCGCTCAGCAGCTGCTCACTGGGGGAGCAGCTTCCCAGACGGGACAGCAAGCAGCCCACACCGACAGCCTCGCGGGGACGCCCGCGGGTTTTCCTCCCTCACTTTCCTATTTTCACTGTTTCTGTGGCACGCTCTCCCGAGGACCTTCGACCTGCTGTGTGTGCAGCTGACACGCAAGGTCTAGTCCACAGACCCGGCCCTGGAAGGAGGCAGGAACGGGCTCCAAAGCAGCCGGGTTCACCCCAGCGGTGCAGCCCTCAGGCTGACAGAGCTGAAGGTCAGAGGGCGCCGATGCGAACAGCAGGCTACCTCTCCTCGGGACTCAACTGGCACCGACAGCCGCCTGCTGGTAACCCTGAGCTGCCCTCAGACGTGGCTTTGCTGTGACACGCGGTCCTCACACAGTAACACGCGTTACGACCTCTGTCAGAAAGACGTTCCTCGAAAACCCGTGACGCGCCCAGTAAGGTCCAGGACCACCACGTGCCGTGGACGGGAACCCCGCTGAGCAGAGCAGTTGCGCTTCCTGAGGCCACGGCAGGGGCCGCCTGGCAGTGGGGCCGGGAAGCCGGGAGCGATGGGCTGGAGCGGGGCTCGCGCCTGCCCTGCAGGGACCGACGGCCCGCAGAGGCCCGGGCCCACCCTGGGCTCCCCAGGACGCTGGCCTCCTGTCCGCCTGAGGGGGTCGAGGCCACTCCAGCCGCGTGCGCACCGTCTGGGGGTGCCCGTCAGCGCAGGCGCAGGACCCAGAGGCCAGGGGGCACACGCAGCAGGGTCCCATCCCGCTGTCCAGGGACACACACACTCGGAGACCACCCGCGGCCGGCCACGCGCTCCCAGAACCCGAGGCAGGGCCGCCCCCCGCCCGCTCCCGGCCTCACCACTTGCTGAGTGACGTTGACACTGGACTGTCCGAACGTTTTTGGCAAGAGCTGCTTCCCAAGCGTGTTCACTGTGGAGGGGTGGACGGCGACCAGGGACACCACACCTGCAAGGCAAGGAGACGGTGGGCGTGTCCTCCTGAGTCCCCGCGGACAGGGCAGGGCCAGGGGGTGCCGCCTCCCACCGTCCTGGGCCCTGGGTCGGCGGCAGCCCCGCCACCACGCCCGGTCCTCACTGCGCACGCCCCGAGCCCGGCCCGCACCCCTTGCGCTCCACTCTGTGCAGGGCTTGGGGCTCCAGCGTACCCGGGCTGTCACCGGCCTGCGCGCCCGCCCACCTCCAGGACGTCCTGCGACACGGGACCCGGAGCGAGCGGCTCCCAAGGTCAACAACCCTGAGACAGTCACGGAATTTAAGCTCAGAACTAGCCCGACCCCAGCGCCTCCCCACACGTTTGCAAAGCCGGAAATGGAGGGATCCACTTCTTCCCGGGGAAGCGGAAGCAGGCTTGTTTCCAGGAAGAAGGGGCAGCGGCCGCCTCTCTGAGGACCGGCCGCCTCTCTGAGGACCGGCTGGCCTGACAGCGAAGCAGGGAGCTGAAGCAGGGAGCTGCGAGGGCTGCAGGAGCGCCTGCAGGGGCCGGGGTGCACCCCCGCGGCGGCCGCAAGGGTCACGGGGCGGGTAGGTACCTCGGGCTACACAGCAGAGCCAAGACGCCGCAGCAGAGATGCTAACAACTCAAATATAAAACCACCCCTTGCCTGGACGGCGTCAGAGGGACGGAGGAGAGGTACCGATGCGGAGCCGGGGCCCGGGGGGCGGGTGCACCAAGCGCGGGGGGCTGTGGACGGGGCCGCCAGGCCTGGACGGCCTCAGACCGAGAACGTGGAGCTCTCATTTTTGAGCCCTTTACGACTCATGCATTTTAAGAAACACATTTCAAATTTCAATAAACAATGACTTTCGCTGCTACGTGTGAATACTGGATTATTTCTCTTATTAACCCAAGTTGAAGGCAGTCATCCTTCAATTCAACTGCCTAAATATAAATATTTTCACCACCAACAGCAAATATTCAAATTATTTGCAATCAACAAAATAGGTTTATCCACTCTGAGTCTTGTTTTCCTCTAAAAAGAGAACTTTTTTCTTAATAAGAGCAAATATTTTTTAATGTGTGAAAGATACTTTAAAAGACAAAACAGGTGTCGGAGCTTCCGGCAGGCGACAGGAGACAGCACCAGAAGCTGCAGGAGAGCTGCACCAGCAGGGAGGCTGGGGTCACGGCCACCCCCACACACACACACACACACTGCCAGGTGCCCCCTCCCAACAGGACGCGAGCACCTTAACAGTTGGTCAGTCAGGGCTTTTTCAGTGAACACCTGTCATTTGCATAACAAAAACTTCAATTGAGAGACAACAGCAAGTATGATAAAGGCAAAAGGCACCGGTCGGAAAAAGGAGGATGTGCTCCAGCTGCAGCCCTGAGACTGGGCGGGCGGCGCCGGGAAGGGGAGGCCCAGAGCCTCCTGGACTGGCGGACCCTCGGGGGAACGGGGAGGAGACAGACCGCTCGGGGCCGGGCACACCTGGGGTGCTGCCAGGACCCGGAATGGTGCCGCCACGCACCCCGCCTCCCCTCGGCGGCATGCGCCCCAAACAGACAAAGGCTCCCACAAAGGCCACCGCGGGGGTCCCCAAGGGGCTGTCGCAGCCGCAGCTGCACAGGAGCCACACTGGCCAGACCTCCACTGCAGGGCACCTGCCTTCACCTGAAGACACCAAGGCCTGTGAAGCCAGAGCATTTTCTGGAAAAATTCGAAAGCCAGAGTGTTTCGAATCTCAAAAGAGCGGCACCCAGGAAGGAAGCCCCAGTAGAGTCAAGAAGCTCTCATTTCCGATTCCTCCAGATCCGCTCCCGGCTCACACGCGCTGGGGCGGAAGCAGACTGCTGCTCGGAGAGGCCGGGCGAGCCCACAGCCGCCACGAGCGAGCCGCCACGAGTGTCTGGGCAGTCACCAGGGTGACACTTGCGCCAAAGGAACAAAGCCTGTGCATTTCCCACGTGATTTCTGCCTCGTCACTTTAACAGAAAACATCGTGCTGTGCGCAGAAGTGACAAGGCTGGATCCAGGACCTGCCGAGCCGCCAGGGAACTCTGTAATGAACACCCCTTAAACAGAACCTGCCCTAACAGCGCAGGGCCTCCCCGCTCGGCGCCCCGGCTCAAACGCTCCCTAAGGCAAGGCGGCCTCCGTCCAGCTCGTCCGTCAGGGCTGCACCTGGACGGCTGCACACTCGGCCCCAGGCCCCCCGACGTGGCCCAGCCAGCGGGCATCGTGGGCCAGCGCCTTGGGGTGAGAAGCCTTCTTCCGATTCAGCAACTCCACGCCTAGGAGACCAGCTCAAATGCGCCTGCTGGCAGGTATCCGTCGTCCTTTTAGAAGGACCCCAGGAGGAGGGGCTGCGACAGCCGACCCACCCTCCCAATTCCAAGGGCAAACGTGGCGGCTCCTTCTAGAATCAGCATTGCTGCAGAGACGCTGCTCGGGAGCTGGGCGCCACAGGCCCGCAGACTCCAACTGGTTCTGAGGGGCGTCAGCGCGGCTGCCGTGAGGCAGAAGGAACGCACGTAACCCGTGTCGTTTTCTTCCCTACACTTGGCTACGTTTTCTGAACCACTACAAAGACTGCGCGACTTTCAAACCAAAATAAACTCGGCCGACGCATCTGTGCAGGCGGCACGTCCAACTGGGCTGAGGGCTGCCGAGCCCGGCCCAGCTGGGGTCCCCACCGCGCACGGCACACCGAGGCGTGTGCTCCCGGAGGGGGCGCCTTACCTTTGCCGGGACTGAGGTTCTGGTCTATGAAGACCTTGAGTTCCCCGTTGGCTTCTATCAGACCGGCCTGCGGAGGCAACGAGGACAGCGTAAACAAACGGGCCGTCGGGGGAGCGGCGGTTAACCCGCTGAGGCAGCAAGCACCTCGGGGACCCGCCGCCCCACGCAGCTGCGAGTGCCCGGCAGGGACCCGCCACCCTGCCCGTGGTTTCTGGCTGCGATAACCAGCATGAAAGAGCCTCTCCGGGGATTTCAGCCTTTCCACCTTGGCCCTTGGTCCCTGCGATACTGCGTCTCTGTCAAATCACACGCGCCCCAACCGCCACGCGTGAGATGGGAAGAGCAGGACCCGGACCCCTGCCGTGGGGACAGACCAGCTCTGCGCAGGCACGGCGTGCGCCCAGCCCGTTCCGGCAGGCGGCACCTCAGGGCCAAGTGCGTCCCAGGCACCAGGCACAACGCACCCGACACGGCGAACACGGACACGGCCGGGGCCTCGGGTGGGCAGGGGCTCCCCGGCGGGCCACACCACCTGCTTCCCGTCTCAACCGCATCCACGTCCACGGGCGCCCAGCTCCGCTCCAGGGTGGGAACAAAAACTGGCCGGACCTGACCTGGTCTCCAGACACCGACACGTGTGCACACGCAGACACGTGTGCTCCCACGACCCAGCATTCCACACATCCACCCTCGTACACCCGTGCACGTGAACACACCAGTGCACGCCACACAGCTGCACGCGCACACGCAGGCATGTAAACAAGCACACACACGCCCACACACATATACACACCGATGCAGACCCCTCCGCAACACACCCAAGGGAACTGAGGTGGAAACCGACGTGCACGAGGCCAGGCCCCGGAGGGCCCCGGGCGCAGCTCCCTCTGCTCCCTCCTGCCCCTCAGGAAGCCCGAGCACCGCCGCCCTTCACATCATCCCGCTCTGCGCCCAGCCAGCGCCCGGCCTCCAGGAGGAACCTGTGCCCTGGCCCCGAGCAAGCTGCACGCAGTTCACACAGGCGGCAGTGGGAGCCCCCATCTGACGGACCCCAGATGGAGAGGAGGCCCCGCTGTCACTCCCTGACTCTCCAAACCCCCCACCCCGAAAATGAGGGGACCAGGCGCCTGCCCGAGGACCACTGCACATCACAGCCAGGTCAGGCCTGAAGGTCGCCTGGGATCTGGCCCCTCCTGGCCACGGGGTGAGTGAAGACCTGCCCCCTACTGACCACCTGGGCCCCCGGCCCAGCCAAAGGAAGGGACCCGGGGCAGCCGGGCCCGGAGGGCGCCCAGCTCTGGGCCGAGGGGCCTCGCGGGTCCCAGCAACACCCTGGTCACAGGCTCAGAGCCCCAGGGCAAGGACCCGACCACAGCAGAGAAGGGCCATCTGAGGCCACACACCAGGCAGGCCGGGAGAGCCCGGTCCCCTCGCTCCAGGTGGCCCAGCCCCGGCTCTGCCCCCGTGGACCCCGTGGAAGGGCCCAGGCTTCTGCTCCCAGCGTCCTGCGCCTCCAGAGCTGACGGCCCGCGGATGCCAGGGCCGCGATGTGGAGAGGAGACCGCCGGGCCGGCCAGTTACTGAGGGAGGGGGCCCGCCCGCCAGCACGGTGAGGTCTGGGGCGCACAGAGCACGTGGCACCTGCCCCCGGGGACAGGGCGACACGCACTGATGCACAGAGACACAGAGTGTCCTAAAGGAAAACATTCAACCCTAAGACAAAAAATGCAAAACAAAAACGGGAACTTAAATTCTCACCTACCGAGTGGAGTAAAAACGCGTGGCTATTTAAGCTACCATCAACCCCAGAGATGGGCTCGAACGTGAACAGGCTCTCCTGCCGCCGGACGGGGGCAGGCACGACCAGCACGCCGCCAGGGAGCGCCCCGAGGGCGGCACAGACACGGCCGCGCCGTCCACACGCCCACACCGGCCACACACACACACACTCGGTCCACACGGCCACACCGTGTCCACATGCTCACGCCGTCCGCACACACACGCGGTCCACACACCCAGTGTCTACACAGAGTCACACTTCTGACGACTCCTCCCAAGATATCATCACGGACTTGAGAAAACTTGAGAAGATTTTACCGGAAACCACCAGAATCCCCAAGGCTAGGGCCTGGGGGCGGGGCAGGCGGAGGGGACCTGCCGGGTCAAAGGCTCCCCCCCTGGACTCTCGGGTGACCCGCGCTGTCAGGCCGTCACTCGGCCGTGTCCCCTTCTCAGCACCCACTCCTGGCGCTGACATCTGTGACGAAGAGCCTGGAAGAAACCGCAAGCCACCCAGAGGGTCGCACTCGGTTCTCCGTCCCGCCGCAAGAAAGGGCCTTCGAGCAGCACCGGGCTGAATTTTCGGACACAGGGTGGAGCGTGACTCCTCCTGTCTTCCCGTCTAACTCACTTTTTCAACAAGCGGCCACCTCCAGTCGCCGACGCGCCAGATACGCTCCCAGCTGCCACGGGTGACGAGGCAGAAACAGAACCGCACCCGTGACGTGCAGCGCGAGCAGCGAGGTGCCCCGAGCCCGTGCCTTCGTGAGAACCCTTCGCCACACGCGACCGAGAGCAGACGCAACAGGAACAAACCAGCGGCGCGGCGGCTCCTGACACCGGCCGCGGGGGATCGCGGCTTCTCCTTTTTCCTTCCCCGGAGCTTTCGGACTCCGGAACAGCAATCGTCACGCCCCCAACACAAGATCCGCCACCTGAACTTCCTCAGCCATACACACTTGCCCTGTGCAAGTCCTGCTGGCCGGACAGCCTGCAGCCGGTCAGGCAGAGCCTGGTGTGACCGGATGTCGACCAGTGAAGCCAAAACTCAGGGTCCGGGCAGAGAGCGGGCACCCCCGCCACAGGGCACCGTCGCCTCCCGCAGACGCAGAGCGAGGCAGACGCGCAGGGACCCGCGGGCCTGGCCGTGCAGGATCCTGAGCCCAGACCGGCCTGTGACAGGTGGAGGGAAGCTCCGGGTCCCCTCGGGGGACTGATCACCGGCAGGACGGCCATCGATCGCCACCCTCCCCAGGGCTCTGCAGGCCAGCTGCCCCCCATCAGCCCCCGAGTTTGTCCACCTCTGCTGGGACCCGCCCAGGGGGCTCTGACCTTACCCCCAAGGGTGCGGTGCGGCTCCTATGCCTGCCCGCCCCGCCCCCGGCCCCGGAGTCAGCTTCCCAGATTCGAATGTCACAGCCGACTTAAGCACAGCGCAGGGAGAGACGGCCGAGCCCGAGCTGCCCGCGGCCTCCGTCCCGCCGAGCCCCAGCCCTGGGAGACCAGCTCCAGCACGCCGGCCGACCCCGGCCCAGGACGGGCAAGGCCACGGCTTCTCACCCGGGCGTCCCCCCGACGGCGCCAACCTCCACTGCGTCACGTACCCAAGCTCAACGGATGGTCCCCATCACCCTGCCCAGCCGCCAGGGGGCCCGCAGCGGCCCACACTTCGCCAGGCTGACGCTCCAGGAGTGACCACCGGAGGAGGCCACTCAGCAGAGCCCTGCAGCCAGGCTCAGGCCTTGACTGTCCTTCCCTCCCCCAGACACCTGGGGGTTGAGGAGGCCAGCTCGCTCCCAGCTCCGCTGCAGGTGGGAGGCATGGGGCAGCCGCACCCTTACAGAGCACCGGCTCCCGACCTGCGTCTCTGGGGCAGTGGTGACAGAGAACTGGGCCTGGCCACTGGCAGTCAGATGATAAAACCACCTGCACGTCACACGCAGACTATGATTTTAAGCTCAGACACACCACACTGCCCCGTGTGTACCTCCTCTGCCAAACCAGCTGGGCGGGAGCCCACAGTCCAGGCCCAGCGGGTGAGACACCTTCCGACAGGCACCCCGCAGAGGGGTCGAACCTCGGGCTGACGGGAAGGCTACGTGCCTGTTTCTTGGTTTCATGAATACGGACACGTTTTACACTCTGGCTGTGTCTCAGGCAGACACAGCTTCTTGGAACTGCATTTCCAACTCCAGGCAATAAATGAGTGAATAAACAGCCTCTTTTCACTAATGTTTTCAGAAGAACACACTCTGAGAAACACTAAAGGAGAGAGCTGGGGTTTCAGCGAATTTCAATGGTGTTACCAAGGGTAGGAAAGAACTACCTGGATAATAAAAAGACAAAGTTTTGGGGCCTAAAAGCCTATTTCTTGAAACAAATGAAAAAACTAATTCACCAAACTCTATAGCTTCACAACAAATATAAAGCTAAAGTAGAACTTTTCCCCGCATTTCTGTAGTCACCAAGTTTCAATTTTTCTGAAGGAAAAAAAAAAAAAAAGGCTGCCAAAACTAGCGTTTAGCCTGTTACGGCTCAAAGCTGAAATAACTTCCTACGTGGTACCCGAAGTGGGTGTTGGGTGCCATGCCACAGTCCAGCGCCCGGTCGGATCCCCCACTGAGGCACTCAGATTTCCAAATTAACCAGTGGGAAAAGACCCAGAAATCGGGTCAATTAAGGCCCATCGGGCACTGGCCGCCCGGGTACTCAGGCCTGCAAAGTCGCTCCGCAGAGGCCGCCAGGTTCCCTCTGGGTTTTTCACCTTTAACCGTTTCATTTGCTTTAAAAGCCCGAACATAAAGCCTCCTGACCTGCGTGGGCTGTCATTCTGAAACAAAGTCGGAAAACTACCAAACACCTGGCCAGCAGGAAGCAAACATACTTACATCTTTTGCCATGTTACCAGATCCGTGAAATCGATGCTATAATTGTTCACCCTCCAGAGAAGAAAAATGACTTTTCTGGTGAAAAGAAGGAAAAACAAGGAATGAGCAAGGATGAAATAAGTCAAAAAACATCAGCGTTGCCCCCAGCACCACCACCATCCCCACTGCCCCTGCGGGTAGCGGCGCCTTCTTCCCAAGCCCCACTCCATCCACAGAAGCGGCCCCCACGCTGGGGATTTAAAGTCATCTCAGGAATGGAAGCTCGCCCGCCACCGGGATGCCCGCCGGCCTCCCCAGACGCGCACAAAGAGCCAGCGAGGCCAAGCCGGCACTGGCGGCCCGCGCTCCCACCGGCGTATCCCCAGTCCCTGCGCACACGCGCTCCCCACGGGCGCGCCGGCCCACCCGCGACCACCAGCCGACCGGTAACTCTGACAGGTGGGCTTCCGGGGCCCCGGCCTCCAGCCTGTCACTAGGCCGCGGCGCCCTCCCGCGAGTGCCCCCCACGCCCCGGAACCGGCAGTCGGCGCGCAGGTGGGGTCGGCGCCGCCCGGACCCCGCACCCCAGACCCCGTGCGCTCGGGCTCGGCCCGCTCCGACCCCCGCCGGGCGCGGACGCGGAGGCGCGCGCTGCTCCGCCAGGAGGCCCCTGCAGGCCCCGCCCGGGCCCCGGGCCGCGACCCCGCCGGGCGGGTCACCTGGGCGCCCACGCGGCGGCCCTGGCGCGCGGGGACCGGTCGGCGCACGCGGCGCGCGGGGGCGGGGGTCGGTCGGGGTCCGCAGGCGCCCGGCGCGTGCGCCCCTCCGGGACCCCGGCCCGCCGCACCTGGCGGGCGGTCGGCGCGCGGCCAGCGGCGCGGACACGCGGGCGGGCGCGGAAAGGCGGGCGGTCCCGGCGGCGCTCGGCCGGGGTCCCTGCCCTGCCGAGGCGCCGGGGCGCGGGGCTCACCCTGCGAGCGTCGGACGGCGTGACGTGCGCGGCGCGGTGACGTGGGCGGCGGCCCGGCTCCCGCAGCGCGCCTGCGCGCCTTTTCGCGCCTTCGGCTCCCTCCTCCTCCTCCTTCTCCTCCTCCTCCTCTTCCTCCTTCTCCTCCCGCCCCGCGGCCCGCGCTCTCGCTCCGAGGGGCTGGGCTGCGCCTGCGCGTGTCCGCATGTGCGCGTGTGCAAGCGCCGATCAGAGATGGAGAGGAGGTCCCGGCTCCCCGGACGCGGCACTGCGCACGCGGGGGAGCTGGGTCGGGGATGTGTGCACGTGTGCGCACACGGCGGGCAGGGACCAGGGGTGCACGTGGGTGTGTAAGCCCCTGGGGAGAGGGACAGGCTAAGCATGTGTGCACCTGTGCATGTATAGGGGTGTATGTGCACCCGGGAGTGTGTACACGTGTGGGCACATGAGGAACAGGGGCAAGGTGTGCAGGTGAGTATGCACAAGAGAGCTGGAGCCGGTGTGCACGTGTGTGCGTGCGCGCGCGCGCGCGTACCCAGGGGCTAAAGCTGCATTCATGAGTGTGCACATGGAGGACAGGGGTTGAGTGTATGTGTATGAGTGTGCAGAAATGTGCACATGGGGGGGCGAGTGTGTGCACCGTGTGTATACGTACTTGTCAAGAAGAGAGGTTGGGTGCCCATGGGCGCGTATGGGCGGGCGCATATGTATGTGGGCAAGAAGGAGAGGAAGCCGGGCCTGTGCGTGTGCAGGTTCACCGAGGAGACGGCCGTGCCGCGCGCAGCGTCCACCTGCTGCTCCTGTTCTGGGCTGCCAGCGGCCTCCACGCCCACGCCCGGCCTCCACCGAGCCTCAGCGCGTTCTTAGTGCACAAGGGTTAGCGCCTCATCACCGGGTGGACCGGACCTAGCGGACACTGGGCCGCGGAGACTTGTCCCGTCTGGACCCCCCACGCGCCAGAGCCAGGGCACGGGCTCTGGTTCCGGAGAACCCGCGAAGGTCGGGAGCGGCCTGGGAGTCAAGTTCAAAGTTCGGGGCTGCGCAGACCGCTGTGTGCAGAGGAATGAGCGCTGAGCAAAGGCCTCTCTTCTCGCAGGTTTACTACACCAGGCGGCGGACGGTTTCACAATTTAACCGCTTTTATGCTGATCACACCCACTGCTGCTTCTCTAGTAATGCCACTGACGCTTAAGACTGGTAACACCTTAGCGCCGGTTTCTTGAAGAGAGCAGAAGCCTTCGCATTCTTTCTCATCAGTACAGGGTACTCAGAGAAACCAGGATGGAGGGGGAAGAGGGTGAATGAAAGGCCTCAGAGGACGGTCTTCCGCGCCCCGCCCACAGGCCGGACACCTCACTTCCGTGCTGTAAAATGGGCACGGCGTCCCACTGGGCAGCCGGGCCGCACGATGCCAGATCCCGCAGCCCCCCGTCCTGTTCCTCAGGTGCTGATGTGTTCCTAAACTCACTGTCCTTCCCCAGGAATCCTTTATTTTTTACTGTATTTGAATATTCGCCCCGCAGGTGGCAGGTGGAAGCCCCGCCCAGCCCTCAGACCTAAGTGCACAGGGCCTCTTGGTGCGGGCGGGGGGCTCAGGGTTAGGAAGAAAGGGAGCATCGCTTACGAATCTTAGACCTCTCCCTACAGACTCAAGGTTCCAGTAATTCGACAATATTTACACAGGATAAGTCACTCTCATACTCAAAATAATCGCTGCACAAAAACCGCTACTGAAATATTCTGCACTCCCAGGAGTTACTGCCCCATTGAAAGTATCCAGGCTCCACCCAGGAGGGTTCAGGAAGCACGGCTTTAGTCGTGCTGTCACTGGGCATAGACTTGCTGCTCCTCCCAGGGGTGGACGGTCCCTGTGCCGTCCGGGATACCACAGGAAAATGGTTCTGTTCTGTGTTTTATTAAAGAAGTGGCCAGCCCTTCCCAGGAAAATGCCTCCTCTCTCAAAAGCTCCGTTTAATTTTGTGTGCCTGCTCTGTGGAGTCTCGCAGTGCAATGCAAAGCCTCACCCCACCCGTTAAACTCACCTTTAAAGACACAAAGTTTTCTTTTCTTTTTTTTTTTTAAAACAGCTGCACCTGCAACATGTGCAAGATCCTGGGCTAGGTGCTGAATCTGAGCTGCAGCCGCTGGCCTACACCACAGGCAACACCAGATCCTTAGCCCACTGAGCAAGGCCAGGGATTGAACCCGCATCCTCGTGGATACTAGTCAGGTTCGGTACCACTGAACCACAACAGGAACGCCCATAAAGGCATCTTTAGCAAGATTTGTTTGGCTTATTCCTGTTTATGATGAAATATAAGTAAATCGGCTGCTTGCCCGAACCCTTAGGATAAGCCCTCCTGAGCCCCATTCACACCCCGAACTCATGAAGAGCTCGTGTGTTTCTCTCACTCTTCCTTACATCACGACTCCTGGTTGTGAACGTTTCTGGCCAAAGCAAAGCCCCTCTTGGAAAGAGGGCGAGTCCTTGACCTTCTTGCATTTTTATGCTCTTATCTTGGTATTACTCAATCTTTTTTTTTTCTTTTGGGGGGGCAACACGGGCAGGATGCAGAAGTTGCCAGTCCAGGAACTGAACCCACACCACAGCAGCAACCCGAGCCACTGCAGTGACAACCCCGAATCCTTAAGCTGCTGAGCTGCAGGACTCCAGTGTTACTCAGTCTTAAGGACTCACACAACTACTTACAGGCTGAAGCCACGGTCCTTTGAAAACCTCCCCTTGGACCTGACAAATTCTAGATCACAGCATCCAGCTTCCCCCAGTTTCTCTTACTGGCCTTGTTTGCTACTTGAACATGTCTGCTCTTCCTCCGGAATGCCGGCCTTGGCCGTGAGAGAAATTCCTTTCACCCCCTTGACCATCAGCGCCACCGTCCAGCTCGGTGTTCCTTCTGGGTGAGTCCACGTTGCTGAGATGACATCAGACTGTCCTTAGGGAACCCCACAACGCAACGCCCAAGGTCCTTCTCCTCCTGTCATCAACCTCCTCGGCAGAACCCGGGGCCATCAGCCAGGAGCGAACGTGCCAGGAGCCAAGAGCACGACTTCAGGAAACTTGACCTTACGTACAACTAAACGCCTCTGGTCATTCCCTGCTGCTGTCCCCTTCCTTGCTGAGTCGGAGAAGGGCCCTACAGCCCACCCGCTACAATGAGGCTGGGATGACCTTGGCAGCTCAGATGAGCTTAGACGAGTAATCTCAGCTTCCCTGGTGCTCAAATTCCTTTAGCTGAGAAATAAGGAGATAAAAATAAAGTTCTTTGTAAGACAAACTGCAATTTCAAAAGCTTTACCTCTCAGCAACCCTCACCAAATGTTTCTGAGCTCTGCACACGGGCTGGAAAGCACCCTGAGCACTGCTGTCAGGCAGAATACAAGGTAAAGGATTGCTCGGGGTCAAGCAGGAGGGACTGTGTTACAATCAGACCGATCCCTAAAGGGAAACGGGAAACGGGAATGATGGAAGCGCCGATGTCGGCAGGCAGGCAGGGAGGGCGCTCTGGTGGCCACGGCAGCGCGGAGCTGGGCTACGAGCAGCTGAGAACAGGGAGCCACGTGCGTGCGCGCGTGCACGTGCACACCCTGAGAAAGTCTGTTTTCTGCACATGCAGAGAAGGGTGTACCTTGTGGAAAACGCTTGCAGCTGCTTCCATTCCTGTTCTGTCGGCTGGACTATAACACCCCCCGCCCCAACTAGCTTGCAAACAACAGAAACTTATTTCTCGTGGTTATGGAGGCTGGACTTTCAAGATCAGATGCCAGCATGTGGGCTCTGGTGAGAACTTCTGGCTTGCGGCCGGCCGCCTTCTGCTTACCGTCACATGGCGGAGACAGGGAGCTGGCTACCTGGCCTCTTCTTTCTTTTTTAATTGAAGCATAGTTGATTGACAGTGTTGTGCTTGTTTCAGGCGTACAGCAAAGTGACTCGGTTATACATGTTTTTCAGACTATTCCCATCACAGGCTATTACGATGTACTGCGCGCAGTTCTCTCTGCTGCACAGACGGCCCCACTTCCCGCCAGCAGCGCAGGAGGGCCCCCTTCTCTCCGCGCCCTCTCTGCACTTATTCTTTGCAGACTTTTTAATGACGACCATTCTGACAGGTGTGAAGTGACACCACGCTGCGGTTCTGATTTGCGTTTCTCCAATAACTAGCGGTGCTGAGCATATTCTCATGCGCCTACTCTCTTCCGCTTCTTATCTTCTTTTCTGGCTGCACCCATGGCATATGGGAGTTCCTGGGCCGGGCTGGAAGCCCTGCTGCATCTGCGACCTGCGCCTCAGCAGGGGCGTTTGGCCAGGGGTTGACGGGTGCCTCCACAGAGACAAGCCGGATCATTAGCCGGCGGCAGCACAGCAGGGCTGCCCGGCCTCCTCGCATGTGGGCACTACTTGCACCCGCAGCCCTCCGCCCTCAGGGCCTAATCACCTCCCAGAGACCCACCTCCAAACACCACGGGGTAGTAAGCAGAAAGCAGTCCCCTGTGCTCCAAACTCTAGGCTTGGCCACTCTAACAAAAGACAGATTAACAAGAGAAAAACAGAAGCTGGACACGTGTACCGCATGAGTACATGGAAATACCCAGGGAAAGCGAGTAGCTCTCAGAAGTGGCTTAGAACTCAGGCTTAAATACCCTGTTCGGCTCAGGACAAAAGAAAGAAGGGTGTGGGGGAGGCCAGTGATGGGAGGGGGCCGGGAACAGGCAGGAAACAAGCAAGGGGGTCACGCAGATTCCAGCCCCATCCTCTCCACCGACAAGCGCCTCCCGGGACCTCCCGAGCCGGCTCTCCCGCGACAGAGACCGGCCCACGGATATCTCCTTTCCGAACGCGGTTTTCCCTGGAGGAAAGGTAGCCTCTGCTCCTGAGTGGGGGGCGCGCCCGCCCCCTCACGCCTCACTGGGGCTGAGAGTTCAGCATACACAGTTCTTTAAATTTACCATTTAATCGTCTGAACGTCCAGCTCGGCGGCATCGGGTACGCTCACCGCGGCGCACCGTCAGCAGCAGCCGACTCTCTCTGCTCACGGCCTGATGGCTTCCCCTCCCGTCCCAGCGCCAGCCCTCGGCGACCGCCACGCTGCTCCGAGCCTGCTCGGAGCTCCGTTTCCCTTTAGCTTAGTGAGAGAGGGCCCGCTGCTGACTAGCGGGGACTGCTTCTGTCGTGCAGGCCTTCTTGCGTACGTGTGCCTGAGTTTACCGTAAAAAAGGGAAGAGAAAACGGGGTTGGAGAACGTCTGGAGGTGAGACAAAGAAGGGCTTTCACGCCGGGCCTCCTCCCACAGCCCTCGGGGATCCCCGGCCCCGCCCAGTGGGTTAAGGGCCCGGTGATGCTGCGAGCTGTGGTGTAGTTCACAGATGCGACTTGGGTCCTGCTTTGCTGCCCCACAACAGGAACTCCTGGGCTTTTTTTTAAAGCTGCCATTTCTACGGTACTTTATTTTTTGTCCTTTTATTTCGATCGTGGCGTGCAAGAGCTTGATGTGGGATCAGTTCCCAGACCAGGGAATTACCCTGGGCTGCAGCGTGAAAGCACCGAGTCCCAACCGCCAGGCCACCAGGGAGCTCCCAGAAGCGCTGAGGTTTAGTGTCATCATTTACAACTGCTGTGTCTTCTTGGCGAATTCACCCTTGTGTCGTTGTCACAATAGACAAAGACAAATTATCGTCACGGGATGTCCTTTGACTTTTATAACAAGTTTTTACTTAAGTTGTTTTAATTTATCTGATATTAGTTTAACCACCTCTGCTTTCTTCTGGTGCATTACCCGTTGCCAGTAAAATCTTTTTCCATCCTTTCACTTTCAACCCACGTGTGTCCTTAGACCGAGAGCCAGTCTTCTGCAGACAGCACACAGCTGTAGTCCGCTTTTTATACATTCTGCCAATCTCTGTGTTCTGAGAAAGGAATTTAATTCATATTAATAAATGTTTACATATTTACTCAAAAAGTTATGTTTATGCATTTGTCATTTGAATCACTTAGGACAGAAAAAGTGGGGTTGAAAACCGAAAATACAATATTGGCCTTTGTATTTGCCCACGTATTTTCTCTTGCCGCAGATCTTTATTTCTTCACCAGGCCTCTGGGTACTGTCTAGTGTCCTCACATTTCAACCTGGAGACTCTCTGTAGCATCTTTATCCAGTAGGCTGGCTCTGCTGTAAATGAACCCCACGACACTGTTGACCCCACTGCACCACAGCAGGAGCTCCTGGATATAGAAGTTCTGACTAGCAGGTCTTTTTTTTTCTTCAGTACTTCAAATACATCATTCCACTGCTTTCTGGCCTTCATGGCCACTGATGAGAAACTGGTTATTAATGACGCTGAGGCTCCCTTGTAAGTGATGAGTGCTGTCTTACTGCTTTCAGCAGTCTCTGGCTTTTGAGCTTGGGTTTAATGTGTTTCAGTGTGGATCTCTTTGAGTTTATCCTATTTTCAGTTCATCAAGCTTCTTGGATTTGTAGATTCATATCTTTCGTCAAATCATACACCATGACCAAGGGGACTTTATTTCCGGAATGCGAAGGTGGTTCCACCTAAGAAAATCAGTCAACACAGTGTATCACAAGACTGTTAGCTATTCGAATGCACTGACCTCTACGCGGGACTCCGTCTGCGCTGTCTCTACAGAGGGCGAAGGGGAGCAGAGGGCACCCTCAGGCTTTGCCTATGAATCCATGCACACTACTGCAGATGGTTACATTAGGCTCATGGCGTATCTGAGTGCTCAAGATAAAAACTTGTTCCCGTGTGGGAGTCTAGCCAGGCTGTGCAAGGCTGGTGTAAGGCTACAGTCACACCTTCCCCTCTTACCCGAGTGTCCACTGCCCTGGGGTTCCTGTTTGTCCTTGGTAGTGGTGGTTGTTTTACTGAACCACACACGTTAGTCCCCATTCACAACACAGTGATTTGATATACGTACACATTACGAATTGATCAACTCCTGCTGTACAGCACAGGGAACTATATCCAGTCACTTGTGATGGAACGTGATGGAGGATAATGTGAAAAAAGAATATATATATATATATATATATATATATACACATATAAATGACTGGGTCACTCTGTGGTACAGCAGAAATTGACAGAACATTGTAAATCAACTATAATAGAAAAAAATCTTAAATGGCTTCAAGAATCTGTGTCAAAATGTGAGTTACACTTAGAGTCACAATCCACATTCCCACTGTTCTCATTAAGTCACTTTGCTAAAATAAAGGAAAAAAAATTTGATCACAAGTCTAGTTACAGCCTGTCACTGAAAACATTGAACAGTTATTTACCATATTTCCCACACTGAACATTTCATCTTGAGGACTCGTTTACTTTAAAACTGGAAGTTTCTTCCTCTTAATTTCCCTCAACTATTTCACACATTCCCCCGCCCCCACCCCAACTCTGGTAACCACCTGTTTGTTCTCTGTATTTATGACTGTTTTATGTTTGTTCATTTGCTTCGTTTCTGAAGTCCACATATAAGTGAAATCAAACAGTATTTGTCGTCTTTGCTGTATTTCACTCAGCATAATATCCTCTAGTTCTATCCATGTTCTCACATATGGCAAGCTTTCGTTCTTTTTTATGGCCGAGTAGTATTTCATTGTAGATAAATAACCCTCCCCCTTTTTTTGTCTTTTTAGGGCCACACCCACAGCATGTGGAAGTTCCCAGGCTAGGGGTTGAACTGGAGATACAGTCACCAGCCTACACTGCAGCCATAGCAACTCAAGGTCAGAACCACATGTGTGACCTACACCACAGGTCACAGCAGCGCCAGATCCTTAACCCACTGAGCGGGGCCAGAACTCAAATCCAAGTCCACATGCATACTAGCTGGGTGTGCTACCACTAAGCCACAATGAGAACTCCCACCCCATCTTCCTTATCCATTCATCCATTGGTTGTTTAAGTAGCAAGCTGTTTCTCATCCATGCGTTTGTGTTTTTGCATTTTTCATTCTCACAGATGATTTCTAGTCTCACGCTATTGGACTTGGAAAAGATGCTTGCTACTATTTCAATTTTCTTAAATTTACTGAGACTTGTTTGTTTTGTGGCTTAGCATGTGACCTATCCTGGAGAATGTCTTGTCTATAAATCTTGATTTCTCCTTCAAATCTGAGTAACAGTCTTTTGGTAGATATTTATTTCATTTTAAAAAAACAGACTTTAAGAATTAAGAGTAACTTTTCAGACTCATTGTCAGAATTAAAATTTCACACCACAGAAACGTTTAATAACAAATATTGACCAACGGATTACAACAGTAAAGTCGTACAATAAATAATGAAGCTTCCTAACATTTTCTTTACCAAAAAAACATGAACTGATGAGATAACAATAGAGAGTTAACACTAATTTCAGAAAAAAAGGCACAACCAGGCCCAACAGTCAAGACGGCCTGTAAAATGCAGCGTTACATTTACACCGCCCAAAATTGGCTGCACACAGCAACTGACTCTGGGAGACTGAAGCACGGCAAGTCTGAGAAGCGGCAGATGTGAAGACACCCTCGGGCAGAGTGCTCTGTTCCCAGTGCAGAAGGTCCCAGGATTGTGGCGACAGCCACGGTCCTCAGAGACTGGACCGCCTCTCAGGCCTCGGCACACACCTGGCAATCGCCACTCGCCACAGCACCGGGGCCAGCAGGAGGCTGAGTGTGGTCACACCCAGAATGAGGAGGTACACCTGCAACAGGTAAGGCTGGGCGTCAGCTTGGGGCCAGGAAGGGCGCACCTGTTTGGGCACCAAAGCCATCAGAGCTCTGTGTCAGGTGGCATCCATCCCCTCAGGTGGACGTGCAATCCTCAACGCCTCCCAGCAGGGATTTCCGTGCCCATTCTGCCCACGTTTACTAGGGAGCAGGGGTGTGGACTCGCATTCCAGGTGTCACTCAGCAGGTGGCTTTCCCAGCCAGCCAGAGATGGGGCGGGGGGAGGCAGCTGGTCACAAAAAGCCCAACACAGCAAACTCACATCCTTTGTATTCAGGTTTGAATTCCAACCACCCCAAATCTGGAGACCGTTTTCAGAAGTACTTTTGACAATTCTAACTCAATTTGCAAAAGTGGGCATTTGTTGCAATGTATTTTACAATTTAAAAAAAATTGGTGTGGTGTTCCCGTTGTGGCTCAGTGGTTAACGAATCTGACTAAGAACCATGAGGTTGCAGCTTGATCCCTGGTCTCGCTCAGTGGGTTAAGGATCCGGCGTTGCCGTTAGCTGTGGTGTAGGTTGCAGACGCGGCTTGGATCCCGCGTTGCTGTGCCTGTGGCGAAGGCCGGGGGTACAGCTCTGATGAGACCCCTAGCCTGGGAACCTCCATATGCCACAAATGCGGCCCTAGAAAAGGCAAAAAGACAAAAAAAAAACAAAAACAAAAAAACATGCACTTCCACAGACTAAGGTTCTGCTCATGCCTTTCAGTGGTTTAGTTCCGGTGGCGCTCAGTGCCCAGGCTGCATGCTGCCCCAGGAGAGACAGGGCGCACAGGGCCTAGTTTACGGTCATTAAGCAATTCCTGCTTCTAAGCATCACTGGTACATGAACTCACGGCTCGGCCTGAAAGGGTTTTGCTCTTTCAAGAGAAGCAGAGGGGCCTGGCTGGACTTCACACTGCACCTGTCGTGGGAGCAGCTGCGGTCCTGCCCATGAACTGGGGACTGTGAAGCCCTGTGCCCCCAAGGGCCCAGCTCCCAGCCCACAGCACGCCGGGCAGACCAGGAGGGGCACCCTCACGGGCAGTGGCCGAGCGGGGGGAGACTCACCTCCCGAGAAATGACACGGGCTCTGCGTGCTCTGCTCCCCAGGACCAGAGAGAACTCGCTGACCTGGGCCAGCCCTGCGGCCACGATCCACTTGACGTACTGGCTGGTCTTGGGCAGGAGGAGAGACAGGACCAGGGCTGCCAGGACAAACTGAGGGAGCGGCCAGTCAGGGCGTGGCCGAAGCCCAGAGCACACCCGCAGGGAGCAGGGGCGCGTCGAGGCTGGGCTGCCCTCAGCGACACACGGGGGGCACGCGGCGACACTCACGGAGCAGACTGTCCCGAACGACCGCGGGGACACGGGAAAACAAGGCTTTCAGGCCAAACTAAGTTAACAGCAGTGAATGCTAGGCAGCACTCAGCGTGGACATTTTATTTTTCGTAAAAGGAAAGAAAACCCACAGAGCCAGCCTGCAGTGTACGGGGCGCAGTGCCACAGCCACGGGGCGCGGGTGGGGTGGCTCCGGCTCCTTCACTGGAAACATCTTGGGCCAGTTTTCACAACCGGCGGTTCCTGAACAGGCCATGCCCCAGCCCCTGAACCTACCACCACCACAGGGGCCAACGACCTGTAGGCGCAGCGGACAGACAGGTGGAAAGTGGGAAAACAATGTTCAGTGACCTTATTAAAAGGTGCGTTTTACCTCACAGGGGAGGGGCCTGTGGTTCTTCAGACTCTCTTCAGAAAGAAGTCAAATTACAGAGCACGGGTGCCAGGGGAGAGTCCAGAAAGGAACTTCCTCAGTTCCAGCTTTAAAGTCCCCATTTTCTTTTTCCTTTTAAATTTTTTTTTTCTTTTTAGGGCTCCACCCGTGGCATATGGGAGTCCCCAGGCTAGGGGTCGAATCGGAGCTGCAGCCGCCGGCCTACACCACAGCCACAGCAACGCAGGATCCAAGCCGCATCTGCGACCTACACCACGGCTCACGGCAACGCTGGATACTTAACCCACTGAGCAAGGCCAGGGATCGAACCCATGTCCTCATGGATATTAGTTGGGTTCGCATCCACTGAGCCACAGTGAGAAATCCTAAAGTACCCGTTTTCAACACAAATTCTGAGACAAGGATCACACGGATCCAAGAACCCCCAGTGGCCTGGCAGTGCCAGCTTGGGAGGTGCCGCGTCCAGGCGAAGGGCCTGGCGGGGGTCGGGCACGCGGAGCGGCAGGTGAGCCGTGCCCACAAAGGACCGGCCTGGGCTGCGGGGAGGCTTTGTACCTTCATGACCACCACCGACAGCGTGAGGACCAGCAGGACGCTGAGCTCGTACAGAACGAAGGTGGGGAAGACGTGGAGGCCTGTGGGGACAGGAGCCGGTGACCGCCAGCCTCCCACCAACCCTGGCCCCGCCGTTCCTGTCAGAGCACCCGTGGCCCCGTGCCCGGCTGTCAGGACAGAGGCCTGGTGCCCCGGTGCCCCCACCCCGTGTCCACGTGAACTTGAGAATCTGCTTCCCAGGCAGATTCGGTGCTGGGACGCTACGCTGTCACCTTGCCGAGCAGCGGCCTCGCACGACAACCCATCGAGTGTCAGCCCTGAACCCAACGCCCCTCCGTTTACTAAGATCCCCTCGGGCCCCAGACTCCACGGGAACAGTTATCGCAGCACAAACAGTAAGAAACACGTGTAAGCAGACGAGACCCAGCAGGAGCGTCACCGCTGGAGGAGGAGGGTCACCTATGGACGCAAAGAAGATGATGGCCAGAAAGTCTCGGATGGGCTCCATGTAGGACAGGACCTCGTCGGCGACCACGTGGCCCTGAGAGGAGATGAGGGCTCCTGCCAGGAAGCAGCCCAGCTCCATGGACACATCCAGCAGCTCGGTGACCTGAAGGGAGAACACAGGTCACAGCCCGCACGTGCACCAGCACCTCTGCCGGGGAAACTCACCCACAGGGCCCTCGGACCCAGCAGGACGTCACAGTGAAACCGAGACAAGGAGCTTCGCTCTCTCCTGCCCAGGCCCTGGGGCTGTCCCGGGGAAGACGAGACAGAGAACGCCATGACCAGAAGGGAGAGGAAACGGTCCCCAAACAGCAGAAAGCGTCAATCACGCAGACCGCGGGGAATGTCGGAATCCTTCCCCGAACCTAAGCATCTGTGACAGGCTTTCTTTCCCCCAGATCGAGGGGTGGCCCGACTGCACGCAGTGTACTCCGAGCAGCGGGACAGAGACAGCAGACAGGGAGGCCTGTGGGGTCGGCCAGACGCCCGCATGAGGCCTCGCTCGTTCCTGCTGAGTCCCGGGAAGCGCTGAGCGGCAGACAGCCCTCCCGACAAGACGGCACCGGAGCAGAGCAGCCTGAAAGAAGCGGGAGGTGTTCCATTTGAGCTGGTCAAACTGGACGAGAGCAGCAGCAAACAGGCGAGCACGGACGCAGACACCCCCAACGACGGTGTCACAGCACACAGACGCCGGGAGCAGAGCTGACCAAGAGCAGCCTCCACCCCAAACACCGCGCCGGCAGCTCGGACTTGGTGAGCAGACGGCACGCCTGGGTGTATGGAGCCAGAGGAACGGCAACAAGACACGCTGTATGTGAAAACTGACCACCAAACCTACACCCTGTGGACCCCGGGAGGCTGCGACCACGGCCAGACACGTGGCAGAGGAGTCAGGACAACGGGAGGCAGAGCCGCACACCCAGCCTGGCGTCCGCAAGGTGGCCCTCGCCCCCCAGCACGGGGCGGGGGCGGTCCTGGAAATCAGGTCCTGACCACCGCCTCCCGCCCGGCGCGAACCACCCCTGCCGCGGACGCCAGGTCTGCACGAGAAAAGCAAGCCCTGCGTTCGGGGACAGCACGGGCACCCACGGACCCTCTCAGGCCGAAGCGGTGCCGGAGTGCCGCCCCTGAACAAGGGGTCACCGCACCACATCAGAACCAGGGACTGCGGTCACACGATACCGTTAAGACAGGGGAAAGGCCAGCCACTAACTGGAAGGCATTAGCGACACTCTCAGCGGCAGAGAGTGAGGGTGACACAGGCCCAGTGAGGGGTGTCCAGAGCAGCCGGACACCAAGGCCACTGGACACGAGACCCGCATGCAAGGCGCCCAGAGAGGCGGAACCCCAGGAGCAGAGAGCAGAGGCACGGTCACCGTCACGGGTGGGGGAGACGGGGCGAGGACAGCGGTGACCACCGCGCCGCCCTGTGGATGTGCTGAAAACCACTGAACTGGAGACTCTGACTAAAACGGTCAATTTCCTCTTGTCGGTTTCACCTTCAGTTAAAAAGCAAAGACAATGGCACAGCCTCCTGCCCACTGGCACCTCTCACAAGTGTCCTATCTTCGTAAGTCTATTTCTTGCCTATCAAAAAAAAAGACAAAAAATTGCCAGGACATATAAAAACACTCCGCAAACGTGTAAGAAAATAACCCAAGAGAGAAAAGACTTGAAGTTCCCGTCGTGGCTCAGCGGACACCAATCCAACTAGGAACCCTGGGGTTGCGGGTTCGATCCCTGACCTCGCTCAGTGGGTTAAGGATCCGGCGTTGCCGTGAGCTGTGGTGTAGGTTGCAGACGAGGCTCGGATCCCACGTTGCTGCGGCTGTGGCGAAGGCCGGTGGCTACAGCTCCTGTTAGACCCCTAGCCTGGGAACCTCCATATGCCGCGGGTGTGGCCCTAAAATGACAAAAAAAAGAAAAAAAAGGAGAAACGACTTGAAGACTAAGAGGCACGCCCCAAGGAGGAGGTCCCCAGGGAGACAAGAAAGGGGCACATCTCATCGGCGTCAGGGACACAAAGCCCCCAAGGCCACCGAGACAGCCCCGCAGACGAGCCACAACAGCCCAGCCCACGGCGGCCCCGCACGGATACGGAGAAGCTGTGACGCGGCGGCCACCGGGAGGCCGCCTGGAGCCGCGCAGGTGCTATTTCAGAGAAACACCCGGGGGTGGGTGGAGCAAGTGCGAACCTGGTGGTGACGAGCGGCCTGGAACAATGGCAAACCCTGATCTTCTCCTCGTCTAAAACACTAGCAGGCAAACCACCTAAGAAAGCAATTCTCCTTGATTCCTTCCCACAATTAACCTTCTCCCGGGACGTAGCTGTAGACTCACGTGCATTTCTACAAAACAACCCAGGGACCCCTCGACCCTCCCCGAGTTCCCAAGTCGCAGCCGGAGGTCGCAGCCCAGGTCCCACGGACGTGACACCTGGAGACAGGAGGACTGGCCTCCCCTCCACGCCCCGCCCCCCAGCCGGGGCCAAAGACCACCCACAGCCGAAACGGGTTCACAAACGCCACGGAGGTGCGGCCACTCAGTACCCGACCTGCGGGTCCAGCGACTCCCGCCCCAACGGTTTAGAGGCTGGGTGCCCCCCCAGTGCAGACGACCCCGGCTGGTCAGCCAGGCGCCCGCAGGAGGACACTGGTGGTTCCGACCAACGTGAACGCGGCGGTCACAGAGGCCGGTGCGCTCCGGCCCGCACCGAGGGTGGCGGCTGCTCCCGCGTGCGGCGACGCCGCCGCCACGCCGACCATTCAGGGTTCTCACGGCACCGGCCCGCCTGCCCCCCAGCGGGAGAGCCTGTCGTTTCTCCAGGAGGCCGCTGCCAATGCAGACCTCGCCGAGCCTTGAGCAAGGGACGGCATGCTGCCGCTCGGCCGTTCTCATCAAACGGCTCATCTTTCTACGCGGCGGCTCTCACTTCAGGGGCAGGCAGAGCTGCGCGTGAGGCAGGTGCTCCCCGCTCAGGGACGCGGCTCCGCAGCGCCCGCCAGGGGGCGCAAGCCGACAGCACGCGGCCGTGCAGAGAGCGGCGCAGCACCGCGACCCCAGCGTTCAGCTGCGGTAAAAGCTGAGCAGCCGCGCGTGGCGCCACGGAGGGAACAGGAGTGGCGGCGGCGGGCGTTACCGTCAGCATGAGGAAGATGAAGGCGGAGACCCCCAGCGGGAGGATCTCCCTGTTCCCCTTTCCCTCGGCGTGCAGCTTCCGGTAACAGGGGCCCAGCAGGCAGGCCTTCAGCAGGAGGCAGAAGAGCAGGACGGCCGCCAGCGAGAGCAGGACCCGCCCGAGCAGAGCCAGGGCGCGCAGGAGCTCCACGGCGACGCTGGGGAGACAGAGGCGGCGCGTCACTCTCCCCGAAGCCCGCCGCCCCCAGGCCCCGCGAAAGGGCCTCCGCTCTTTTTCAGCATTACAGGGTACACGAGCCCAACCGCGCGAACTTTTACGTCCGAGTGTTGAAATAAAACCCGTCGGACATTGGCCTCAGCGGTCAAGTCAACTGGACCCAACACGGAGGCCAACTGTGCCGCGGTCACGGCCCGACGGGCGCAGCGGCTCGGGGCTGACGGCCTGCGCTGCCCGGGCACGGCCCGCGACAAAGCCCCCGCAGGAACTAGGCTGCCACCTGGATTCTTCACACTGACAGCTGCCCCGAGACGGCGCGCGGCAGAGTCAAAACCGGAGGCACAGCTGGGGAGCTGCAGTGACTTCAGAAAACTCCAGACTGTACGTCTGTTATTCAGTCACAGAGAAGATGGCTCTGGAATATGCCATTCAGAACTCAATAAATTCTTTTTTTTTTTTCATTTTTAGGGCAGCATATGGAGGTTCCCAGGCTAGGGGTCTAATCCGAGCTATAGCTGCCGGCCTGCGCCGCAGCCACAGCCATGCGGGATCTGAGCCGTGTCTGCGACCCACACCACAGCTCCCGGCAACGCCGGATCCTTAACCCACTAAGCGAGGCCAGGGATCGAACCCGCAACCTCATGGTTCCTAGTAGGATTCATTAACCGCTGCACCACGATGGGAACTCCCCAATAATATTCTTAAGACTGCAACCTCAAGACAGCCACAAGAAAGGCCGTGTCGTGTACTGCTGTGTCTACAGTAACATACGTGCTTTTCAGCCCTAGTTCTCCATTAGGAGACCCTTCAGCCCAGAGTTCTGGCCTGCGTCCTTGGTGGAAGGACATAAACCCGACTGCCGAGAGGGGCTCTATCCCCTGCAGTCGGGCATAAACAGCAGCTGCAGACATGCCGCAGACAGAGCGTCGGGCAGAGGCCAGAGCACGCACGCCCACCGCGCCCAGGGCACACAGGCCGGGGAGGAGTCGGCCTGCAGGAGGGAAACCTGCTCGAGTCCTGGCCAGGCCCCCTGCCTGGCAGCCAGTGCCCTGCCCGGCTGAACCCACCCTGGGGCGGCACCCCATGACTCCCGACTGGTCCCTCCAGGGGGCCGCAGAGAGCCAGCTGGGACGTGCTGAAGCCCCGTGCGAGCCTCCGGAGGCGGGGCTCTGGGAGGGGTTGAGAGCGGTCAGGAGGCGGGGGCTGCGGTGGCTGGAGCGGCCTTAGAAGAAACCAGAGAGCTCTGTGCCCCACCTCCCGGGCACAGGGACACGGTGAAAAGCGCGCTCTGAAGAGGGGCTGCCACCCTGCTCGCCAACCCCCCACGTCCAGCCTCCGGGAACCTGGGCAGTGAGCAATAAGCACTGCATGAGCCACCCTGTCTGTGGGGTCTGCTACAGAACCCAAACCGGACACCAAGACACCTCGTAATCACATTTCTGAAAACTAAAAACAAAGAAAAATCTTGAGAAACCGCGCATGACACCAGAGAGAAGCAGCACAGCAGGAAAGGAACATCCACTGCAGACGGACATCCAGCGGCCACATCCTCCAGGACAAAGGGACACAGGCCTTCAGACGAGGAAACCAAGAGCCCTGCCGGGCAGCAGGCTAATCACAAGAGGGTGGCCAGAGCCCCCACGGCAGGGGGACAGAAGACACCTGGGTTTGAGAGGGAGAGGCGGCTGGAACGGGCACCACAGGGCCTGCGGCGGACACGCCTCCTGTGAGCTGCGGACGTCCTAGGTCATTACTGAGGCGTAACTTAAAAACCACCTGATGTGCTGCTCGCCACGAGCAGAGAAAATACAACAATCACATGTGAAAAGCGAAGGAGGAAAGGGCCCTTTGCTGAAGGAACAAAGCACTGGTTCCTGGAAAAGAAGAACAAAGAGTGAAACAGATAGCACTGCAGAGCTTACAGGGTCAAAAGAAGCACAAGGAGGAGTTCCCATGGCTCAGCAGTAAGGACCCCAACCAGGAACCACGAGGTTGCGGGTTCGGTCCCTGGCCTTGCTCAGTGGGTTAAGGATCCGGTGTTGCCATGAGCTGTGGTGTAGGTTGCAGACGCAGCTCAGATCCTGCGTTGCTGTGGCTGTGATGTAGGCCGGCGGCTACAGCTCCCATTCAGCCCCTAGCCTGGGAACCTCCATATGCCTCAGTGAGGACCTAGAAAGCAAAAAGAAAAAAAGGAAAATAAAGAGGAGATGCCTGGTGGCCTGGCAGTTAAGGATCTAGCTTCATCACTGCTGTGGTACAGGCTCGATCCCCAGCTTGGGGACTTCGGAATGCCAAGGGTACAGCCAAAAAAAGGGAAAATGGAGAAGTTCCTATTGTGGCACAGAGGTAACGAACCCAACTAGTATCCATGAGAATGTGGGTTCGGTCCCTGGCCCTGCTCAGAGGGTTAAGGATCCGGCGTTGCTGTGAACTGCAGTGTAGCTCACAGACTTGGCTAAGATCTGGTGTTGCTGTTACTGTGGTGTAGGCTGGGAGCTGTAGCTCTGATTGGAATCTCCATATGCTGTGGGCGTGGCCCTAAAAAGCAAAAAAAAAAGGACTCAGATGGTTTCCTGAAGAGTTCTACCAAAAATTTAAGGAAGAATTAGTATGAATTTTATACAATATTTTCTAGAAAACAGAAAACAAGAGAGGAAGGATCATGCCGAATCATTTCACAAACCCAGCGTCAGCCTAACACCAAAACCAGGTAAAGACAACAAAAAGAACACTACACACCAGTGTCTCGCACGGCCCTGGGCACAAAAATCCTCAACAAATATTAGCAACCTGGACGAAGCGATACATAGGAAGAATGGTACACCGTGACCAAGTGGGATTTATTCTGGGTATGCAAGGCTGGTTCAACCATCAACAATCCGTGAATATAGTCCACCACGTAAGCTGGCCAAGGAAAACCTGTACAATCATCTTAACTGAAGAAGGAAAAGCATTTGACAAAACCCAGCCTCCATGTATGATGAAAACTCTTAGCAAACTAGCAATAAAAAGGAACTTCCCTGGAGTTCCCTTCGTGGCTCAGTGGTTAACGAATCCGACTAAGAACCATGAGGTTGCGGGTTCGATCCCTGGCCTTGCTCAGTGGGTTAAGGATCCGGCGTTGCCGTGGGCTGTGGTGAAGGTTACAGAAGCGGCTGGGATCCCGCATTGCTGTGTCTGTGGTGAAGGCTGGCAGCTACAGCTCCTGTTAGACCCCTAGCCCAGGAACCTCCATATGCCGCGGGTGCGGCTCTACATAAAGGCAAAAAGACAAAAAAAAAAGAAAAAAAAGGAACTTTCCTCCTTGATAAAGAATAGCTACAAAAATCCCAAAGTTGACATTATACTAAATGGTGAAAAAGTGAATGCTTTCCTTTAAAATCTGACGGATGCAAGGATGTCCACTCTCACCATCTTATTTGTTAATACAACAGATCTTAGCATTACAAAGTGGTTTCAAAAGAAATTTCGAAAAGCCTACTAGTTTTTTACCAATGGTATGATTATTCTAAGAGATGAAATAAACATAGCCTTGGGAAATGTTTCAGCACAATATTTATATGCTTAAAACAAACTCACGTTTATTGTCCTAACCCACATGTAATTTACCTTTAAACTTTATAGGGCTCCCAATGTTTTCCAGTGTATTTATTTTCTGGCAGGTGTTCTTGTTATATATGGTATGTGCAACAGAACCCACAACTGTCTGGGCTAATTTATTTCCCTGTTTGGCGTCTCTCTCCATGTGAACCTAAGCAAGTGCAATTTAGGATCTGGGGTTATTTCACCCGGAGAATGGAAAACCAGATCAGGGGAAACGGGATGAGGCAGACAGACAATGAAAACCCCACAATGACAGCCACACACAGTCACACTCACCCACGATCTTCCAGGCGCATTCTAAGCACTCGCACACCCTAACTCATTTAATCCCAAGTCTTCTGTCAGATAAGCACTGATATTATTTCCACTTGAGAGATGACAAGACCGAGGCAGAGCAAGGCTGAGCAACCGGCCCAAGACCCACACAGCCCGGGCGGGGTGACCCGTGGCCACGGGGCTTGCAGGCCTGAGCCATACAAGCACTACGCCTTTGAGAAAAGGTACCAAGTGGCAATCAGGTAAGCAAATGACGCGAAGCTAGGAAAATGGACCGCGAGACAAGGCGCGAGGACCCCACCTGGAGTGCGTGCCGGCCCCGGCCTGGATGGAGGTGGGCAGGACGGCGACGAACAGCCCCAGCTGTACGTCCTGCATCACCAGCACGCCCAGCAGCACAGCGCTGTAGTCCACGTCACCTGCTGGAGGAGAATGTCAGCACTTCACAGGGTCCGGTCCAATCACTGTGCAAACAATTCTGGCAATTCCTTCAACAGGAACACGGACTTTAAAACCTCTTTGGGAGCAAACACTGAAACATTTTAAAGATGAAAAAACTTTCTGTGAAAAAACCCTCCCGGATGTTTAATTTCCACTAGTTACTCATTACACAATTACAAGATAACGTCAGTATGAGAGTAAGCCCGCACGCAACAAGGCTGGCCTGGACATCACACCTAATTCCCCGTGTCCCACTGAGCTCCTCAAGAGTGACCTGACCTGTCCCTTCCTGTCACACCTGCTGGGCAGAGCCTGGCAGCCCACGTCCCTCTCCCTCAAGCCCACCATCACCCTCTCCCTCCCAGACAGCACGGACGAGGTGGAGAAACGCTGGCTTGTGCGGTGGACAGAAGGGAAGAGCAGGACCAGGCTGACCAACCGTAGGGACCACCCGCCCCTGGAGGAGGAAGCAAGAGGATACAGCGTCTATGACCCCAGCGCCCACACTGGCCTCCAAACGTCTCCAATTCCAAACAATACTTCTGCCTGTGGATCTTTTTTATTTTTTGCTTTTTAGAGTCAAACCCGAGCCATGTGGAAGTTCCCAGGCTAGGGGTCGAATCAGAGCTACAGTTGCCAGCCTACGCCACAGCCACAGCAACACAGGATCCGAGCCATGTCTGCGACCCACACCACAGCTCATGACAACGCTGGATCCTTAAGCCACCGAGCAAGGCCAGGGATCGAACCCACACCCTCATGGATCCAAGTCGGGTTCGTTAACCACTGAGCCACAAAGGCAACTCTGACCTTTTATTTTATTTTTAGAATGTTATGGCTGCACGGCAGGCATATGGAAGTTCCCAGGCCAGGGACTGAATCCGAGCTGCAGCTGCAACCTACACTGCAGCTGTGGCAATGCCAGATCCCTAACCCACTGCACTGGGCTGGGGATCAAACCCGCACCCTCCACAGTGACCCAAGTGGCCGCAGTCGGATTTTTAACTCACGGCAATGTGGCAGGAACTCCTGGCTGTGGACCTTTTAAATGTGCTTCTAAACGCTAAATTGTCATGTTCCCCTCCAAAATAAGCTAGTTTTTTCCTTTAGAAAAAGCTATGACAGGAACGCGTTTATCGATCAGTCCAATGATCTTACGTAAAAGAATAACCAGACCTAACGGAGTCATACCCTCAGTCCCGGCACGAACCCCACTCTGGTTAGAAGTTTGCAGGAGACCCCTCTGGAGGCCTGTTAACTTCTGGTGAATGAAGTATCTTGCCTTAGAATTTTAAAACGTTCTAAAGGGATAATGACACGAGGCTGCCGCCGTTAGAGCTTTGTGTCATTGAGACTTAAACAGCTTAACAGAAATGACAAATACTTGCCTCACAAGAACACTCAAGGTTTGGGACACTACACAGAGCTTACTTTTGGGAGCTCTCTGGTGGTCCAGTGGCTGGGCCTGGCGCTTTCGCTGCTGTGGCCATGGTTCAGTCCCTGGTCTGGGGGCTGAGATCCCACATCAAGCTGCTGTATGCTGTGGTGCCCCGCAAACAAAAAGAATTTTTTTTAAAAATCCTATTTTCAACACACACTGCATCCTCTGTGGCTAACGTAATGAAGGAGTCAGGATCCCTTCACTGCTGTTTGAGGGTTTCAAACGTGCTTACTCTGCCATCTCTGTGAGACCTGGTCGTAAGCGCGACTCTGACAGCTGAGCTGCCGGCGGTCTTCCCATCACCGGCGGTGCGCAAGCTGGAGCAGGGGTGTGGGCTGCCACGCCGGGGGGCGCGTTTCACCGCCCCCCTTCAGTCCTGGGCCGCCTGCACCTTCTCGGTCACTTGGAGGGGAGGGTGGCCCTAAGTACCAGGCCACAGGGACTCTGGGACCCAGGGATGAGACTGCCGGCAATGGCGACCAGTCCAGCTGCCAGCTGGGAGGTGGCTGCCAGGACCACGGCCCACAGAAGGCCAGCGGGGTGGCCCGTGGCTCCAGGAGCCCGCAGGCCCAGGCACCCTGCCTGCTCTCTTCTGTCTCCCCTTCTGTGGCGCTGCTGCAGGGCAAGTACGGGCGCGAAGCCACACGACATTTTACCTGCTCTTCCCGACTTCCAAGCCGAGAGCAAACCGGTGAAAATCACCACAGTGAGTAAACGCCATTAGAGCTGGCCGTGCTATCAGGGCCGCCGTGTGCAGAACGCTTGCTGCTAAGTTTGAGGCAAGGCCGAGCCCCGCACACAGTGCTGATTTGGAGACACCGACTCGTGTACATGCAGGAAACTAGCATCCGCGCGCGCTGGGTGAGCAGACCTTTAATTACCAAAGCTCTTCACCTATGTTACAGAAGCATCCCCGAGCCGCTCACCCCAGCTCCCGCCGGAATCGGGCAGCGCAGCGCGCACATCGGTCTTTCCCAGGCTGAGTGGAACAGAGGCGCGGGTGGCCCTGCGGGCGCTCAGCGCAGCCGCTCACCCCGGCCCGGCGTTCTGCGGGGGCGCGGCAGCTGCCGGAACCCACCAGCCCCAGCACAGTTCTCAAGATAGGCCCTTCCTTTTAAAAGTGGCCCCAAGCCCCCAGCCTGCACAAGCCTTTCCTCTGATGTGGCAGCGGTCAGGGGCTGGCAGCGCTGGCAGGAGCCGGGTGTCCGCAGCCGCCCGGGCGCCCCGTGGAGGGAGGGGGAACTGCGACGTCTCGACGGGCCTCTGAGGTGGATTCGAGCCCAACACTGAACACACATTCAGAACGTGTGCACGTGCAGTCACTCACCCTCCTTGTCGCTGCGGGTGCTGCCCACGAGGAACTTGGACACCAGGGGTGTGCTGGACAGGGACAAGCAGGTGGAAATGAAGACGCTCTGAGTGGGTCTGATCTGCAGAAAGTGTCCCCAGAACAAGCCGAAGGCCACCATGAGCAGAGTCATGTAGCAGGGCCCCTGCAGGGAGATCCTCCACACCTGCGGGGACACGGGGGCACGGGAGGCGGGCTCAGCGCACCCGCCTGGGACCGAGCCCGCTCCTCCCTCCTCCCCGCCTGGCGAGCCACCCGGGAACACGGCGGCAGAGGGCGGCAGCGCGAGTCCCAGTCCCCTAAGTCGGGGTGGGGACACACCAAGGAGGCTGGCTCGATGCTCAGTCCCCCGGGAACAGGCGGCTCTGCCCGCCATCAGCGCCGCGCCGGACAGGGCCGAGCTGGCGACACCGGGTTCCACACAGACCCGCAGGGCTTTCAACCCGATGGCAGAGGCTCTTGGTATTAAAAGAGCCTGAGTCCGACACGGTGCCTCAGAGCCTCCCATCCGGCCTGTGGCGGCCACAGCCCAGCCTGCCCGGCACCGGGGCATCGAGCTACGCCCTCGCTCTCTCCTTCTCAAGTCCGCGTTCTCCCTTTGTCACTAGGCACCCTTGCAACACTCTGAACGGCTACACAACACCCCGCTGGTAGCTATGTCACAGCCTAACCTTTAGACACTCAGGTCACTTCCAATCTTGTATAAACATGTCACACCTTTTATGGGCTCATTTCAAAAAAGAAAACCCAGAACTCACACTCAACTCTTGCCTTGGAGAGAGCTAGGAACAGAGCTACTGGGTAAAGGACAGGGGACGGCGCCCCCCGGACCAAGGATGCCTGGTCACCACCCCACGGGCCCTGAGCCCCTAAGTGCTCACTGTCGCGGCTCAGCTGATCTTGAGCCGTCCTTTCCTGTAACCAGGGCGTGCCTGTCATTCCTGCAGCCCCGTGGGCTTTTGCATCATAAGCTCGCCCTCTGTGATTCGTCTACTTGAAAACAAAGCAGCTTCTCGTTAATCTACTCCCAGCTTGTTTCCACCCCAGCGTTCAAAGCAATAACCCTAAAGCAAGCAAACTCAGGAGAACTGCTGTTTCCGTCACTTTGCTATCCATACCGTCCTCCTAAAATCTAACCCTTTCAGATGCTTGCATCTCACAGAACACCGAGTCGAAACCTGCCGGGTACTTAGGAGATAAAACCGGAATTTGCCCCAGAGCAGCACACTGAACACCCATCCCTGTGATGTCTCTGCCTCTAACCAGGGGGACCGCACGTAGTCAGTCCTGGAATTAGCCACGTGAAAGCCAATTCCATGTATTCACTGAACTTTCACTCTTTTAAAAAATCTTCTGGAATGTATCTTTCAAAAACTAAAGCATCGACTTTCTGCTACGCAGACCTAACCTGAACAACGCTAAGGGCGGGCACAGGCCGTGTCGACCCCTCAGCGGCACCGACGGGCTTACCTTTCTCAGCTTCTCCGGGGAAAATTCTAAGCCGACAAGGAAGAGAGTAAAGAACACACCAAACTCTCCTAACGTCTCCACCTGCACAGTTGACTGAAAAACAAGGTTTTAAAGCCGTGTCAGCTAATATATTTAACAAATTAAGTGTGCTTCATAGAAGCACCTTCTCCTAACGTGTTAACACAGCGGCACTACCCCCAAAAGCCTATTTAAAACAAAACAAAAAAAAAAAACACGGAGTTCCCACTGTGGAGCAGCAGAAACAAATCCGACTAGGAACCATGAGGTTGAGGGTTTGGTCCCTGGCCTCGCTCAGTGGGTTAAGGATCTGGCGTTGCCGTGAGCTGTGGTGTAGGTCGCAGACGCGGCTCGGATCTGGCATTGCTATGGCTGTGCTCTGGGCCAGCAGCTACAGTCCGAATCGACCCCTAGCCTGGGAACCCCCATATGCCGCAGGCGAGGCCCTAAAAAGACAAAATAAATAAAAAAACAAAACAAAAAAACAAGACTAATTACTTGAATTCCTCTGTATCTGAGCTAATTTGGACTTCGGGGTCTCTGTTTTCCTTTTTCTGGATTAGCTGCAGGAATACTTCCATTTAGTTTCTGGGAACTAGCCCATGAACTCACCCGGACTCCGGGTCACTGCTGGAGGTCAAGGTCACTGCCTCTGCTACTTCCTGGTCTCAGCCCCTCTCGTGAGCTCCTCCTGGGGACAGAGCCTTATACTCAAGCCTGACAATTCACTCTAAGAGTGTTTTACTCTCTTGGGCCTGGGCAAGGCTGAGTGAGGAATTTTCTCCTGGACCACATGTCGGCACAGCTTACAGGCTGGTTTTTTTGGCCATGCCCACAGCACACAGAAGCTCCCGGACCAGGGACGGAACCTGAGCACAGCAGTGACAATGTCGAATTCTTAACCGCCGGGCCACCAGAGAACTCCAGCCCAAAGGTGGGTGCACAGACTCCTCATTTGCTATAATTTACCTTTAATGTTCCTGCACCAGAGTAGAAAATGCTGTTTTTACCAACACATTTGGTACTATTTGCATTATTTACATTGGAGATCTTCGTTGTGGCCACGAACTTTTCAGTTTAACACCCCTTAGGCACAGGAAAACGAAGCGCACGGCGGCCTGCCACCCCGGCCCCTGCACTCGTCCTCAGTCTATCAGCTGTGAACACGAGAATCAGTCCTCTTTTCAGCAACATCTTTTCCCCCTTAACTTTCAACCTTTTAGCCACTTTTGCTTCCTTTTCTAGCTGCCCTGCGGCATGTGGAGTTCCCAAGACGCTGCCGACCCCGCTGTGCCACCGCAGGAACTCCAGTCGATCTGCTTCTATTCCCTCTCTTTTCCCTGACCCCAGCTGCAAACCTGTCTTTCACAGGGAAGTTTACTCCACATATATTCTTTACAAAACAACGTGCTTGCTCTTACTTCTTTTATGTCTTCCGCTTTTTATGCTTCTTTATTGCTACTCTTATTTTTCCCTTTCCTTCTAAAAATCGGGCTTTAATGTGTCTTCAAAGCAACACACCTAAACTTAAACTCTGCGACTCAGAAAGTGCAGGCCTACTAACTCCCTACCACGAAAAGGCAAATATTTGAGCACGACTGGCCACTCCCGCTTCAGCTAGTACGACCCTAGAACTTTATCCTGGTATTTTTATCTACTGCAGTTATACTGTTTTCCATGGTAAAGCTAATTTACTAAGAAAATACAACACTCAGAGGAGTTCCTGCTGTGGCGCAACGGCATCGGTGGTGTCTTGAGCGCTGGGACGCAGGCCAGTCCCAGACCCAGCACAGTGGGTGAGGACCCGGCAGACCGCTGAGGCTGCGGCCTGGGAGGCAAAGGTGGCTGGGGTCTGACCCTGGGCCTGGGGGCTCCACAGGCCCAGGAGGAAGGAGAGAGAAAGGAAAGCAATACGCAGAGTACCCAGCTGCATCCATCACCTAGTTCTTCAGTCCTAATTCTTTGCTTATGAACTATCTCTGCTGTTGAAACAAAAGGAAAAGGAAAACATACTTGTGTCTGCTACCGTTTGGAACCGCTCAGGACAGGGAGGCTGGGACAAGCCAAAGGAAGCCTTCTCCCCAGCTTTTAACACTGTTTTAATCACATGAAAACTACATATTCAAAAAGTGGAACTGAAACCAGGCTGTCCACCCCCCCCCAGGCCCAGGCTGTCAGCCTGGGGCACCCGAGCACCTCTCCCTGGCTGGCGCCACCTGCTGTTAGCCACCCCACAACCCCACGCAGTCCGGTGTGGAAACCCTCCTGACCCGGGGCAGGTGTGCTCATCTAGGGGTTCCTGCTGTGTGGGGCCCCTTTCAGCTCTCTCATTCCATCTTGTCGAAATTGTGTCTCTTTGAGGGCACATGCTGAAGCCCACAGAGGCACGGGAACCTTTCCTCGCAAAGTGCTGTCCACAGCGGATGACGCTCCCACCTGCTCAGCAAACGGCCTCCGGCAAGCGCGGCCTCTGTGCCCCACGCCTCCTGGGGGCCTCACCACACCCAGGGCTAGGCTCCGTCACTCCTATTTTATCAGCTTCTTGGTGGGCTAAGCATTTCTAAAATACACTTAATCCAGCATTTTCAGTTCCTTTTAGTGTCTGAATAACCCACTCCTTAATATTGCTGCAACCAGCATCCTTATGATTTTCAAGACATGAACCGGGTCACTCTCCCTGGCCAAGTCGTCACTGATGGACAAAACGGCCTCCCAGTGCTTCAGAGATTTCTCAGCAAACTTCAAAGGGGATCTTCTCTGATGGGGTCTCTAAGAAGCTGCTCTCCTCGTTAATTCATGTTCAATAGACACGGGAACAGACTTCGTCCTTACCTTAATACTGTTGAGTCCAGACGGCCCCAGAAGCACCCCGCAGATAATGTACCCAAACATGGTCGGCAATCCTATGGTCGTGCACAGCCAGCCGCAAGGCAGGGACAGCATCCCTATGGTGACAATGTCCTAGCACAAGAGTAAGCAGGTGACCGTGAGCTTAAGACCACGAAAGAGAAACACGGGTCGAGGGGAAAGCAGGGCCCCGATTTCAGCGAGTGGGAGTGAAGGCAGACAGGAGACAGTGCGTCTTTGCTGCTGCCGTGGGCCCACAGGCTGGCTCCCAGGGCGCTCGGGGGGCAGAGGCGGCCCGCCCCCGGGGCACGCGCGAACGGCACACGTGTGTGTGTGTGTGTGTGTGTTCTGCTCGCTCCCCGAACGCGCTGTCCCAGGGAACCGTGAGAACAAGGGCTCCTTGAGGGCCGAGTCTGGGACACCGGCGCCACTGTTTTCCCAGCTCCAGAGACGTCTAACCGGCACGGGGGTAACCCGTCTGGCAAGATGTCAATGGCGCTAAAACTCCTGGTCAGCGCGACAAGGAGCGGCATATTCCTGTGGTTTCAAAACATCTCCCGAAGTTACAGTACTTTCAAGGAGACAAGCAGTCACTCTGCAGTGGAGACCCCGCCCTTCACACCCTGAAGTCATCTTTCTCAGCCCTCCCAGCTTCCACCCAGTCGTAACCGAGAAGGCAATACACCCGTGGCTTTTACCGATCGAGTCGAGACCAGGGATGCAGGGATCAGCCCCTCGCGAGAGACGAGCTCATGGGGCCCGCCCATCTGTCCTCCCCTCGGCCCGTCCGCCTCAGCAGCGTCGTTAAGACCAAGCTCTTGGTTTCTTCTCCTGGACAGACTCCAGCTTCAGGAGTCTCTGCTCGAGAGCTGCCCGGCTGCCCGGGTCCCGAGAGGCCACCCCGCTGCCCTTACACCGCCACGCTCACTCAGCATCCAGGTCCAAACCATAACATCAACTTCAAGCCCCTACATACTTCCACAGCCTCTTACTCGACGGTCTCCACAGAGCGCAGAGCTGTGCACCCGACCCCGCCTGGAGCGCCAGCCAGCGCGGGAGACAGCTCGCGGGCTGCAAGCCACAGCCAGACAAGACACACGCCAAACTGCAGCCAAAACTTCTCCGCCCAGGAGAACGAGCCATGTGAATGAAAGCAGCTTTCAGACAGTTGAAGCTCTAATCTCACCACAGGAACTCCTGACTTCATAAATCTTCCAGATCCTCAAAAGCAAAATTAATTTTTGCTTTAAACATTAAAATGCCTTATTCTTTTGGGAAAAAAATGAAAAATGGAGAGGAAACGTTTCAGACCACAGAAAACAGAACCCCGGGGAAGCTGCGAGGAGGCTGCGGGCAGGCGGGGCTACCTTCAGAAGGTGGTGGTCAGCCCGCGGGATGGTGGCGTCTCGGGGCTTGGCCAGGATGTACTGGTTGCTCTGGGAGTCGATGAGCACGCTCAGCCCCAGGCCCTCCTCCACGCCCCCCCGCGTGAGGTTCTGCCTGGAGCGGGCCTCCTGGTCCTCCACCCGCAGGACCGCCTCGACGTTGACCCCTTTGACCTGGAAGGGCAACCGGGTTATGCTAGTAAGACTGGTTCGATGTTTCCAAGGTCAACTTTAGATAAATCCTACACAGAAGAAAAATGGGAACGTTTTCAGTATTTGTCAGGTAAGACAAAAGACCAATAAGTTAGAAAATTCGAAAAATACTTTCACTTAGAAAAGTGGTTAAAGGGAGTTCCCGTCGTGGCTCAGTGGTTGACGAATCCGACTAGGAACCATGAGGATGCAGGTTCAATCCCTGGCCTCACTCAGTGGGTTAAGGATCCGGCGTTGCCGTGAGCTGTGGTGAAGGTCGCAGACGCGGCTCGGATCCCGCGTTGCTGTGGCTGTGGCGAAGGCCGGCGGCTACAGCTCCTGTCAGACCCCCTAGCCTGGGAACCTCCATATGCCGCGGGTGCGGCCCTAAAAAGCAAAAAGCACCCAAACACACATGGCAGTGCTCTGGACTCCCTTACTCCTGAACACCCGCGGCACCCGGTCCGGGCCGGACACTGATTTGCAACAAGAACTACTCACGTGGTCCGGGCCCACCCCCACTCACAGTCCCCACCCCGAGCAACTGCCTGAATGATGAGAAGCAGAAGAAACGTCTTTTGTCCCCAGTTCCTTAACTCACTCTGGAGCAGCAGGGGCGAAAGGAGTGTCCCATTCGCAACACGCCCCCTGCGACCTCACCTGAACTCAGCCAGGGGTGGTGGAACGCCCCCAGAGTCCCAGGGGTGGGGTGGTCACCAGAGGAGCCGGGCTAGTGCTAAGGGCGAATCTCAGCCCCTCCCCTGACCTCCAGGAGGGCAGAGGGGCTGGAGGCCGAGCTAATCAGAAGCCTAGACGATGACGCCTCCACAAAACCCGAAAGTGTGGCTCCAGAGCGCCGCCAGGCTTCCCGACACCCGGAAGTGCTGGGGCAGAGCCGGCCCCGGCCCCCCGCACCCTGCTCCGCACGACCCCTCCCGACTGCACCCTGCATAACAAACTGTCCATCCGGCAACCAGACCCTGTGAGCAGCTCGAGGGAGTTCTGGCGCCCGAGGAGGGCAGCCGGCATCCGAGTGGGGGCCCGTCTTGGGCTGAGCCTGTAGCCGGTGGCTGGTGTCAGGCTGCACTGAGCTGGAGGCGCTGGCGGCCCCGAGAACCAGGAGAGGCCGGTGCGGGGAAGCTCCGTGCCGGCAGGAGCACGTGCTGGCTGAGCGGGAGTAAAGGGAACACTTGCAGGCTGCCGGCCCTAAAATAAAGGGCGTCCCCCACCCCCCACCCACCGTCAGCCCGGAATCCCCAAGTGCGTTCACATCACTTCCACGACCCCCCTTCCTCCTGGAACCTTGTTCCGACTTGCTGTCGTGACCTCACCCTTTTCTGAGTCCATCCCGAGACCCACAGTCAATTTTTGGAAATAATCGCATCTTTCCCAAGACTCCTGAGTCTGTTACAAGTGGGCGGGCGGGTACCCTGCCTGGGACCCCAGGCAGGTCGTGCAAGGTGCGTGCGGCTCTCCGGCAACTACACCGGAGCCTGACTGTCCCGGCAGCCCAGGGCCACGCCGGGCAGCAGAGACGGCTTTGGACGGCCGACCAAACTCAGGAGGAGACGGCACGCTGCCAGCTTCGGGACCACACTGAGGCATGTTCCTCGGCACAGACGCGCCTGCGTTTTCTCTTTACTTTCAATGTGCACTAAAAATACACACAGCTATCTGGAATCTAGTGTACAGCATAAACGAACCTTTCCACAGAAAAGAAAATCACGGACTTGGAGAAGAGATCTGTGGTTGCCGAGGGGGAGGCAGTGGGGTGGACCGGGAGTCTGGGCTTCATAGATGCAAATTACTGCCTCTCAAATGGATAAGCAATGGGACCTGCTGTACAGCACTGGGAACCATATCCAGTCACTTAGGACGGAGCGTGACAATGTGAGAGAAAGGGACGCATACGTGTACGTGTGGCTGGGTCACCGTGCCGTGCAGGAGAAAGCTGACAGAACACCGTAAACCAGGTATGATGGGAAAAACAAAAACCACTAAAATTTAAAAAAGTACACACGGAAACAAGTGCCAGACACTCACTCAGCGAGGCAGAGGGGCCTGGGGCGCTACTCACGGACTTGTTGTCGTCAAAAGCGTGCTCCTCTATCTCCTCCTCCAGGCGATCCGCCGCCCTCCTCACGTCCTCGAGAATCTCGTCGAGGACGGACAGACTTTTGTTCTGATGCTGCGTGTTTTTAAGGGCTTCAACTTGATGTTTTTCTGCTGCCAGAAGCTCCACGTATTCCGTCTCTTCCTACTCGATTGTAAGAGGCGAAGAGCGTGGCGTTAAGGGGCAAGCCCGGCCTGCCGGCACCACCTCCAAGCGCGCTCCTGGGTGTCGGGGAGGCGGGCTGGCCCGGGCCCCTCGGCCTCACAGAGCGGAGCGCTGCAGGCGGGCCAGTTACCCACGGACGTCGGCAGGTCCGCCCGACTATGCAGAGGCCCTGAGGGTCACCTCTTCACACAAAAACCACCTGCCAAACACCGCCTAACGCCCGGGCCCTGTGCCACATGTGCAGCCGCCACGGTGCTTTAGAAACAGCTGCGGCACCTGGCTACCCGGCTACACGTTTCTCGGCAGGATACATACAGGCCAGCTCCAGGCCACGAAGGGGAAAGGTGACGGTGCTAATTACTTGCACTGATGGCTGGTGCTGGTAACAGAATCTGACACATTTGCGTTAGACAACCAAATTGAAACACAAGCTATCTCAAATCAATACTTTCACTATTTACTCACATTTAAGGAGTGGGGCACAGCTGGGGCCAAGAGGCAGGACAACCCCGGCGACAGCAGGGCTGTCTCGTCAACTCCCCTCACCCCCACCTCTAACACAGACGCCTGGACCTCCTCAGAGAGGTGGGGAGAGAACCAGCGTGTGTGCAAACACTGCTCACTCACGTTGCAGGAAGCATGCAGGTCAGATCGCAGTCAAGCACACGTCTGTTCTGAGGTTGTACAACTCCCCCGAGTCGATACCCCCACAAACCCCTCTTTAAAGCAAAGGGTTTGGGGTCTCATCTGTCCCAGGACCTGGTAAGGCAGCGAGCCCGCCTGGGGGAAGGGCGACATCCTGGTCTGTTTCTAACGCATAGTAACACAGCACACACGGGACTGACGACCAAACCGGGCGGTTACTTACCCCACCACCATGTTTCTACCAAACAGACCACACACTTGGGTTAAAGTTTCCTAAGTATGTATCTTCTCTGCTTCTTAGGCTGTGTAATAATATCACAGCCTTTCCATGCCGATGAAACGATACTATGTATTTAAAGTGTCTGGCACACACCAGTGACAGAAACGTCACATCTGATACAATAGCTTCTCTTCATCATTTAAAAAGTGTCCTTCTGGAGTTCCCTTCGTGGCTCAGTAGTTAACGAATCCGACTAAGAACCATGAGGTTGAGGGTTTGATCCCTGGCCTCGCTCGGTGGGTTAAGGGTCCCATGTTGCCCTGAGCTATGGTGCAGGTCACAGACACGGCTCTGATCCTGCGTTGCTGTGGCTGTGGTGTAGGCTGGGAGCTGCAGCTCCGATTTGACCCCTAACCTGGAAACCTCCATGTGCCGCCGGTGTGGCCCTGAAAAGACAAAAGAAAGAAAGAGAAAGAAAGAAAGAAGGAAAGAAAGAAAGAAACAAACTCAAGCCACTGCCCGCAGGTACAATGGGCAGACTACCTTAAACACCCAGGGCTTCCACAGCGTTAGACAAGGCTGAGAAGGGACCGAGCCTGGCTCTGCCAGGCTACCCAGTGGAGGGACTGCCTCTCCTGCACCCGTGGGACCAGACAGAGGCCCTGACGGCCGCAGCCGCAGACACACCGCCCGCGCCTCCCCGCCGCCCCGACCGACCTTGATGGCCGCCTCGCGCAGGGCCTCCAGGCGCTGCCTGCTGCTCTCCTTCATGTTCACCACGTCCCTGTAGTCCCCCTGCAGGGCCCTCTGCAGCCCGTGGATGGCCTGGAAGACTGAGTTTTCACTTTCATTCAGCTCTTTTTGGAAAATTTCAAACGTGTGCACCTGAAAGAGCCTCTCTTCATCGGACAGGCCGGCGTCTCGCTCCACCGCTCTGATGGCATTTCTCAGTTTGTTAAGAACCACAGCCTTCTGGCGAAGGAGCCCGGAGAGCTTTCTGCAGCCGTCGAGGACCCACTGCCTCCGCGGGGTGCTGGCCGCCCCTCGGCCCCGGTGCAGCTTGATGGCGTGTCTCGCCACCTCTTCATGCTCCGCTCCACCCGCCAGCAAGGGAAGGAGAGGAAGCACCATCCAGACGCAGCTGCTCCCCAAAGCCCTCATGATCCAGGTTTCGCGCACAGGGGAGGAAGGCAGGCCAAGGGTTTCTGCATTGCAGACACACGCTTTCAGCTGAAAAAGAGACCTACTGTCACGGACAATGACGACTCATTACTACTGAGATTAAATTATGAAATAATTACCAAAAACGACCACTTTTCTAAGGAAAATGTTCTATTTCCTAGAGTAATAGTAACATAGATTATAACCAAATACTGCATGTTAAAGTATGGAGCCTGAGGAAGGGTTGAGAGTAAAAGCTACACCCAACTTTAAAGGCAATCGTTTAAGGAAAACTCAGCCTCTCATCTACTAAATCACCACATACAAAAGATGAAAACCAGTTCCACGAAGAGAGTCCATGTGTCAAAGGCCAGGCCGCAAACGAGCAGCACCCCAGGAACCAGCTCCCAGGGGCTCAGAAATGGAGCTAAACTGTTAGCCAGCTCGGTCACAACGCTGGCTTTCCAGAGTCACCTGGAGGTCAGTCAAATTTCCGAAGTCAGTCTATAGTTACACGCTAACAAGATGTCAAGGACAGAAAGAAGAAAAACCACACATGCATTTTCGGCACCTAAATTCAGGCTCCCTCTCCTCCTCTTCAAAAGACCTCAGGCGCTGAGCATGGAACCATCCTGGCCGGTGGGGCACAGACAGGACCCTGGACGTGGCGAGCCCCAGGTTTCAGTGCAGGCGGCAGCGGCAGCTGCGTCGCCCAGAGGGTGATCGAGGAGCAGGTGGAAGTGTGACAGCTGGGTCACGGAGAACGAATGACCTCAGAAGCAGGGAAACAGAACAAGGAAGAAGTGACGGATGCAGACGAGCCCAGGGGACACGCCCTAAAATGACCCACGGGCCCTGGTGAGGAGGCCAAAAAGAAAACACACAGCTCCGTGTTTCCACAGGACTCAATATTATCCCACTGTACATATTTTTTTTAATTTCACTGGTACTCCCAGTTCCCATGAGTTTAATCTGGCTTCCCAGGAAAAGCTGATTAGATGCCGCAAAAGTAAGCGTGTGCAGTTCCAGAGGCAGAACTCTGACCAAACCTCGAAACGACAGACAATAGGACGTGGAGACAGACAGAGCTTACGAAGAACACAGGAGCGCAGCAGAGTACAGCCCAGTGGTCTGGACTGCTCTACAGACCTCAAGAGATCCTGAAACGGCCAGCACCGAGGGCGGGAGAGCAACCCGTACCCAGAACGACAATCGAAGTCATCCACTAAAGACTGCGTTCGGGCTCGGTATTCCGTTAGGAAGCCCGGAAACTGTTCAATTTCAATACCCAGCGTTACAGAGCCCACAGGCCCAGGACGGCTCGCCTCCTAAGGGGGCAAGACAAGCGGGAAGGAGCCGTCTGGATTACCGACTCACGCTACAGCTTTAAGTAAGCATTACCGCCTTAAACAAGCAAACCACTGACCACTCACAGTGAAACCGACGATATCCTTGATCTGTTGGTTTAATGACTCAATCCTCAAGCTTGAGTCAGCTTCAAGGGAAAGAGAATTCAGGCGCTACTCAGGGTGCAGCCTGCAGTAATTTTAGAACTGAGACAAATATCAGATGCTTCATTAACGGCACAGCTCTAGTCACACACATTTTCTCCAAAAGATCTCAGAAAGTGATTCTTTTACAGATTCCAAACTTCAGAAGAGTAAACTGCTGTGCAGCTGCTGTGTGATCCAGACTCATCCGTCCACTTCTGGTCCTTCCTCAGGCAAGCTCCTGAAGGCAGTTATTCCTCCACCGCACAAAACCTGAATGAGTTTTTCGTTTTTATGAGAAATCTTTGAGAATTGCTGTAGTCACACTAATATTTCCACTGGAAAAAAGCTTGTATCATGAACACGAAATTGAAATTATGCACAGATGCTTAAAATATGAATCACTCCTTTCTCATAAACGTCTCCTTTTTACCTTCGGATTTGGTTCTCGAATCCTATAGGCTACAAAACATAACAAGTTTTTTCTTCAGAGTACAGTTAAGTACTTTCAGCCTCAGTGTTACTGTTATTTTTAGTTATTAAAAAAGGCACCTTGGACTCGTGTTCTTACAATGAATTCTTAAAATTTCCATACCTTGAACCGCGACTGCACCTCACCCAGGAGCCTCAGCTCGGAGAGAGCCTGTCACAGTCACCAGGACCCCTTCGCGGGACTTTAACACGACAAACGAGAGGCGGAGAGCGGACAGCGGGTGTCAGGGGCCAGTGGTGTACACCGGCAGCAGCGGCCCCAGGGGGAGACGCTCTGTGTCCTGACAGTGGTGCTGGCCACACAGTCCGCACGTGTGACAGAACCGCACAGCTGCACACTCGTACACAGCCGCACACACGCACGTGCACACGCCTGTGACACGGGTGCATCTGCCTGAGCCCTGCCTGGCCTGCATCTCTGCCGTCTCCCGCTTATGATACAGTTTTGTTACAGCTACCGCTGGGGACACTGGGCGAAAGTCTATAGGATTTCTCTGTCTTATTTCTTAAAACTATGTGACTCTAGTCATCTCAAAATAAAGTTTTTAAAGTTCTACATAACTGCTTCCCATTTCCCCACTACACCCTATTACACAGAACACCGTCTACACTGTGGAGCACAGAGACCATGTTCGTGATACTCCTAATATTTTAAAGCGGGAAACACCCTTCAACCAAAGGTTTTCAGGATGACTGAACGACAGTAAAATGCAAGGTTACTTTTCATTTAGAGCAATAGCAAATCAATACTTTGAGCCAAACCCTTCCCCCGAGATTTCTATTTATACATATTTGACTTTAATTAAAATATATCGCCCCAAATTTTTTAAATTTGCCAAATTTCTAGCAGGTTTTACTTGTTTCTGTTTTTTGCTTTCTGCTTTTTAGGGCTGCACCCGCGGCATATGGTTCCCAGTCTAGGGGTCGAATCGGAGCTGTAGCCGCCAGCCTACACCACATCCACAGCAACGCAGGATCCGAGCCACATCTGCGACCTACACCACAGCTCACGGCAACGCTAGATCCTTTAATCCACTAAGCGAGGCTAGGGATCGAACCTGCGTCCTCATGGATGCTAGTCAGATTCATTAACCACTGAACCAGGACGGGAACTCCAGGTTTTGCTTGTTTTTATAATTACAAAGCAGGAATCTCAAAACTTCTAAATTAATGAGATTATTTGAGTAATAAGTAAATTTCCTGTAATGAATGATTTAGAATAAAAAGCGTTCATCATTAAGCCTACTCAAAAACAGAAGGCAAAAAACTTCCAGTGACTTTACATAAAACATCCTAAGCCCGGGTTTTCTCAAAGCAAAGTCACCACAGTTACTGGCTTCTCTCTCACCTCCGCCTCTGGGCCCAGTGTGAAGGCAGGGGTGTGACTAAGCCCTCAGACCCTGCTCCTGGGCGCCCGCCCGGAGGCCCTCTGGGGAAGGAGCGAAGCAGCTCCTCCGCTGTGTCCAGCTGCAGTCGCGGCAACACCAGAAAACCTCGAGGCTCTGCCTCCAGCCCTCCGGCCAGTGGAGCCGCAGGCCCCTCCAGACCCGCTGTCTTAAGAGTCACTGCATCAAATTGCTAAAAGAGCCATCTGCGGGCAGCAGCCTCTGGCTGTAAGGCCAGGTCCCACACCTGTCCCTTGGTTGGGACAGCCCATCCCGTGGTGCCTGCCCCGCCCACCCAGCTGAACCCGCGAAGCCGGGAGGGGACTGACCTGGTACCAGGACTCCAGGCAGGAACTCCGGAGTCGGCAGTGTGGATGTGGCAGGATCACAGTCACCGGGTGCAGCAGCTCTGAAAAAAGGAAAGCTCGAGGGTTAGTTGTCGTAGATGGTTTAAAACCAGAATTTTTTCCTGACCTCACCAGCGCTTCCAGGTCACTGAACAGGCAAAAAGGGGAAAGGTCTAGGAAAGCTGTCTATGTCAATGTAATCTGCAGAGGGTTTTAACCGAAAAACCCATTTTACACCGTAACAGGATGAATGATGAATATTTCTAAAAAAAAAAAGCACTTAACCTATAAATACAACTAACTTATGCTCCATCTGGGTTACTCTGCTGTACAGCTGAAATTGACAATGTAAATCAACTATAATAAAAAAATTTTAAAAATTACGGTTGATTTCTAATCAGTAGAAGAATTGGACAACGAGTTAAGAAAAGGAGAGAGAAAAGAAAAAAAATTCTAAACTATTTCAAGTTAATTACACAAAAACCAAGTATTTCATTAAGTAATCCAATCATCATGACACCATCTTTTCAAAACTGATTATTATAAGAGAAATTCAGAACCAGTATGACCCTGTGATCCAAAAAATGATGAGAAAAACATGAATATGAAAAGGCTGTAAACTGAGGCACTTTGCTGCCAGGCGGTTCCTGAAGGGTCAAGCCACGAGCACTGTGGCCAGCGCCCGACAGCGCCCCGGAGAGAACTCAGACCAAGGGGGCAGGTCGAGGCCTCAGTGCTTCGGGAAAACAAGCAGAACAAACCAGCAGTTGTTCTTTAGCAAAAATGTTTATGAGCCCAGATTCTGGCATCTTGCCATGCTTAGGGGAGCACTAAAATCACTAAGTGCGACACTGCCTGTGAGAAGCAGCCGAGCTCTGTGTGACATGTCCTGGGGCTTTCAGAGAGGGGGGGTGTCTCCCCAGCTCGGTTCCCAGCTGACCCTGAATAAAAGGGAGCTCAGGGCTCTCCCGAGGTCCTCACTTCAGCCGCCTTCACCGGGATGAGCACACGGGCCTCACTCGGGGCTCACAGGTGAGAGAGATCTGAAGGGAACCTGGGGCCAGCGGCGAGGAGACCCGGACCCGGAGCGGACCCTGGAGCAGCGGCTCCTCCGCACACCCGACTCGAGGGTCAGGCTCCTGGAGGCTGCAGACGGTCCCACGGTGTGGCCGGCAGCGTCCGCTGCGTCATCGATGACTCAAGACCGGGGAGGCGGCTCCCCCCAAACCCTCCAGCCCCCCCGCCGCCACGACCCTGGGGCCGCAACGGCGGCGCGGGTCTGGAAAAGGGGCTTAGGTGCAGCTCGGGTGCAGCGCTCGCGGGCAGGAGCAGGCGACTCGGGCGGGGAAGACCCCGGGAGAGGGAGGAGAGGTTAGGGACGGGGAGGGGAGACCCCAGGAGAGAGAGGAGAGACCCCTGCAGAGGAGAACACGCCCTCGCGAAGGGGAAACCCCCGGGGAGGGGAGACCAGACACCAGGGAGGGGGACGGAAGACCCCCGGGAGGGGAGACCCCAGGAAAGGAAGGAGATCTCAGGCAGGATGAGAGGAGACCAACCTCCAGCGAGTGGGAGGGAAGACCCCCAGGGAGAAGAGACCCCGGGGAGGGGAGACCGGACCTCCAAGGAGCGGCGTGAGGGGGGAGACCGAGGATGGGAGACCCCCCCCCGGGCGGGGAGACCTTACGGAGGGTGAGGGGAGACCAGACCCCAGGGAGTGGGAGGGAGCCCCCCGGGAAGGGAGACCAGACCAGACCCCCAGGGAGGCGAAACCTCCAAGGAGGGGAGCCCTTGGCCCCCAGGGAGCGGAAGGGGAGAAGACACCCTCAGCAGGCGCCACCCCCGGGGAGGGAAAGGGAAGGGCTGCGAGGAGAGACCCCCAGGAAGGGGGGACCCTGGGAGGGGAGCCCCGAGACCGCACCTCGGGCGGGGCCCGGACCCCGCGCCGAACGCCCTGCAGCGCTCACCTGCACGTCCCGGCCGCGGGGAGTCCTGGGCCCGGCACTCCGGCGCGGGGAGCCGAACGGAGAGCAGGGACGCGGCTTCTCCGCATCCCTTCCCAGGCGGCGGGGCCGCCCCCGGGGCGGGGACGGGGACGGGATGAGGCGCGGAGAAGGCCGGGCCGCCCGCACCCTCGGGGAAAGCCTTCTGCGCCGACGCGGCCGAGAGGAAGAGGCGGTGCCGCCAAGATGGCGGGGCGGGATCCCGCGGCCCGGGCGGCGCGGTGCACGCCGGGAGTTGGAGGCGGTGCGGCGCCTGGTTCCCGTCGGCCCCCGGGGCGCCGCGGTGCACGCCGGGAGTTGGAGTCTCGCCGGCCTGACCTGCAGCTGCCTTCCCTGGCCGTGTCCCGAGGGCCGAGGACGGGGACCCGGACCGCGCGGCGGGCCAGGGCGCCTGCGCAGTTGGCCGGGGCCAGCGAGAAGCAGGGGCGCCCCGGGGAGAATGGTAGGTGGCCCGCGGCGTCGCTTTCCTCTCGGCCCCTCTTGGGCACCCGGGGCTCGGGGGTCCGGGAGGGTGGGTGTGGGTGGCCAGGGTCGGGGGTCAGGGGCTGGGCTGGAGAAGAGCCGGGGTGGGGGAAGGACCTGGGCCGTGGGCTGGGGAGGGTCGGGGGCTGGGAGACGGGAGCCGGGGGCGCAGGAAGGACCTGGCCCGGGGACTGGGGGAGAGTCGGGGTCCGGGTCGGCGCGAAGGCCTCGGGCACGGCGGGCACGCCGGGGGCGGGAGGCACGCGGGTGGGACCTGGCCGGTGACGCAGGGGCAGCGTTGCTGACCGAGGAGATGGAGGCACAGAGCGGGCCGGGGGCTCCGGTCAGTGCCTCGTCGGGAAGCGCGAGCGGCCAGGTGACCGAGGAGGGAGGGACGCTGCCAGCAGACCAGCATCCCGCCGGGGTCAGGTGGCGGGACTGCGCCTTCGAGCCTGGCCAGCAGTTCAGGGTGGCCGGCGTGCGGACGTCAGAGTCGAGGATGGGAGCTGTGGAAGGCTTTTGAAAAGGAGCGGTGTGTGCCAAGTGGTCACCTTTTGTCGGGAAGACAGTGCGGTCTGAGTGGGTCGGGACTGCAGTTGAGGCTGTGGGAGTAGCCTGGGCCGGGGAGGTGACGACTCGAAAGACCGTCTGTAGGAATAAGAGCGGTGAGGGGACTGGAGGCTGAGGGACTCCGCAGAACCGTTCAGAAAAGGAGGAACAGGAAAGGAAGTGCAGTTCGTTCGGGCTCGGCCGCCTGAGCAGGTGATGATGTTGCTGACCCAAGTCCAGCCGCAGAATGAGCGCCGGTTGTGCAGGACGACGATGCAGGCAGGGGGAGATGCGGGAGTCGGAGAGACAGATCTGGGGCTCGGGAGAGCAGTTTTAGGGAATGCACAGTTACTTCGAGATGTCGCGGCAACGCGGTGGTTAGTTGATGGGTTGGGGAGTCCTGACCCGGTGGTTTCTGGGTGTGAGACGCTGGGGCTCCCTGCTGAGCAAGACAGATGTGTGCTTGGTATCGATGGAGCTGGCGCCCTGGCGGGAAGGACAGGCACCGAACGCGCAACCACTTTTTTGCAGCTGGTGAGTGCCAGAGAGGGACACCGGTTTCAGGGACCCTTTTCAGGGACCCGCGTAGTGTCAGGTGCGCAGGCGTGAAGGCTTAGCCGCAGAAACGTGGTGCGAGCCGAACTCTCCAGAATGTTTGGGGTGGCAGGCCAGCCTGATGTGTCAGTTCTCCTGGTGGGAAGGCAAGCTAGGTGCCGCATCCAGGTATCGAGCCAGAGAACCAGGAAAAGCGACCCAGCAGGAGGCTGCAGGGGGAATGGAACCAGCCCTCTGGCTGCGCTTGGAGGTGGCGCCCTTGAGGCTGGGAAGGAAGAGCGGGCTCTGCCCTCCTCGGGGTGGAGGCCCGGAGCGGGTTTCAAGCAGGAGGCCAGGAGGCGGATGGTCCAGGAGGGAAGTGCCGGGAAAGGAGTGGCAGCGTGAGGACAGAGCTTCCGGTGGGAAGAGAGCCCAGAGGGGCCAGAGGAGGTGGTCCACGGAGCAGGCCATGCTCGCCAGCGGTTAGGGGAAGGGGCTCGCTGGGCAGGAGCCTGACCTGCCCACGGCTGGAAAGCCGAGAGAGTGAAAGGGGACACCTGGGTCTAACTCCATGCACCCCCGGCCGGCCGTACCAAAACCATCAAGGTGACCAAGAGGGTGGCATTAACCTGCTGTGGTGGCTTGGCCGCCTCTGGTAAGCTGACCCTGGGAGTGAATTTGGTGGCATTTAGTGTCTCCGGAAGGGCATGTTAAGGATAACTTATTTTCAATTTATGTATTTATTTTCATTTTTTGGTCTTTTTAGGGCTGCACCTGTGGCATGTGGAAGTTCCCAGGCTAGGGGTTGAATCAGAGCTGCAGCTGCCAGCCCACGCCACAGCCACAGCAACAAGGCATCCAAGCCATGTCTGTGACCTACGCCACAGCTCACTGCAACGCCGGATCCTTAACCCACTGCATGAGGCCAGGGATCGAACCCGCAGTCTCATGGATACTAGTCAGGTTTGTGAACTGCTGAGCCATGATGGGAACTCCCAAAAGTGTTATTTCCTAACTAATTGAAGCATTTGCACTCAGACTTGTCATGTGCCATCACTTTAGTGGGGTCTAAGGCGTAGCAGGTGTTTTTTATTTTTAAGGGTCCTAATAAAGCGAGGAGAGGTTGCCAATAAATAGATTGACTGGCCTTCTAAATGCCTTTACTGATAACTACAATTAGAATTTCCCTGTCATCGTGCTGTGAATTATTAAAATATTATTGGCATTTTGCTATGTATTTTAATTATCTTTAAGTCCACGTATCTCACTAGGGTTCTTAGCCAAGTTCCGCCTCCTCCAGCCTCTGAGAGGCCAAGACTGCCTTAGAAGGCTTGTGAGAACCCGAGTTTCCCGGCCAAACTGCGTGCCCACGTGGGCACCACCTGTGTTTCCCTGGAGAGAAGAGCCGTGACTTTCATCAGATTCCAAGAGGGACCTTGGGGCCTCGTCCTTGTTCGGAGCAGCCAGATGTCCATCGCACATTACCCTCCACGGCGGCTCTCGGGCTTCTGCGTCCCAGGCCCCGTACACCTTAAAAGGTTACTGGGCTTGTAGCTGTTGATATTTACTGTGTTAGAAATTAAAATGGAAGGTTTAAAATATTTGTATGTTTAAAAATAACAATAGGGAGTTCCTATTGTGGCGCAGTGGTAATGAACCTGACTAGTATCCATTAGGATTCGGGTTCAATCCCTGCCCTCACTCAGTCAGTTAAAGGATCTAGCGTTACCGTGAGCTGTGGTGTGGGTCGCAGGTGCGGCTCGGATCTGGCATTGCTGTGGCTGTGGCGTAGGCTGGCTGCTATAGCTCTGATTCGACCCCTAGCCTGGGAATTTCCATATGCTGTAGGTGTGGCCCTAACAAGCAAAAAGCAAAAGTAAAAATAAAAGTAACAATAGTAAACCATTACACGTGCTCATAATATTTACAAACATCTTCAATAAAAGTTTCTCCTGACTTCTGTGCTCCAAGCAGGCAGGCCCTGAAGCCTCCACTGTGCCCCTGCGAGGTGAGCAAGGTGGTAACAGCCGGCGTCATTCCCAAGAAGGTTTTCTGATGAAGGGTTCCCTGGGGCAGCAGAATGCAGCTAATGCCGGCTGCATTAGCTCCCTCCGGCTCAGTTGTGCTCTGCTCTGCTCTTTATTGTTGGCATTTTGGTGAGGAGTCGGTCTGGTACAAAGCGGACATCTCATGTCGCCACTCTCGGGTTCCAGTGCCAGGAGGGGTGGGCCACCTGTGGCAACTGGTGCATTTTTTTTTTTTTTAGTGCCGCTCCCATGGCATATGGAAGTTCCCAGGCTAGGTAGGGGTCAAATGGGAGCTACAGCCGCTGGCCTACACCACGGCCACAGCAACGCAGGATCCAAGCCACGTCTGCATGCAACCTGCACCACAGCTCATGGCAACGCTGGATCCTTAACCCACTGAGCGAAGCCAGGGATCGAACCCACATCTTCATGGGGGTTCCTCATGTTTCCTAGTCGGGTTCATTAACTGCTGAGCCACAAAGGAAACTCCCCCACTGGTGCATTTTTAAATCTTATGAAAGCAGATTTTCCAAATACTATTTTCTTCTTTGCTTTGGCATCTGGGAAGCTCAGAGCCTAATTTCAGCTCACTTTCAGCTCTTGTCTAGGATGTGGACGTCTGTGTCTTATCTCTGGCTGTCTGTTTGTTTTTGGTTTTTTTTTTTGTCTTTTTAGGGCCACACATGCAGCACTTGGAGGTTTCCAGACTAGGAGTCCAATCAGAACTGCAGCTGCCGGCCTACACCACAGCTCACGGCAATGCCAGATCCTTAACCCACTGAGTGAGGCCAGAGATCAAACCCTTGCCCTCATGGATCCTAGTCAGATTGATTTCCCTTGAGCCATGATGGGAATTCCTCTGGCTTTCTTTCCTTTTTTCCTCCTCTCAATTTTTTTCATCTGCACCTTGTTTACCTATTACGTATTTCTGTAAGTTTTAGTTTATTCTGTGTGCTTCTATAAACTGTCTCATCTTTTTAAAAATATAAGCCCTTTATTTTATTTTATTTATTTATTTTTGCCTTTTTTTTTTTTTAGGACCGCACCCGCGGCATATAGAGGTTCCCAGGCTAGGGGTCAAATTGGAGCTACAGCCGCCAGCCTACACCACAGCCATAGCAACGCCAGATCCGAGCCACTTCTGTGACCTACACCACAGCTCACGGCAATGCCGGATCGTTAGCCCACTGAGCAAGGCCGGGAATCAAACCCGCAACCTCATGGTTCCTGGTCGGATTTGTTAACCGCTGCGCCACCACGGGAACTCCTAAAAACATAAACCCTTTAAATGAGACTTTTCCCTTTATCATGTTAATATAGTAAAGCGTCTTTATAAAGTGGTAGCACCCGGTAGGTTATAGAATCTGTTGCAATTTATAGAAATTAGTGAATCACTTTCATTTCTGGCGTCGTCTTCGTCAGATTAGCTTAGAGAAAGAAAACCTTAACCATCCGGATCTGGAACCATTCTGAGGCTATTCTGTTTCGTTACACACTATATATAGTCAGTTACTTGGCAGTTTTGTTGTTTACTGCCATCCATGGCCTCGGCCCAGTTTTGCACTTTATTTCTGTCTTATGTCCACCAGCATTCTTGTTATTAGTATCATCTTCATCTTCATTTAATCATAACAGACTTCTCGTGCCTGCTTTTGGAACATCTATAAATTACTTTTCACATTAGTTTTTGTTACATGTGTTTGTTTTCAGCAGTGCTGTTATGCTAATTTTAAACTGAGGAAAACTTAAAATAGTAGTGTTTCTAAATTGTGAGGCCCTCCTCCTGATCATTAGGGTCTGATATTAATTGAAACCAAGGAGGACCCATAGCTGGGTTGTGGGGACACAGTCAGGCCTTGGGTTACACACCCAGCCTCATTTCATCAGGGGTACATGTATGTTATAAGACGGATTTCACTGAGACTTAGGAAAAAGAACATCAACTTCATGCAGAGTGAACTGGGTAGAGATCAAAATAAAATAGAAATATAAAATATCTGTATATAAAGTACAGAGTCTTATAATTTTGGGGAGACTGGACTTGGCTTTTTTTTTTTTTTTTTTGGTCTTTATCTCTTTTTAGGGCTGCACTCGGGGCATATGGAGGCTCCCAGGCTAAGGGTCCAGTCGGAGCTGTAGCCGCCAGCCTGCGCCACAGCCACAGCAACACAGGATCCGAGCCGCGTCTGCAACCTACACCACAGCTCATGGAAACACCGGAGCCGTAACCCACTGAGCAAGGCCAGGGATCGAACCTGCGTCCTCACGGATGCTAGTCGGATTCGTTAACCGCTGAGCCAGGACGGGAACTCCTGGACTTTGCATATTTGTCACTCTGTGGATGCCGTCATTTGAATTTTCAGAAGAGTGTGCAGTCTTTCTAACTGATGAAGAGCAGGCGTTATCTTCCCACAGCGCCGAGTGGAGCTGAGCCACCAACAAGAGAAATCAAGTCCGCTGCAACGCAGCACCCGTGCTGGGACAGACCGCGCCGGCCTCACCGGCTTCCTGCTTCTCGTGCAGCCCAAGGTGTGAGCGTAAATCATCTCAGACGCACAAGGTCCGCCAGTTCATGGCGTTTACTCAGGCTGGCTGGAGAACTGCCGTCTGCTGCCTAGCACGGCGCGAGTGGAAACTAGACATGGCCACGGACAGCTTCTTCCAGAACCCAGGCTCGTTTCACAAGGAACCCATGAGAAGCAGCGTGGACAGGAGGAAGCTGGAGCAGCTGTATCGCAGGTACAAAGGTAAGGGGCGGAGCGCGTGCTCTGGCGTTTTGGAGGCCGGGGCGGTGGCCTGCCGTGTGCTGATCCAGCAGCTCAGTTCAGTTGTTTCAGTGGCCGTGGCTGCTCATCGCTGTAGACTGGGGGGCGGCGGGTCTGAGCCCTGATGGGCAGCGAGTCCTCCTGCTCGCCCCTGTGCCGGGCGGAGACTAGCGCACCCATAGTCAGTGGGGGGCCGCCGCCCGCAGGCCAGGCCGGGCTCCACGCCCGTTAGCGCGGTTTTTCCAGCACATCCACCGAGGCAGGGGCACCCGGTGGGAAGGCCGATTGAGAACAGTCCCAGGTCGGGAGCTCCTGTCGTGGCTCGGCGGTAACAAACCCAACTAGCAACCATGAGGACGCAGGTTCGATCCCTGGCCTTGCTCAGCGGGTCAAGGATCCGGCGTTGCCGTGAGCTGTGGTGTAGGTTGCAGACGCGGCTTGGATCTGGCGTTGCTGCGGCTGTGGCGAAGGCCGGCGGCTGCAACTCCAATTCGACCCCTAGCCTGAGTACCTCCATGTGCCGCGTGTGCAGCCCTGAAAAGACAAAAAAAAGAAAGGGACAGTCCCAAGTCATGAAAATAATTCTGCCACGAGGGTCGAGCCATCCTTCTCTTGACACTTGAGCCCGAAACAGCTCCAGTTGCATCAGCTTCTGGAAGCGCTCTTGGCAGAGAGAACTTTGTGTCGTCAGTTGGGGACAGTTGTTATTTTTATTGAAGTCGGCACTTAGACTAGAGCTTTTCCTATCAAAATACTGTCATGCTGCAAAAATAAGTCTGTGTGGTAAGTCTCTTCGGACCCAGATGCCCCGCTGGCCTCAGCTCTGCGTCAGGTGTCAGGTCTCCACGTGATGTGACAGGGGCAGCCACTCAGGAGCTGATTCCCCTTGTCTGTCTCGAAGTTTCTAAGGTTAATATTTCCAGAATTTATTGTCCCAAACAGAATAACTCCGTTAGCTTTACATTCTTATTTATTATTTTCATTTTTTACTTTTGAAAATACTGTGTATATTTTAATCCATTTAGATCTGAAAAATCAGTTGAAAGTTGCATTCTTTTTCTTGGTTCAGAAACATGTTCTGTGATTAAAAAAATAGATTTGTACTTAGAGTTTTCCAAAAATGAACATTATTTTCTTTTTCTTTCTTTCTTCTTTTTTTTTTTTAAATTTTTTTTTTTAGGGCTGCACCGACGGCATATGGAGGTTCCCAGACTAGGGTTGGAATCAGAACTGCAACGGCCAGCCTACACCACAGCCACAGCAATGCGGGATCCGAGCCATGTCTGCGACCTACACCACAGCTCGTGGCAACGCTGGATCCTTAACCCACTGAGCGAGGCCAGGGATCGAACCCATATCCTCATGGATACTAGTCGGATTTGTTAACCACTGAGCCACAGTGGGAGCTCCCTGGATAAATTATTATTTGTTGCTGTTTCTTCTTTCCTGTATCATAGGAAATTGCCATGCTTTGACTGACGGGTTTGAAATACACCTGCTAGAACCGTGTAGTGGAGGTAGGGTTCTTCCCACCTATTGCAGTGGTGCTTTTAACTTCTTTTTCCCTCAATTTTAACTATAGATCCGCAAGATGAAAATAAAATTGGAATTGAAGGGATTCAACAGTTTTGTGATGACTTAAGCCTAGACCCTGCCAGTATCAGCGTTTTGCTTATAGCGTGGAAATTCAGGGCTGCAACTCAGTGTGAATTTAGCAAAAAGGAGTTTGTAGATGGCATGACAGAGCTTGGGTGAGTAAACTGGTCTCAGTGTGCACTTTTTCAGAAAGGAAGGTACTTCCAACATTAATTATTTTTCGGCACCCTGAAGATTTCATATCAGTTTATGCTTTTTGTATGTCTTACAAATTTCTCATGCATTTGCACTATTAAGCCTTTGGTTTTCTTTTAAGTTCCAGTTAAAGTTCTGTTCAGATAAATTCCTTTTGTAACATTTTCTCCTTTTTAATTTTTTTCTTTCCAGTTTTGAATTGACAGTAAACCTCCAAGCGGTTTTTTTGGTTTGTTTTCAGCCATTCAATTTATTTCATAAGACTGTGTGCTAAATGTGTAATTGAGTGTGTTGCTGTATTAAGCATTAATAAAATGTCATTTTGTTTTTTGCTTGTAACACTACAAGGCTGAGTTAGAGGCTTCATTAACACCTTAAGATGGTTCTTACTTGTGAGGGGAGTCAGAGGAATAAATGAGAGCACACACTGTCAACGTCCGCTAATCATTAAGCTTACTGAGCTCTTGCACGACGTGCTGCAGAGGCCAGCTTGCCGACCTGCTGGCACTCTGATATTTCAGTGTTGACAGCTTAAACTCGCTTATTTTTAGCTCCTGAAGGAGCCTGAAAGCCTTAGGTAAACATGTTCTTAAGCTGAGTGGACGGCACTGAACGGTGAGTCCACTGAGACAAAGAACTCTCGGAGGCCTTATTTCTCCCCTCTCACGGCGTTCCTGATGGTGCAGTAAAGCTGCCGGACTGGCGATAAGGAGCTGTTACTGTGGGTACAGCGTATTTGCTGGTGTTCTTCGCACCTAGGAGAGCCTAGATGCCTCGCAGTAGTTTTAGAATGGAAAACACCTGTTAAAGAAGCATGTGAGGAGCTCCCCTGTGGCACAGCAATTCATTGCAGTGGCTCAGGTTCGATCCCTGGGCCAGGAACTCCCACGTGCTGCGGGTGCAGCCACACAAAAAGCAGGATGCCATTGGCATCGTAGTACACGTTGTCCCACCTCTGAAAATGCCCCAAATGAGAGATTTGGGGAATAAGAGCTTCACATGGAGACTCCAGCCAGCGCTTCTTATACACTGTCTGGGACTGTGTTGTACAAGCAAATTTTTGGAATTCTATTATTCTATTAAATGTCATAACTTTAAAAGTATGTTTTCAAGATTTTGAGTGTCAGTCCTTCCAAAATGTTTTAGATACTCTCGCATGCTCGCATGTGGAGGGTACAGAGCCTAATTTAAAGCTACACAGTGAGGGTGGTAGTGGCCTGCTCTGCGGTCACGGGCAGCGAGAGGTGAAAGCATCGTCACAGATATTAAACAAAAGTGCTGCGAATGTGTTAGTGAACTGTATTGGGGAGACAACCTCACACTTTTGGGGATGTGAAGGCCTGCTTGCTTCTAGTCTAAATAGCACTGAGCTTTAGAAACTACGTTGGCCTTTGTGTCTTCTCTGTTACGATTTCTTCACTCTTCTCCCTGGCTCCTAACTCTTGACTGTGTTCGGAATATCTGCCTTTAACAGCTAACTCTACGTCCTTTCTTTGGGGGATTCTTAGATAAATGGAATAAAGTTTATGAAAAACTTTGACATCTTTATAAAAACAAATAATTGTGTATGTGGGTCTTCTTTGCTGATTCCATGGGTCTTTTTATCTGCGTTTAACCCAATACCACATACTCTTAATTGTCGTAGCCTCATAAGTCTGGAAATGAATTAGAAAAGTCTTCTTACTTGGTTCAACTATTGCAAGATTGTTAGTCAATTTCTATTATTTCAGTGGGAGAAAGAAGAATCTTTTCAACAAATGCTGAAACAACTGGGTAAACATGAAAAAACTTAATGTCAGTCTCTACCTCATACCATATAAAAAAATTAATTTGGGGAGTTCCCATTGTGGTGCAGCAGAAACAAATCCAACTAGTAACCATGAGGTTGCGGGTTCGATCCCTGGCCTCACTCTGGCATTGCTGTCAGCTGTGGTGTAAGTCGCAGATGTGGATCAGATCCTGCATTGCTGTGGCTGTGGTGTAGGCTGGCAGCTGTAGCTCTGAACCTGGGAACCTCCATATGCTGCGGGTGCAGCCCTAAAAAAGGAAAACAAAATTAATTTCAGCTAGATTGTAGACCTGTACAAGGTACTGAAAACCATAACGTTTTAGAGAAGATGTAAGACACAGTCTTTGTAACCTTGGGTTAAGCAAAGCTTTCCAGAGAAGACATGAAAACACTGGTATGGAGCTCCTGTCGTGGTGTAGCGAAAATGAATCCAACTAGGAACCATGAGGTTGTGGGTTTGATCCCTGGCCTCGCTCAGTGGGTTAAGGATCCAGTGTTGCTGTGAGCTGTGGTGTAGGTCGCAGACGTGGCTCAGGTCCCACGTTGCTGTGACTGTGGTGCAGGCCAGCAGCTGTAAGTCTGATTAGACCCCTGGCCTGGGAATCTCCATATGCCATGGGTGCAGCCGTAAAAAGCAAAAAAAAAAAAAAAAAAGCACTATCCATAAAGGAAAAAATTGATAAATTGGACTTGATAAAAGTTACAACTTCTGCTTATTAAAAGATACTGTTGGGAGGGGGGATAAATTAGGAGTATGGAATTAGCAATATACACACAACGGTATATAAAATAGATAACCAACAAGGACCTACTGTATAGCAAAGGAAACTGTGCTCGATATTTTTTAATAGGCTATAAGGGAAAAGAATCTGAAAAAGAATGTATGCATATATTCGGAATCACTTTGCTGTGTATCTGAAAGTAACACAACATTGTGAATCAACTGCACTTCAATAAAAGTAGTAATAACAAAATAAATAAATAAAAGGTACTGTTAGGAAGATGAAAAAGATAAAGCAGTGGGGAGTTCCTGTTGTGGATCAGAGGGTTAAGCTGACTAGTGTTCATGAGGACGCAGGTTCGATCCCTGGTCTCACTCAGTGGGTTAAGGATCTGGTGTTGCCATGAGCTGTGGTGTAGGTTACAGACCTGGCTCATATCTGGCATTGCTGTGGCTGGGGTGTAGGCCAGCAGCTGTAGCTTTGATTTGACCACTAGCCTGGGAACTTCCATATGCTGCAGGTGCAGCACTGAAAAAAAAAGATAAAACAGTGGGAGAAAATTGTTCTTCTCTCTGTGCGTAATAATCACTGTGGTAGGAGAATTATAATTTATATATAATTCCTAAATAATAGAGCAAGGAATAAAATAATTTTAAAATTCAATCCAAAAGAATCCAAGAGGAAAAAAAAAAACGACACAGGAAAATTAGCTTATGACAGAAGAGATAGCAAGCACATGATAAAATGGAGGATAGAAGTCTATGCCAGCATTTACATGATTTCTTAAATGTAAGTGAACTAAATGTTAGATGGATTTTTAAAAATCGACTACCCTATATATTGTTTACAACAGATACAACTAAGCCATAAGGGCACAGAACAGTTTGAAGGACAGAAGATGGCGTATTATGCAGACATTAACCAAAAAAAGGCTGATGTGGCTGTTAATATTAAAATAAGCTTTGAAGCAAAAAACAATTGTAGAGATAATGGGCATTTCTTAACAGTAAAAGGCTTATTTCTCCAGGGAGGCAGTAGTCTAGTTAAAGCAGAAGTTAACACTGTAAAGAGAGCAATACAAGAGTTCCCTGGTGCCTGGTGACTCCCCAGGTTAAGGACCAAGCATTGTCACTGCTGTGGCTTGGGCTGCTGCAGTGGTGCAGGTTTGATCCCTAGCCCAGGAACTTCCACGTGCCACAGGTGTGGCCAAAAGAAAGAAAAAAAGATCCAGTTGTACAAGCCAAGTGGGGCACTCTCGCATGCATCTTCTACGTGCGTGATCAACTAAGTGGATGAGAAGTCAGCAAGGAAACGCAGGACTAGGCTAATGGGCATATGCAGAGCGTTGCGCTTGATGTTGGAGAATGCATATTCTTTTCAAAAAAGACACACAGGACATTCATAAGTTTTGACTGTAAACTGGGCAACAAAGTGAGTTGCAGCAAATTTCAAAGGATTGAAGTGGCCCAGAGCGTGTTTTCTGACCACAATATAATTAAGCTGAGTGTGACCAAAAGATAACTAGGTTGAAATATGTGTGCATGCTGTTCCTTTGAATAACCGGGACCTGGCCTAGGTCAGAGCTGCACTCAGACTCGATCCCTGGCCTGGGAACTTCCATATGCCGCAGGTGTGGCCATGAGATAGGAAAAGGGTAGGGGAATAAGAGCAGTTTTACACAGCCTCTTCCAGAGAGCAGTACAGGAAGAAACTCTCCCCAGCATGTTTTGGGGCCCCACACAACCTGGATGGTGAGACCCAGAGAAGGGCATTTTGAGAATGGAAAACTAGAGACCGTGCTCCATCATAAGGATCAAAAGATGTATATGATGACGACAAGATGCAAAAATCCTAAACAAATCTTTAGCAAAATAAATTGAGACCCCAAAACAAATCAACCAAAAAAAATGGGATAATTTATCATGACAGAGTTGGTCGTAGTCCAGGAATGCAAGGTTTGCTTAAAATTACAAAGCTGATCAATGGAATTTGGCACAGTAACAACGGAAAAGAGAGGGCGTGGGTATTATATCAATGCATAACATGGGTTTGATACTCTATTCCATTCATGATTAAAAAGAAAAGTCACAGCAAATTAAGGATAAAGGGAACAGCCCTTAATCTGACACCTCCCTCCCCTCAGAGGCAAAGCAAACCTTATACGTAATGGGACAGGAATGGCCGCTTGGAGTCAGCGTGTAACAGGAGGTCTTAGCTGGTCCAGAATGCAGGTAAATTGGAACCAACAGGTTAGTTCAGCCAGACCGCAGGACCCAAGGACAGCAAACGGGAATCGTGGCATTTCACAACACTGAATGCGTGCAGCCAAGCAGGGTGAACTTGAAAGCACATGTCACTTCAGCAGCGTGAGAAAAGTGCAACACCCAGGACGCGTCTAGTGGAGGGTGTGGGCACCTGCATGGAGGGGCGCCCTTCCGGGGCTGGAGCGCTCAGTGTCTTGTTCCTGAGTTTGTCTCCGAATTTAATGTGATCTCGGCCAAAACCCCAATAAGTAGTAGATTTATGTCTTGTGCAGAGTTTAATTTGTACGACCATGCACAGTTAAGACTAGTTGACAGGAGCCCCGCTGTGACACAGTGGGATTGGTGGCATCTTGGGGGTGCTAGGACGTGGGTTCGATCCCTGGCCCGGCAGAGTGGGGTAAGGGTCTGGCATTGCCGCAGCTTCAGCAAAGGTTGAGACTGGCTCAGATGTGATGCCTGGCCCGGGAACTCCATATGCCGCAAGCTGCGAAAAATGAAAAACAAAAAAGCTAACAATCATTCAAGAGCAAGGCGGAAAGATTTGCTGTACAAGGTAATCAGGCCGTTTCAGCTACAGCAATTAAGACTGCGTGGTGTCGGGGTCACAGCGGACCAGCAGACGGTGGAGTGGGGTGGAGAGCCCGGAGACACCCGCGTTACAGGGACGCTTGCTGCAGGGCCGAGGCAGCCTTCAGAGAAGTGGAGAAAACGAACGGCCTTTCGGTCAGTGTGCCAGGGGAACACTTCCGCCTGCCTCCTCCCACCCCCCGGCGTTCGAGTGGCGCGTGGAGCTCCCTGTGAAAGGCTCACGGCGGAACCTTTAGCAAACGGTGGAGAGAATGACCTCGCGGCCGTGCGGCAGGGAGCGTGCAAAAGGTCGAGACCGGTGGGCGCCCTTGGCTGGATCTGGTCAGGAAACCGCGCCCGGAGGCGAGGAGGAGGCTGTCCACGTGCGCGTGGGCGTCGGGAACACTCAGCTGACAAGGCCGTGCTCCTGGGTGGGGAGAGAATTCCCGCAAAGCGGCGAGAAAAGGGAACCTGACTGAAGTGGGCAAGAGACTGGGACAAGCCCCTCCCACAGGTCGTCGCCCACGTGGCAGTGGGACACAAGCAGGTGCTCGTCCTCATTCTGGGGCTGCGGTGAAGAAGACTCACTCTCCTGGGGCAGCCCTGCTGGCGGCTGGCGACCCGGATCCAGGCGAGGCGTGCGTCCGGGCGTTCATTCGTCTGCCGGGACACCTGCACAGAAACCTTTCCATGGTACTCCTTGTCGCCCGAAAACCGGAAACAGCCAAAAATGTGTACCAGCCTTGGCACATAGGCGGTATCACATACGAATGAACAGAGCTATGCCCCGTGATAATGGGGCTGAACCAACCAGAGCCCACTCACCGGCTTGAAGGACCCTCACACACCCAACGTGGGCGCAGAAATCCAGGCGCAAGATAATACGCGCCTTGCGTTCCCATTTATGAACTTGGATACTAGCAAACCCACACCGCCACGGAGCGCTGGCGGGCGACGGAGGTGAGAGGAGCCGGGGCTGGCCGCGGAGGCGGGGGCGGCAGCAGGATGTCCTGGTCGCCAGCACCTGCGGGTGTCCCCGCCCCCGCTCTTGGGCACGTGGGCCAGTGACGTGTGACTTTCCCCTCCCTTCCTTGCCGCGCAGTCGGAATAAAAAGACAGGTTTTCTGTTTCACTGGCCTAGATTTCCACCTTAATAAGGGCTCTTGAACATTCCTAAAGGTTATTGACTTTTTAGAGGAAAACTCAACTTGAAAGCAGTGGAGCCTGTTTTTCTCTGCTGGGCATTCAAGTCCAAGCTGTTGGGACAGAGGGCCCTCTGCAGTGGCGCGGGTGCAGCAGGAGGCCCTGCCAGCCCGAGGCTGCGGGCTTCCCACTGTGCCACTGCCGTCTCCGGGTGCAGGGCTCGCCGCTTCTGCATCCCAGCTCACACACGAACGGCGGGCACTCGGGCGGGTTTCTGGTTTTCTCCCTTAATGAGACCTTTACTGGGGCAGAGCTCACATACCACAGAGACCAGTGGTGTTGGCGTGTTCACAGAGCCACGTGGCCATCGCCACAGCAGTTTTAGCCATTTCCAGTGCCTTTAGCCAGAGGAGGGACGCAGGAGAACTGCAGGTGCAGGGGGGCTGGCTGGGCTGGGAGGCGGCGCCCCCACCCCACGCCCACGCGAAGCTCTTCTCTGTCGCAGGTGCGACAGCACGGAGCAGCTGGAAGCTCTTCTGCCAAGACTGGAGCAGGAGCTTAAGGACAAGGTGAAGTTCAAGGACCTTTACGAGTTCACCTTCACCTTTGCCAAGAGCCCCGGGCAAAAGGGACTAGGTGAGTCTAAACCCCGGGTTACGAGACATTCTGATGAGATGGCATGTGACCAGCAGGAGGCTGCTGTCCCTCTTTGGGTGTCTTTTCCCCCTACGGAGGTGGGCCACGCACTCAAACGCTTCAGCCAGGAGTCACTCTCGGATTTGGGGTCAAGTACCTAATTTCCAGTGTAAATTCATCTCCAGATGCTTCCTGTCCTCTCCCGCTGGCGTGTGGTTGGTGACGTCGGAGAGGCTGCAGTGACATGGAGGAGCGAGGCGCGGGGGCCAGGCGCCCTGACCCTGTCCCCGTCTAGCGCCTTCAGGTTAACTTACTGAGGCTGGTTCTGGGTGTGCTGGGTTTCACTGCAGTACTTCTTTCCAAGTGGTATGATTGTACTGTGTATGGTGCACGAGGAGAATTTTAAACTTAAAATTTCAGTTGGAGTTTTTGGTTTGAGGCATATAAAATCTGCTTATTTTCATCAGTTTCCTCTAAGTATAGTTTATTTATCTCTTTTGAAAAATCGGTCTATATTGATCTGCGTTTTGTTGGCTGGTGTAACAGACCTATGTTTAGCTCAGTAAAATCTCGTACAAGTTTGGAGAAGGGAATTATGTGGTCTTTTTAATAGGGCCTGAACAGGCCCACTAGAGTGTGTGTTTTGAAGACGAGTCTGAGTAATAAAAGCGCTGTTGGAAGATGCCCAGTTGGTGGCTGGGAGCCCGAAAGGGGCTTGAGAGCCCAGGGGAGGAGTGGCTGCGGGTCAAGGCCGTGGGGCGCGTTGGCCGCGAGCGAGCGGGGATGTTCTTAGCGCCTCCTCCCGCGTCCCGCATCCCCCGTCCTGGCCGCACATCGAGAGGGTCAGCGAGGGGTCGGGCACCTGCTCCCCGGCGGTCGTTTGGGGGCTGGCGTGGACGTGGTCCTGTGGCCCGGGGCGCAGTGGGGCGCGGCTGCCAGCACCCGTCCCCGTGTTCAGGGTGAGTCCTGGTCCCTCAGGGTGGCTTCCTTCTTGCCATTTGGAGCGTCCGGTGAGGAAAGGCCTTCCTCTTCTAGTGCTCAGGCCCCGGAAGCGCAGTTCCTTCAGAGAAGGCAGGACGAAGGCCTGACTCGGCCTTGACTTGGCGGCTGACGAGGTAACGGCTGTTTCCCCAGCAGCTTGGCGAAGGGGCGGTGCTCATCCCTCACGTCACCATGGTGTCCTGGGTGCAGACACAGGTCAAGCTCGGTCCGTCGGAGTCCTGACCCTCTGAAGTTCACGTTGTCCCATCTGTGGCCGCAGCCTCTGCCCCCAGCCAGGCGTGCGGCCGCTGCCTCCCCGCCTGTGGGTCTCCCGCCCCAGGCCTGGGCTCTGCCGTCCCTCCCCGAAGGCCCGGCTTCCTTGGGTGGGGACGTCACTCCCAGACGGTAGTTGGTTCCCAGCTGTCTAGTCCAGGCGGTAGCTGACTTCTTCCTGCTGGTGCTTCTTATTCCAATTCGGGGAGACGGGACGGTTTTCCTCTTCCAGGCTCGGGCTCAAATCGGAGCTGCAGCTGAGGCCTACACCCCAGCCACAGCCACGCCGGATCCTTAACCCACTGAGCAGGGCCAGGGATCAACCTGCATTCTCACAGACACTGTGTCGGCTTCTTAACCTGCTGAGCCACAGCGGGAACTCCAGGATGCTTTTTCAACTTAAGCTTCTCTGTGTCACTCTGTTGTCCTTCCTTCTGCCACGAGCACAAACACTGAGACGGGTCCAAGGTCCTGTGTCCTCCCCCATTAAGAAGTGAGCGGTGCTGCTCTCTCCCTTTGGCCCTGGGCGGCCAGCTGTGCGGTGGGGCAGGTCACCTGGCTTCCGAGGCCGGAGGCGAGCTGCTTTTCCCAGCTGCGAAGCCCCGCCCTCACGCTCCTGGCCTGTTGGCTGTCGTGGAGTCGTCGGAGGGCGATCCGATCCTCTTCCCCTTCGCTGCTGCCGGCTGCCTTGGCCCCGAGCCCCGCCGGCCGTTTTCCCTCTGCTCAAAGCCCCGGGGTCTTAGGGCTGGGTCTGCGCGTCCGCCCCTCGGGCTCAGCAGCCGCGGCTGCTCTGGCTCTTTAGACCAGCCCTTTCTAACCTCTGTGTTTCGGGGACGTGTTCTTGGATTCCGGTTTGTAGCCTTTGTTCTGTTCCTTTCACTGAGTTTCCTGCCTGAGTCTCCAGTCACCCCCCTGCTGGGGGCTCCCAGCGCCCCCTCGCTGCTGCCCCCTGCCCCCTCCCGCGCCCTGTGGGTTCACGGCGCTCCTACCTCGGTGGGGGTTTGCCGTCTTGTGGCTTTACCGGTTTCTATGCGAAGATTCAGGGAAGCTGTAAGCTGCCTCCGTTACCGCTTTTTCTGGCCTTTCCCGAGGCCTCCGAGTGCAAGTTCCCAGCGAGTGCTGCTCCGAGGACAGACGGGACGGGCTGAGACGTGTGGCTGCTTGTTCCTGACCCATCTCGTCGGGATCCTTGGGTTTTTCCCCAAGATTCTCCTTTCTTTTATCCCTTTTAGAAAGCATTTTCAGTGTGTTTAAGCGCAGGGCCCCGGGGCGGTAGTACCCGGCCCCGCGGCCCAGCCGTCACCGCCGCCGGTCTCGAGGGCCGAGCCCCAGCCCCAAACCCCCCGCGCCCGCCCGTCTGCTCTGTCCTCCCGCAGTCCGGCTCCTCCGAGTGCCGAGTGCCGCCGCCCGGACTCGCACAGACTGCGTCCCGTGCTCACCCCGCCCAGCGGCGCCCGCGGCCCCCTCCTCGCTGTCGCTGTCGCTGCGCAGCTTTTCCTCCTCCCCGGAGCCGAGGCTCCCCGCGGGGGGCGCACGTGTCCGCGGCCGGCCGTCAGCGGGCACCCGCCGCCCCCGCCTTCGCCCCCGGAGTCCTGCCCCCCGAGCGCGGCGACGTCCCCACGCGGGCGCTTGCTTAGACCCGAAAGTGGGGCTGCTGGGCGGGAGGGGCCTGTCGGGTTTGGGGACCCCCACCCCGCTCCCACGGTGGCTGCCCCGCCCTCCCGCTAGCGGGGGCAGGGCCGCGGCTTCTTCAGACCCTCGCCGGCCTCGTTACTTTCTGGGTTGGTTTCTGTGTTTAATATGTAACAGCCCTCCTAATAGCCCCGGACTCCTCTTTCATGAGCGGATTTTTTTACTTCTGGAACTAAAACCCTGGGTTTTATTTCCTCTGCTCCACTCTATTCCTGTCTAAGCAAAATAGTCATTAAAAATTAAAGCTTGTTTTATTTTGGACTTTGATTAAACAGAATCTATCATCGGTGTTCTCAAGAAACCGTTACCGGGAGTTTCCGTCGTGGCTCAGTGGTTGATGAACGGGAGCAGCATCCTTGGGTTGGGTCTGTAGCCTCGCTCAGTGGGCCAAGGGTCCTGCGTTGCCTGGATCCTGCTGTGGTGTAGGTTGCAGATGTGGCTCCGATCGCACATTGCCGAGGCTGTGGTGTAGGTCGGCGGCTATAGTTCCAATTGGACCCTTAGCCTGGGAACCTCCACGTGCCACGGGTGCGGCCCTGAAAAGACAAAAGACAGAAAAATAAAAATAAAAAAAAGAAACCGTTACCAGTCTCCTCGGAACAGTAAACAAGCAGACGCAGAGGGAGGTGGGCTGGGCTCATTCTCGGGCTGAGGAGGGCAGGCCGTCTTCAGGTGAGTCTTCAGGTGACAGGTGGCGGGACGGGGCCATCTCACAGGTGCTTCTTCCTGCCAAGGGCATGATTTCTTCCTCTTCTGCCTTTTTAGAACACTTCTTTCCATTACCTGATTCTCCCCAACGACCGTTCGCCTGAGTAACGTGTGCTTCTGTTCTTTTCTAAAACTTGACTCAGTCAGGGCTGAGCGTAATTATTATGACACTTGAAAAGGCAAATTTAGGTAATCCTTTACTTTTGAGCAGTTTAATTCTTAGAGCCTTATTTAGCTTTGCTTTTCAAGGTGGTCGTTACTCTGATCCAAATTTAAAATTACAGCCATCACTTTATTCCTTGTTGTTCCATGGTTTCCAGGAGAAGGCACTTGAAAGGTCCGAGGACGACAATACAGCGTTCTCTCTGAGGGGTTCTTTCTCAAACTCTAATGTCGTCGGTGTAATTTAGGATATTTAAGCTTCTGTGAAAATATTTATACTTACTGATACTTTACAATCTGTGTGATTCCTCCATTTATTTATTTATTTATTTATTTATTTATTGTCTTTTCTCTTTTTCAGGCTGCACCCGCAGCATATGGAGGTTCCAGGCTAGGGGTCGAATCAGAGCTACCGCTGCCGACCTGCGCCACGGCCACGGCCGGATCCTTAACCCACTGAGCGAGGCCATGATCGAACCCGCACTTTCACGGTTCCTAGTCGGATTCGTTTCCGCGGCACCACAGTGGGAACTCCGCGTTGAACTTTCAAGTGTAGCTGCTGTTTTTAAGAGTCTTTATCTCATAAGGTCACCTGCCCCAGGTGGGACACGTTAAGGACCCCTTTCAAAGTTGTGACTTGCCCTTGGCCCCTGCAAAGCAGGCTCTGCAGACCGCAGGTCGCGGCAGCAGGGGCTTCGCCAGAGCTGCAGGTGCTCAGGCCACCGCAGGCCCCTGTTTGGGGTAGTAGCTGCTGTCACAGAGAACCTCAAAACCGGTGCTTTCAAGCCGCGGCCGTGGATTCTGGCTCGCGATCCTGTGGGTCAGGGCGTGGGCAGCTCGCGACTGCTGCTCTGTTCCGCGGGCGCCGCTCAGACACTCGGCTGCGTCAGCCGTGGCTGGACGAGTGCAAGCGCCCGGCTGCTGCCGCTCCTCCACGCGGGCCCTGCGGCCTCCTCGCCATGTGGCCTCGCGGGCAGGGCTGCAGGTGGCAGGCGAGAGCGGGGCGGCACGTCTCCAGAGGCCCGGCCCGGGCGGCCCCGCAGCCACACATTCACTCGGGTCTTTGTGTTGGACACGCACTTTCAATTCCACAGTAATGTCCAGGAGCTTGTAAATTAGTCCAAGTCAAGTACCCAGTTTAAAGCCTAGACATTTACTTTACTTCTTCATGAGTATGTCAAAGAAATTCAGCGTGAGGGCACTGAAGGAGCGTTTTGACACACTTTTGCAACACGGAGCCTAATATGATCAGCCTGTATTTTAAACAGATCTGCCTCAGCGCCAGGCAGCAGGACGGCTGGCATTTATAGTTAATCCTGTAATTCCTTTACGGTGAAAAAAATCGTTGCTTCTTGTTTATTTAATGCCTATAGACACCTATTTAAGTTACTTAACAAAATCATTCCCCAGAGAACTGCCACAGGTACTCTATTTTTTTCTTTGCTTTGTGAGAGTAATCGAGAGAATATAAAATCGTATTAAAGAAAATAATAGCCTCTTCAGGAAGATGATTAAATATCTGAACATTTCACATACATAACACTTTATTTCAGAGGGTTTTTTGAGGGCTTTTTTAAAAAAGAACTAAAGTGAGCTGAGTAATTTTATGGCTGCAGATCTTAAATGAAACCGTTGGGGCCGATCCGGGTCTTGCTCTGATCTGCAGTAAAAGCGTGGACAGCGGAGGGAAGCGGGGAGACCCAGAAGCCCCACGGATGCACCTCCGTTCCCGTCAGCTGGTGTGTCTGTGTCGCGTGTGTGTTAAGGTGCCCACGTGTTCTGGGTGTGGTTGTCCCGTGGCCTGTACCGAGCTGGCAGTTGGCACAGAAGGAATTCGAGCTGCTTGGCTCTTTGTTTTAGTGTCAGAGGCTCAGCAGCTGCGCACTGGCTAGAGTCTGGAACCGGCTGGCTTCGAGGCATCTCGATGTGGGTGGAAGCCAAGCCCTGTGCTGATTTTTACGTCCTTTTTGACAGAGGGAGGTCTTCGCCGTCCAGCTCTGCCCAGGCTCAGGGACCTGAGTTTAATGGAGACGCCTTCCGAGCCACGTCCTCTCTGTGCCAGGACTGCTCACAGGTTGCTGGGAGCCGCCGCTGCAGCAGAGGGCCTTCTGTGGCCCCCAAGGAGCGTCTATTCTTGATTTCAGCTCACGTTCTGCTGTTTTAGCTTTTGTTGTTACTGTGCAGACGGCCACGTCCGTCAGGACGGCCTTCAGCGTGTGTGTTTGTGAGTGACTCCAGCCTCGGAAGTGCACTAGTATGCATCTGGTTGTGTGGTTTATAAACATGCAAATTGAGAACCTGATAAGAAGGGTGTCTAGGAGCAAACTAAGCCAAAGTAACTAGATTTAATGTCTGCCGTAAAACTTTATTTTTCTTTCTTCCCCAGGTTGGCCTCCACTTCTCAGTGTGAGACTTTTCATCACTGAGATGGGCCGAGTGTAGATTTCAGTGACCGGCCCTCCCAGGTGCTCAGGATGCAGACGTAGCGGGTCAGGGCTAAGCACCTCGGCCTTGGACGTGGCGGGTCAGGGCTAAGCACCTCGGCCTTGGACGTGGCGGGTCAGGGCTAAGCACCTCGGCCTTGGACGTGGCGGGTCAGGGCTAAGCACCTCGGCCTTGGACGTGGCGGGTCAGGGCTAAGCACCTCGGCCTTGGACGTGGCGGGTCAGGGCTAAGCACCTCGGCTTTGTGCCGCGGGCCCCGTCGGTGAGGTCCGGCCAGCCTGCCCTTCTGCCAGTGCCGGAAATTTCTGACCATGTCTTTCGCATTAAGACTCTGGTTGCTTCAGGCTGAGAACGTCTGCAGTGGACTCTAAACACACAGGGAACAGAGGTGTTTTATTGAAAATTAGCTGCTAGTTTGTTTCTTTTGCTCAACCAATTTTAATGATTGACCTGGACATCTCAGGTTTAAAAGTTTCTGTCTACATGGGACCAAGCAAGATTTAGATGAGGAATTCCCATCATGGCTCAGTGGTAACCAACCTAACTAGTATCCCTGAGGACGCAGGTTTGAACCCTGGCCTCACTCAGTGGGTTAAGGATCCGGCGTTGCTGTGAGCTGCACTGTAGTTCACAGACACGGCTTGTATCCTGTGTTGCTATGGCTGTGATGTAGGCCGGCAGCTGTAACTCGATTCAGCCCCTAGCCTGGGAATTTCCACATGCCATGGGTGCAGCCCTAAAAAGACACACACACACACACACACACACAATTTAGATGAAATCTTCTGAGAAGTGTTTGAGTATTTTGCATTTAAAATAACTCGTTACCTTAAATATCTGTTCATCTGCTTTTCGCATGCACAGGCAAGCGTGTAATTAGAAAAGCATTCTAGGGAGTTCCTGCTGTGGCTCAGCAGGTTAAGAACCCACCATAGATTCAATCCCCGGCTCTGCTCAGTGGGTTAAGGGTCCGCATGGCTGTGGCTGTGGTGTAGGTCACAGATGCAGCTCCGATTCGACCCCTAGCCCCGAAACTTCCATATGCCGAGGGCGCGGCTGTAAAAAGAAGAAAAAGAAGTGTCTGGAAAGCATTTCAGGATGACTGTTCTTGGAGAGTCTGGAGGGGCTGAGCTCTCCGCGCGGGAAGTAGTCTCAGCCCCTTGATGTGCTCGCTTCGAGCTTGTGAAAAGAAATAGGTGCTGAAATTACAGTGGCTAGGCAGTCCTGTCTGGAAGCCTTGTGCCCTCCCTGTCTGAACAAGATTTTAACTTGTAGTTCACCGCCTACGAAGAGCATTGGTCTGTTTTCCTTTAAGTGGAGGTCATTGATAGTATGCGGGTCAGTTTGGTGCTGAAGCAGCCCAATACGTAAGGAAATGAGAGTCTTCAAAGCTGCTGAATTAGGGGGTGGTTATTTACCTGTCCAAATAAGGTAACACACAGATCCTTTTCTGTGTATTTCCCGGAGTTACAAACTTAGATCGTGCCCGGCTTCAGGAACACTGTGTAACGTGACACTCATTGTCACTCGTGGGCAAGGTCGCTGCGTTTTCTTAAGTGAATATCAGCTAAGAAGTGGTCATTTTTTGTGCAGCAAAAAAAGAAATTGGGATCTGTTAACTCCTCTTTCTCTCTTTTTGGCAGATTTGGAAATGGCTGTGGCCTACTGGAATCTGGTATTATCTGGAAGGTTTAAATTTCTAGACCTTTGGAACACCTTTCTGCTGGTAAGTGTCTCCCTGCCGGCTGGGTCCCAGCGTGAGGCTCAGCAGCTTAGGTGCGGTCCGCGGGCGCTGTGGCGGGCACCCAGCTTCCACCGGCAGCTGATTCCGGTCTGTCCCTGGGTCACCTCCTCCGAGGAGCCCATACCAGCCTTCTCTCTGTCACCCAGAAGCTCAGGCTCCTTCCAGGGAGCCAGGGGTCCAGCCTGGCAGCACGTCCCATGCCTTTCACGCCGCTCAGGAGAGGAGGCCGTGCTGCTGCAGCCGCGCTGGGCCCACGCGGGGACGGTGTGGCGCGGCGCCCAGGGGCGGCCCTCCGAGGCGGCACGGTCCCACATACCCCGTCCCCCTGCCCAGGCCCACACCCCCCCAGGGAACCAGTGATGCACACGCGGGAGTCCCGTGTCACAGCAGCAGGCCCCCCGGGGACAGGCACAGGTCCCTCAGCGGGAGCGGGTCTTGCGGTAGAATGCGGCCTCGGGCAGTGACAGCGTCACGGGGACCTGCTGCAGGTGCGTGAGCGGAAAAGCCAGCGGCACCCACACGAGCGCGTTAGCTCTGAAGCGCAAGGCCGCTTATGAGCCACGCGAAACGTGCAGGCGGGAGCCGCGCTGGGGGGGTGCCGGGCTCCCCCACGCGCTTGGCCAGACTTTGCCAGAAATCGACCCGCCCCACTGCCGAGAACACCTGGTATGTGGAAAAATAAATGGGTCAAAATACAACTTGCCTGCGTTTTTAGGCAGGTCTGCTTTCTGCTTTGTGCTTTGGCGTCATGTAGCTCTTAGCGCCTCTAGCATTTTCGCTTCTGACGGTTCTGTTCAGCCGCTCCTCCTCATCAAGGGATGGGCCCAGGTTGGCAGCGGGGCCCCTGGCAGCTAAATCTGTACCCTAAGCCTGCTGCGGTTTGTCTCCCGTGTGTCAGGAGCACAAAAGACCCATCCCAAGGGACACCTGGAACCTGCTGCTGGACTCGGAAATGTGATCGCAGACGACATGTCTAACTACGTCGAAGAAGGTACGGGAGTCTGGGCCTGCAGGGCTGGGGAGGGCGTGACGAGGGCACGACAGGGGCGCGAGCGCGAGTGCGACGCGGGATGCGGGTGTGGGTGCGGGTGTGGACGTGGTGCTGCAGGGTGCCGATGTGGGTGTTGGGGCGGCGCTGGCGCCTCTACCTCTGGACCGCGGGACGGCGGTAGTGACACAGGCACCCGGCAGGAGGGGCCCGCTGACGCCTGGCACCCCCGTCTGTGAGAGGGAGTGATGATGACAGTGTAACATTCCCTGTACCATGTTTTGTAAGGCTCATAAAAGAACGTTATAGCTTCATATTCAGTTAAAATCAGAAGATAGTCGTCTGGACTAAAGTGTTTACAGCAGGTGTGTGGAGCCCTGTGACAGCGCCGCGGAGCTGGGTGGGTCCGGGCCCCGCCCGCGTGCCCCAGTCACCCCATCGCCGTGGAAGCTGACGGAGGGTCCCAGCCGCGCTCGCGCACGCGCGCAGCAGCCCCGCCCAGCCGCCCGGCTCGGGAGCATTTGCGGGCCTGCCGGCCCCGCCCCGTCGCGCAAGGGTCCCCTCCGCCAGGCCCTGCGCAGCCAGGAGGTGACCCAGACGGGCCTCGCCTTCTTCACACTCCTCTTTGCGCTAGAAAGTGAGCGTCACACCTGCCACCCTGGGCGCATGTCGGGGCCTGCGTGTCTGTGCCCTCAGCCCTCGCCCACCCCGTGTGCAGTAGGCATCCTGGTGTGCGTGTCCAGTGAGTGGCTGAGAGGTGGCTCTAGACAGACTCCTGGGACCTTTAGCTGCGGGGGCGGGGGTGGGGGCGGATGGGGCACGCGGAGGGCCGCCTGGGGCGGGTGGGGTGGCCAGACCTGGAGGGGCACCTGGCCTCAGGCCTAGGGGGACAGCGGCTGTGCCGCTCAGTCCAGGAGCAAAGGGTCCTTCCTTGTTCCCAACGGGCTGGGCAGCGCTGCGGGCGGGGGCTCCCCACGGGCCGTGCAGGCCCCGGTCTGGCTGGAGCAGAAGCAGGCGACCTCAGCCGGTGGTTAAGTGAAACGGGCTAGAGACACTTAAAATCATCACTGGAATTCTTGAAATAAAAGTACCGGATTGCGGCCAGATGCTTTGAATATAAACCATTGATTTTTTAAAATCTGCTTGCTTTCCTTTAGGATCATGGCCTGTTCTTATAGATTTCGTGGAATACGCACGGCCGTTGGTCACGCGGGGCAAAGGCAGCCCTCTGTAGGCAGCAGGTCAGGACGGAGCGAGACGAGAGGACCGGTGCCCTGCCCCAGACGCCGGCCAGCTGTGCGGCCCATCGGGCAGCTGCCCCGTCCTGAAACCGGGGTCGCCACGCGGCTGGTGGGCGGCTGCAGTCGGGGCCTCCGCTGCTCCAGGAGTTTCCGCGTGACCCCTGCGTTGGTGGGAAGAGGCCGGGGCCAGCGCCTGCGCTTGCTGAGGAGACAGAGGGCCAGGCTGCCCAAAACGTGCCCTAGCAGAGAGGGTCGTCGTGGATTACGACGCCTTGGAATTCGGTATCAGGGCTGGGATTTGTGTTTTTTTAATCATCAGACATTGCGGTTTCTGGGCTCTGTCTTTGTTTTCCCCAGCTGTCCCTGAGTCGTTGTGCTGCGTGCATGGCCAGGGCACGGGCGGGCTTGACGCCAGCCAGCCCGGGCTAAGCCGCCCCGCGTCCCTTTACTCCGATAATGTCGGTCGGAGTCCCTAAGGAGCTTCGTGAAGTGTGCTTTTTTAAGAATGTGTTTTATTGCCCTTAAAAAGAAGCTTTTCCATGAAAAATTGTCATTTATGGTGGCCGATTATGAGAGTCAAGTGTTGGCTCCTTTTGTCCACCTGTGACGCGAGCGCCGTCCACCCTCTCCGCTTCGTAGGCCTGTGCCCGCCTGGAAGGGCACGCGCGCTGCTGTCCTGGAGACCCAGCCCGGACCGTCTCACGTGCGGGGGAGGCGTCCCTGTGCCACGCAGCCCCGGGTCCCCTGCACCGTCCAGGCGGGCGGCCCCAGTGCCACCTGCTCTTCTTTCAGAAAAGCTCTGGGCAGACCCTACCTCGCCGTCCTTGGCGCACGCGTGCCTCTGCCCGGGGGCGGAGGTGACCGGGGTGTGCGACGGTCTCTGCAGATCTTGCCGCAGACAGAGGGCGCGGCCGGGCTGAGGCTCACCCTGCCTCAGGACGCAGCCACGGACCCCGTGAGGGTGGCGTGGGCCCGGGGCGGTCATGCGCAGACATCTTGGAAAGGGGCTTGAGGCCTGGAGACCCGGTCTGGGCCGGGCCGGCTCCCCTCGAGGGGCAGGCCTGGGCTCTCGCAAGCTTCCCGGGCCCCGGTGTGCGGCCCTAAGAGCACAGGTTGTGTCTAAAAGAGCTGCTTGAATAAAGACCTCAGCAAAAACCGTTTGAGGCCTCGTGGATTCTGCCGTGTAAGTGTTCTGTTCAGAGACGGTTCTAGAACTCAGTAGTCCTGCACAACTCGTGGAGGTCTGCGACTTGTATTCGTGGAGTCTGAAGTTACGTGGGGGAGGTGCTGTGTGGAGTCGGTGCCAGGAGCTCCGGGAGCGCCAGCACTTGGTCAGAAGTTCCTCACAGAGTTCTGGGTTTCCTCTTCGTCCGCTGTGAGCACGCAGGCCCCGCGGGGACGGGGCTGGGACTCCGCGGACACTAACTCCTCTTCTCCAGTGTCCTGGTGCCTTTCGTCTCGCCCTGGCTGCTCAGCCACCCGCCCCAGGCTGGGGGCCTCGTCAGCGGGGCGGCCGCCGCACTTGGGACTCTCCCATCGCGTCCGGCCGGCGCCCCGTCACAGGCCGCGTCCCGGAAGGCACAGCCTGGGTCGCGCACCTTCCTTTCCAGGTGTCACGTGGTCGCTACACGTGGCTGTTTCCACGTGGCAGGTGACGCACAGCTTCCTGGGGCCGATGGAACGGGAGCTGAGCCCCTGGAGGTTCGCAGGGCAGCCGCTCGCATGGTGCGTGCCCCGTGCATCAGAGCGCCTGCCGAGACGGACCGCGTCACCTCCTTCCGTGTTGGTGACATGATACAGGTCGCTGTGTTACTGCAACCTCATGGGAGGACGCGCACGGCTCGGCCCCCACTCCGCGGGGTGCGGGGTGGGGCGCATTTGCGTCGTAGCCGCGGCCGGGCCGCGAACGCGGGGAGCGCGCCTGCCTCGGACGTGGGCTGCCGTGGTCGCCCCTGGCATCTTCAGGAACGGTTTCTGCTGCCTCCGATTTAGCAGAAGAAACGGGTGCGGTCAGCCCCTGTGCCCCAACCAGAGCCTCCCCTGCGGGGGGCCTGCCTCGCCCGCACCCCAGCCCATCCTTCTCCTGGGCCCCTCAGACCTGTGCCGGCCGGGCCTTTCCAGAACCGCGTTTGCAGCAAGCGCTGCCTGCTCATTTAAGTGCATCTCAGTGTGTTGTTCCTGAACAAGATTTTTTTTTTGGCTGCACCTGCAGCCTGTGGAAGTTTCCAAGCCAGGGATGGAAACCATGCCCCAGCAGTGGCCTGGACCCCTGCAGTGACAATGCCAGATCCTTAAACCCACCGAGCCACAAAGGAACACCAAGGATCTTTCTTTTTTAATTTTTTACATTAAAATAGTTGATTTAGGAGTTCACGTTGTGGCGCAGCAGGCTAAGAACCTGACATAATGTCTGCGAGGATGCAGGTTCGATCCCCGGCCTCGATCAGTGGGTTAAGATCCTACGTGGCTGTGGCGTAGGCCGGCAGCTGCAGCTCTGATTCGACCCCTAGCCTGGGAACTTCCATATGCCGCAGGTGCGGCTGTAAAAAGAAAACTAAATAAAGAAAACAGGATTGATTTACAATGTTGTGCCAATTTCTGCTGTACAGAAAAGTGACCTAGTCATGTGTCTGTGTGTGTGTGTGTGTGTGTATGTATTTGTTTTTCTCATATTATCTTCTATTAAGAATCTGTATTTTTGTAGTTCCTGTTGTGGCGCAGCGGTTAATGAATCCAACTAGGAACCATGAGGTTGCAGGTTCGATCCCTGGCCTTGCTCAGTGGGTTAAGGATCCAGCGTTGCCATGAGCTGTGGTGTAGGTTGCAGACACGGCTCGGATCCTGCGTTGCTGTGGCTGCGGCATAAGCTAACGGCTACAGCTCCAATTGGACCCCTAGTCTGGGAACCTCCACATGTCGTGGGTGGCAGACCTAAAAAAACGACAAAAGGCAAAAAAAAAGAATCTTTATTTTTATCAGGAGTGTTCTTTTTTTTTGTTTTTCTTTCCCACATTCACCTGCAGCATACGGAAGTCCAGGCTAGGGGTGGAATTGGAGCTGCAGCTGCTGGCCTGCACCACAGCCACAACAATGCCAGATCTTTAACCCTCTGAGCGAGGCCAGCGATCAAACCCACATCCTCATATTCTCTTGGGTCCTCAACCTGCCGAACCACAACGCGAACTCCCAGGTGTTTTCTTGCCTCTGGGTGTGACGCCTTCCTGCGTGCTCTGACCTGCGGCCAGGCCCTGGCGGACAGTGCGCCTGGGGGCAGAGGACAGCCCTCCCGACCCCTGGCTTCAAGACCTGGCTTGCGCGCAGCCCCCAGCCTTGGCGCTCTGGTGAGGTTCTTTCTGTGAACCTCGGGCCTTTGAAGGCACGAAGGTCCAGGGTGGCCCCTCGTGAGGCCCCGGGCCCCACTCCACTCGCTCACCCACCCCAAGGGCCCGTTCTCTGCGCAGCCTCCAGACGCGGAGCTGAGAGACGCTTGTAGTCGTTGGCACTGCAGCTCGGTGTGCGTTTTTCCTTCACACTTGGTGGCTTCTCAGTGTTCAGTCATAAACACGTTTGGTAATCGACAGCTTTCCTGGGAATGAATCCGTGCGCGTGACGGATGGGTTGGCCAGGCGCCCGCGACGAGCAGGCACAGAGGTGCGGGGCGCGCCGCGGGAACCGAAGTTCCAGGACAGCCAAGGCCGCGGAGCCAGAAACAGATGCGCGGTCTCAGGGGAGGGGCCGCAGGCAGCTGAGGGCGGGGCCGCACGGCACGAGCGGGCGCTGAACGCGGGCCCTTGCCAGCTAGACCTTCAAGCCTGGAAGCGTGCCCCCTGATGGAGAGCGCTGCACACACGCCCCACTTGAAGTCGGGCCTGGCGCCACGGCCGGGGGCCCTCCTGCAGGGCAGCGGACGCCGGCCACGTGGCTCCCGCAGGCCTGTGAGCTGCAGGTCCAGATGGCTTTCTCATTGGTGCCACCTGCAGAGACAGAAAAGGAGTGCCCGGCGTTTGGGGAGGCTCCTGACAGCGACGCAATGACCAGAGCAGAGGTCGGCGGGGTGGACTCAAGGCGAGGCCACAGAGGCCAGGCAGAGCAGCCGCCCGCCGAGATGGAGAAGTTTCGGGCTGCGATGCTGCTGGGCGCTGTGGGGGACGCGCTCGGCTACAGAAATGCCTTCAGGGAGAACAGCACCTCAGGCCCCAGGCTCCAAGAGGAGCTGCAGAAGGTGGGGGGGCTGGGCCGGCTGGTGCTGTCACCCGAGAAGTGGCCGGTGAGCGCCAACACCATCATGCACATGGCGACGGCTGAGGCCCTGGTCACAGGTAAGCCTCACCCTCGCTCTGGGCGTGGCAGGCAGCGGGCTTCGCCGTGAGCCGAGCCAGGCGTGGGTGGCCGCTGGGCCACGACATCGCGCTTTAACTCACCAGGGTCCCCAGCAAACGGGACGTACCCGGCCGCGCTCCCTCTCAGCCCCCGGGCACTGTCGCTTTGCTCTGAGCACGCGCACGCTCAGTTTCCTAAAGCGGGACTTCTCATCGGTTTGCAGGTGTTCACTCAGCTGAGCCTGTTTCCAGAGTTAAAACCAATCCGATGGCTCCCTTGGGGCCGTTTGGGATGAGGGCGCGCGATTTCACTGCAGACAGGAAGGCTGCTTCTGAATTTACTTCAAAAATATGGGCAATAAGAAGGCAGTTTGAAATTTGGACCCATTAAGATGCTGCTGTTTGGGAATGACTTCTCGGTTCCAGCAAATTCTGTGAAAATGCCGTTGACCAAATGCAACTGAGTTAGGGCAGTCACTGTGATTTCTTAGTTGTCCTGAGAAAATGCTGTAGGCTTGGTTGGATCTGCAGGGAGACAACATTTCTTGAATATTCTTCAAGTAGCTGGTTGATTTTAGGAAGCAGTTTTCACTGAATTTCAGAGAAACAGCGGGTGTGTGATAAGAGGCCCAGCTTTCCCACAGTATCTGCGTTTCAAAACCCCGTGAGGGTTATTAGCGGGTCGTTGCAAAATTAGAACCTGAGGCAGCCCCGGAGTTGAAGGAATTTACATTTCACTGCGGCTCCTGTCACCATCCCCAAGCTGGGAGCTGGTTTAGCTCTGCTGTCACCGCACAGGAATGCTGTCTGCTCCAGCCGTTCCCAGATAGCTGGGGACAGAGCTCAGGCGCCACAGATAAGACAGCGTCCAGCGAGCAGGGTCTGCGCAGCTGCGAGTGCGGGCGGTGCCCGTGGGTGGGCTTCCGGGCAGATTCCTGGGTCCCTCGCGTCCCACGTCCCGGGACAGCAGCCGCCCGTCTCCCATGAGAACGAGCCAGTCAGACCGGCCGCGTCCTCTTGGCTGGAGCTGAGCGGTCCAGCCCATGCGCAGGGTGTGAATTCTGAGCGCTGGGGCTCGGCCGTCACAGGCCTGCCGGGCGCCCGGGCGCCCCGAGGGCGCCTCCTCCAGACTCTCAGCAAGCGTGCGTGTTTCCAGCTCACTCAAGATCTGAGCTGGAATTCATTTAAGCTTAGTTTTCGAACAGCCCAACGTTTTTCTTTTCTTTTCTTTTCCCTTTTTTTTGCTTTTTAGGGCCGCACCCACAGCATATGGAGGTTCCCAGGCGAGGGGCTGAATCAGAGCTGCAGCTGCTGGCCCACACCACAGCCGCAGCAACACCAGATGCTTAACCCACCAAGCGAGGCCAGGAATCGAACCCGCATCCTCATGGATACTAGTCAGGTTCTTAACTGGCTGAGCCACAGTGGGAACTCCAATGTTTTTCTTTAATAACAAACGAGCCAGTGGAAGGGCCTCTGAGCCGCGTCAACAGTGGTGACAGCAGACTCTGACGCGGCACCGATGGTGGCCGGCGCAGTTCTAACTTCAGGCCTGGGCACCTGGCCTCACCCCGCCCTGCGAGCCGACCCCGTCGCGGCAGATTAGAGATAAAGGAGCGGTGCACGGAGAGCTGAGGAGCGCGGCCGGCGCCACAGCCGAGCGTGCTGGAGCGGGGCTGGCACCGGACAGCCCCTGGCGCCTGCCTCTGAAGCCCCGTCCCACCCCACGGGGCTAGCGGACACGAAATATTTCAGGGGCCCCGTGCACAGCGGTTCTTCACACGATTTCCAGGGGCAGGCCGCCTCCCCGGGTGCTGGTTAGCGCGTTGAGCAGACACTCCGCGGGCTGTGTGGGCGGGCGCCCCTGCACCTCAGGGTGTCTCTGAAACAGGCAGCGCGGACCAGAAGCAGAAGCTGGCCTGGGCGGTGGGGTCCAGAGCCCCACAGCGTGGGCGCGTGACCAGAACACGCACATCCACAGAAGGCCCCTGCGTGCCCAGCCCCGCGTCCGTCCCCCGTGGCTGAGAGGGGAGCTCCCACTCGCCGTCCCGACTCCCGGAGCTGCCCCTCTGAGCCTCTGAAGCCGGCTCCGGGCAGCTGCCTGTCTGTCCGCCTGTCTGTCTAAACCACCGCGTGCATCTGACGGCGAGCAGTGTGCGCCATCGCGGTCAAGCAGTGGCCACGGCGCCACTGCGACAGGAGAGGAAGCACTGGGGGCGGCCAGCAAGTGCACCCACGTGTCCGCTGGCTGCAGGGGGCCAGGCCTGCCGCAGAGACAAGCAGGCCAGCTGTCCAGACTGTGACAGCCTTTTGAAAGCTGATGCTTTTATTACGGTGACTGACATTGGTGCTGCACCCTCTGTCTACCATGGCAGTAGCTGGGAGACTCCCAGGCGGTGTTGCGAGTGGATTTGTTGGGGTTGGCGGAGTGGCCGTGTCACCAAGTGGGGAAGCTTGCGGTGGCGGGGGTGGGGGTGTAAAGCTCTGAGTTCTGAAGACCTGAACCTCAAACCACCACCAGGAGCTTTGTTGCATTTTGCTTTTAAGGAGGCTTTTCCCTTCAAAACCATGTTTTTCCAAAACAAAGTGACTTGTCGCAGGGGCTCTGGAAGGGCAGGCTTACTCGCTGGGGACGGAGATGGTCCTGGTGACGAGCAGCAGCCTGGACGTGCCTCCCAGCCAGGTCCCTCGGCGTCACCCAGCCAAGGCCGTCCTCCCCAGGGCCAGCAGGCTTCACTGCCCAGCCCAGTCTCACCACAACCCCCTCCCCGACTCCCACCGCAGGCAACCCGCAAGCGCCCAGCGACAGAGCAGGGGCCAGGCCATGCGGGGACCTCCCCTGCGGAGGGGTGGGGGTGGGCGGAGGGTCAGGTGACTCGGCCACTCTCTTCACCGGTCTGCCCGCCCCCGTGGAGCGTCCGCCCTCCGCTCTGTGCTGGGGCCCTGCTGGGAGGCAACTTGGTTTTCAGGCCAAGCCCAGTGCCTGCTCTGAGCCTGGGCGGGCGGCCCCCCAGAGCCAGGGAGTCCACCCAGACAGGGGCAGGCCCCCTGCCCGCTGCAGCCACGGCCTGGCCTGCGATGCCAGCACAGACCGGGCTCGAGAGCCGTCAGGCTGTGCGACAGGCTTACCTCTGCCCTGCACGGCTGGCTCTGCTCCTGTGTGACAGGCGCCCTGCGGTCTGGAGGGTGCGCAGCCTTCGCCCACCACCCTGTGCGTTCATTGAACGGCAGAAACGCTCAGGCTTTGCCGTGGAAATCCATTCGCCAGCTCTGGGCTGGGGCAGGTCACACACACCTCCCTGAGCCTGGCCTGCGAGGTAACAGCAGGGAGGGGCCGTGAGACCAGCGGGGCTCAGCGTCCCCGAGGTCTCCGCGGGACTGGGACCTCGCGTCCCCAGAACGCCTCCCCGCGCGGGGGGCGTGCGGCCTTGGCTGCGGCTCTGGTGGGAGGAGAAGGGAGCTGGAGAGTAGGGGCAGCTCCGCGTTCCCAGGCGCGAGTCTCTAAGGGAAGAGCTGGTCCTCACGTGGACGGACCGTCAGCCGTGGAGGGGTTGCGGGTTTTTCTAGATTCTTGTGTGGAACTAGAGGACGCACAGGACAGACCGCAAATGAAATTAAATGAAATCCAAGGCGGGTTGTTCTCCTGCCATTCCGGTTTCCCCAGGCAGCTCGCCCTCACCAAAGCCGCCCCTGGGGGCAGGGCCGCTGGTCGCTGCCGCCCCGCCCACCACTCTGACCCCGCCCATAGGACCGACCCCGCCCTCCGGCCTGACCCGCCCCCGTCTGACCCCGCCCACTGGTCTGACCCCGCCCTCCGGCCTGACCCGCCCCCCGCCCCCGTCTGGCGCTGCCCGCCCGCGGGCCTGGCCCGCCCCGTCCGTGGCCTGATCCCGCCCTTCCACCTGACCCGCCCCTCGGTCTGACCTGTGTCCTTGCTCGTCCGCAGACTTCTGGTGCCTGGACGACCTGTACCGCGAGATGGTGAGGCGCTACGTGGACGTCCTGGAGAAGCTTCCGGAGCACCGGGCCGACCCCGCCACCGTCGAGGGCTGCTCACAGCTGAAGCCAGACAACTATCTCCTGGCCTGGCACACGCCCTTCAACGAGAAAGGTCAGGGACGCTTTCTGCTCCCTCCCGGTTCTGGACACCAGTTCAGGGGACAAGGGGACACCAGCTTCCTAGCCCCTCTGCCACCATCCCTGGTTTATTGTAGGAACACTTTTCCACTGCTTTAAATCTGTATTTTTAACCAAAGTATCAGGGAGCGCACAGCGCCAGCACCCGAGCCTTTGTGTTCGCGGGGATGGAGCGGGCGTCCTCGCCTCTGTCTCCCGGACCATGCCCCTGGGGTCCTGGGCTCCCCTCCGGTTTGCACTGGAGGGCGCCTAAACCAAGGGCTGACCGCACGTAAAGAAGCAGAAGGCACGGTCCCCGATAAGGGATAAGGCGGTAAATCAGAACTGACCCAGGATAGCCTCAGGTGAGCGTATGAAGTAGCGCGTTTTCTATGTTCTCCAAGGTCAAGTAGAGACATGTAGGTGTGAAAAACACCCAAATCACGTTTCTAAAGAAAAACACCAAAATCACATTTCTAGAGAAAATCGCTGCGATACTTGAGATTAAAAATTCACCGTGAGATCTACAGCAGATTCGACATTTCAAGAAAAGATTCTCGAGTTGGAAGGCACAGCAACAGAAAAGATCCAAAACAGGACCTCAGAGGAAAAAAAAAAACACACACACAAAATATGAGGCACCAGGGAGCCAGGGGCCAGGTCAGAGCAGCTTGCCCTGCAGCCGGAGTCCTGAAAAGAGGGGGACAGAAAAGACTTCAAGTGACAGCGGGGTTAGCTGGTTATTTAGAGCTCTAAAAGATAGCCCGGTTTATCAAGTGCATAGAAGCAAATGTCTGACGCCAGCGGGGGTGCGATGCGAGCGGAAGGCACCCTGAGGCGGGGCAGCGTCCCACGGAGGGGAGCCCAGAGCAGCTGCTCCGACGCCCAAGCCAGCAGGACGCAGATGGAACCGTTTTAACGGTACTCGCTGGGACCAGCCCTCGGCCCAGAGGCCCCTTCCCCGCTGGAGACGCCGTCCCACTCAGGGTGCCGTGGGCCCCTCGTCCAGCCCTGCGTCTGCCCGGGATAGGGAGCCCCCGGAGACCCGCACAGTCCTCCCCGTGGGGGCAGCTGGGCCCCAGCAGTCCTCGGGGGCGAGAGTGTGGAAGGCGCGGGGCTGGAGTCTGCAGGCCCTTGCTGTCCCCCACCCCGACTCGTAGTGGGCCGTCCTGCCCAGCGACGAGCCGTCCACAGACGGCACGAAAGAGACACAGGTACAGATAACAGGTAGAAAACCAGCAACAACCAGCTATGATGGAAAAAATAAGTCATTATAAATGAAAAGAAAAGAAAAGAAAACCAGTAACAAGATGACCCACCTGACGCTTCTCAGTCACCACAGCAGCTGGATGGTCTAAGGACCAAATAAAAGGCAGAGGTGGGTCTGGATGGGAAGCAAGTCCCAGCCCTATGCTGCTTATAAGAAATGCATCTTAGGAGTTCCCGCTGTGGCGCAATGGAGGATTGGGACACAGATTTGATCCCTAACCTGGCACAGTGAGCTGGCAGCCTGTGGTACAGGCCGGCACCTGCAGCTCTGATTCAGCCCCTAGCCTGGGAACTTCCATATGCCTCGGGTGCAGCCCTAGACAGCAAAAAAATTAAATTAAATTAAATTAAGTTAAATAGGAGTTCCCACTGTGGCTCGGCAGAAGCGAGTCTGACTAGGAACCATGAGGTTTCAGGTTCAATCCCTGGGCTTGTTCAGTGAGTTAAGAATTTGGCATTGCCCTGAGCTGTGGTGTAGGTTGCAGACGCGGCTCAGATCCCACGTTGCTGTGGCTGTTGTGTAGGCCCATGGTTACAGCTCCAATTCGACCCCTAGCCTGAGAACCTCCATATGCTGAGGGTATGGCCCTAAAAAAATAATTAATTAAAAAATAAAATAAATACAAAGACAAATAGGTTAGATGGAAAAAGACATACCATGTTAACACCAATCGGTAGAAAGCTGGAGTGGCTCTATTAAAATAAACACAGAAAGCGAAGAATATTGCCAGGGAAAATGACAAAATTCGCTGTGACAAATGCATCCTTTCGTTGGGAGGAATAATAACAGTGTATGTAACAAACCTGCAAAATATATGAAGCAAAACCGATAGACTCGCGTCGAGAAGCAGACAAACCCAGGATTCTGGAGATTTCGGCAGTCAGGTCTCAAACTAATGACCTCATTTTCACCTTGAGAAACTAGAGAAAGGAGAGCAAACTGAACCCAAAGAGGATGGAAGAAAGGAAAAAGCGAAAATCAAAAACATGGAAAACAGAAAATAGAGAAAATCATCCAAAGAAAAAGCTGATTGTTTAAGAAGATAAAAAAATTGATAATCCTCCAGGTGAAATGATCAAGAAAAGAAGATGAAAAGCACAAATTACCAGTATCAACAATGAGGGGGCGACCTCATTACACACTCTACAGAACCGAGGGGAATGTGTTATGCCAGGCAGTTCCCGCTGTGGCTCAGCAGAAGTGAACCCCACTAGTATCCATGAGGAGGTGGGTTTGATCCCTGGCCTCGCTTAGTGGGTCGGGGATCTGGCGTTGCCGTGAGCTGTGGTGCAGGTCACTGAGGTGTCTCAGATCCCGCATGGCTGTGGCTGTGGTGTAGGCCGGCACCTACAGCTCCAATTAGACACCCAGCCTGGGAACCTCCATATGCCGCGGGTGCAGCCGTAAAAAGACAAATAAATAAATAAGAACAGCTGACTGTATGCCACTTATAACTCAGTGAAGCCGATTTTAAAAAGAGGGAGTCAGTGTGATGGAAAGCTGTGCACACACCTGCTGGGTCGCGCGCACCGTGAGCATCTCCCCACCACCAAAAATTCCTTCTAGGGAGTTCCCGCTACAGCACAGCAGGTTAAGGATCTGGCGTTGTCTCTGCGGCAGCTCGGGTCACAGCTGCAGCTCAGAATCGATTGCTGGCCTGGGAACTCCCGTGGGCCAGGAGTGGGGCCGAAGAAATCCGTTTTAATGGCCACATGTATTCTAACACATGCTTGCTTTGCAATTTCTGTCACCTCTTCTTTGTCAGGAAGGTGGGCCTTCTCCCCATTTTTGACTCATTTAAATGACACCAGGATAAACATAACATTTAATAAATAGAAAGTCATTACAAAATTTGTGTACATTTTCACACTGTTCATGAAAGCTAGTTTGCCAGAGGCGGAATCATTGGTGCTAAAGTCTCAATTCAGGTTCCACGTCCCCCATAGGCTCGGGGTTTGGCGCTGCCACCAAGGCGATGTGTGTGGGCATGCGGTACTGGAAGCCAGAGCGGCTGGGGACACTGGTGGAGGTCAGCGTGGAGTGTGGCCGGATGACGCACAACCACCCCACGGGTAAGGCGGGCTCGAGCCCCCACGCCCGGGCTCTGATCTGCTTGTTGTCCGCAGGCTGGGTTCTTTGAACTTCAGTTCTGCTTAAGCCCTGCTTTCGAGCTGGAGGCAGGCTGGTGGTGAGGGTGGGGACGTGGGACAGGACAGCGGGCTCCCTGGTTCAGTATCCGCCACGTCAGAATAACAGGCAAGGAGCAGCAGCGTTTCTGCACGAGGCTGTGTCTGGGCTGCATCCTGGGAACTGGCGTTTCTGTCGTGTCGTCCGGCCAGGAGGCAGCACGCGGCCAGGTCTCTGTCCAGCCTCTGTCCCTTCCCTGTAACAGTGGGCTGTGGCTGCTGGAGCTCCCGCTGCTCCTGGGTGAGGACAGAACCAGCAGGGTGGTAAGAGCTCTGGGAGGTGCCCAGTGCCCGGGACCCAGAGCAGGGGCTCCGAGATTAGGGAAGAAGGCTCCCCCTGGAGGCTCGGCAGGTTAAGGATCAGGCACGGTCACTGCTGTGGCTCGGGTTCGATCCCTGGCCCGGGAACTTCTGCATGCTGAGGAACAGCCAAAAAAAAAAATGGAAATAAACAGAAATTAAAATACTTAAAAAAAAAAAGTGAGAAAGAAGAACATCTGGAGACTCTCATGACCACCGTCAGCAGCAGGGCCGTGACGGGCTCCGTGGCCGCGGGGTGGAGGCTCCCAGCTGCTCTCCGTGACCAGGCTCCTTTCCAGGTCACCCGCAGCGTGCACGGTTACTTTACTGGTGTCGCCCGCTGAGCTGCAAAGCCGCCCTGTGCCCTCCGAGAAGCACCCCTACTGGGGCGTGAGCCATGGCCTCGGGCATCCTGGTGTCCACGCCGTGGATGTGGCGAGTGTGCCCAGGAGTCCACTGCGGGTGCCACCTCTAAGCCGCAGACCCCGCAGATGAGTCCGTTAGCCCTCTGCGCTTTAGGAGGAGGGCCATGTGGTTTGGCCCAGGGGCGGGGGGCCGTCCGGGAAGGGGCACAGAAGTCACTGGTGGGTTAGGGTACTGAAAACAGGAGGGCGTGGAGCTCGGGGACCTGGGCGGAGGAGGTAAGCGTCTGAAACAGGGGCTGACTGCGGCCCACTCGTGTGAAAGGCCCGTTTCACCTGATTAAGGGCCGGATAGCCTGTACGCTTCCAGGATGACGTTTCCAGGACAAGAGTTGGACCAGGAAGCGTGTTTTGGTTATCGATTTTCTGGGCCGTGGCGGCAGCAGCTTGATGTGCGTCTCAGTTCCCAGACCAGGGCTTGAACCTGGGTCACAGCAGCGACGGCCCTAGATCACCAGGCGCTCTCCCCAGAAAGTGCCTTTTACCACCACGCCCCTTTGCAGCTTTTGACCCGTTTTTACTGCCTACAGAGCATAGCCCCAGACTATGGAGCTGAAACACCCCATGTTGGGGGGTGGGGTGGGGGCTGATGACCGCGGGACCCTGGGTGTGAGAACCGGACGCCCCTCCCTGCCCTAGAAAGGGTCCCTGGGGTGGCCCGGCCCCTGCGACGCTCGCTGGGGCAGCCTGGCAGCGCTCACCTGGGCATGGAACCGTGTCCCCACCACAGCCCTTGAAGGCGGGTGTCGCCACCACCACCCCCGAGGCTGATGGAAACTTGAGAAGAAGTCGCCCAGGGTCTTGTGTCAGGGACCACGCCTGGCGAGGGCGTGACGGTGCCACCCTGACCCCCTCTCATCCCAGGCTTCCTGGGGTCGCTGTGCACGGCCTTGTTTGCCTCCTACGCCGTCCAGGGCAAGCGGCTGGAGCAGTGGGGGCGAGACATGCTGAGAGCCGTCCCGCTGGCAGAGGAGTACTGCAAGAAGAGCATCCGGCACCTGGCAGGTGAGCCCGCTGCACCTGCCCTGCCCGCCCCCCAGCCAGGGCAGCTCCGGACAGACGGGCCCGGGGAGGGCCGGCCCGTGTGGCCTCCGTGAAACGGGAGCACCCTGAGGGGCCGCGTGACAGGCTGACCCCACGGAGGAGGCCCGAAGGCAGGCCCAGGCGAGCGCGGGACCCCCTCCGGGTGCTCCAGACGCAGACGCGCACCCCGTCACCCACGAGCTGGTGCAGCTGCTGCTCCAGACTTTCTGAGACAGCGACTCCAGAAAAGTGGCCTCAGTGCCTCTGGGCTTGGGTCCCAGCGTTAAGCAGGGTGACAAACACCCTCTCCTGCCCTCGCAGGCACAGCGTTGAATGAAACAAATGCACAGGGTCAGAGTTTTCGGAAAGCCTGGCTTAGCTCAGTGCACCACTAATCCTGAGCTGCCTTCCTCGCCAGTTTCGAAGTAGCTCCGAACCCGAGCACTTTCCGGTTTCCGGAGCCGTTGCTCAGGCGGGGGCCAGGTCCTCCTTGCCCGCAGCGGGCCGAGGGCACTGCTCTGCTCCGGGCCTCCCGGCCGTGCCCGCAACACCCAGCAGCCCCCCGCCTGCTCTGTGTCTAGAGTACCAGGAGCACTGGTTTTACTTCGAAGCAAAGTGGCAGTTTTACTTGGAGGAGAGAAAAATCAGTGAGGACACGGAGAATGAGGCCACCTTCCCCGACCACTATGACGCGGAAGAGAGGGACAAGGTGAGCTCACCGTGTCCGGGTGGGGTGCGGGGTGCTGTCCAGGGCCCCACACCGAGCAGCTGCCCAGTGCCCCCGTCCATGGGGAGCCCCGCAGTGGAGACGGGCCGAGGGAGCAGCCACACGTGGGGGGCCGTGGAAGATTTTGCTTTTATCTTTTCATTTTCTCTGATTATAAGTCTGATTTGTGCTAGAAAAATTGAAAATGCGATCATAAAACAGTCCATCTCACTTCGTCTCTTCTGGGGCTGGGATATAAGGTTGCATAGCATAAATAAGTCTGTGCAAACCACCAGCACTCCCCATGCAGAGAAAACTCTTAAGTGCCTGAAATCAGCCTGATCATGTTTGGGGGCACAAAAGAAAACCCTGAGTAACTGTGGCTTAGCCAGTGTAGAAGCTTATTATCCTTATGTCAAGGGAATCCACAGCTGAGTCAGACGTCCTTTGCAGTGAGGAGCTGCGGACCCTGTCTGGCTGCTCTGCTGTTCTGAGAGCACACCTCATAGTCCAGACTGGCTGCTTCAGCTCCGGCCAGCATGTCTGCATTCCAGGTGTCAGGAAGGAGCAGAGGGAGAGGAAGGGCCCTCCCTTCCCTTCTCAGCTGCTTCCTATTACCCTTTTGTTTACCTCTCATGGGCCTCCCCCACGCAGCTCAAAACACGGTTCCTCCGATGGAGACGCTGTTGCCCCGAACTGGCACTGACTCTGTTGCCAAGGCACGGAGGCGTGACCTGCCTGCTCCACCTCCCTGTCTGGCCCGGGCCCTTGGCTTTCTCTCACAGACCCAGAGGGACCACTCTGAGCCACCAGCTGCCTGAGCCGCCACTGCCCCTGCCCCACGGCCTGCGGCCGGCCTGCGACCCTAACCCCACCCAGCAGCCCTGCCTGGCCTGGCTTGCCCCTGGCTGGTGCTGTCACAGCAGCCCTGTCACAGAGCCCTTGGCCGGCTCTGCTTCTGTTGTGGCCTCTGCTGCCCGGCAGCTGGCGTGTTTGTTTACCCGCGGGCGGGCAGGACCGTGAGGCCACGGGGGAGCGTCTTTCCTGCTCCTGCCGTCCGCAGCCCCGGGCAGTGCCCGGCACACAGGGCACGCCACGTGGGCGCCCGGCGAGCGAGCGGACGACGGGCCGGGGTGAAGCCGGAGCGAGGGTGCCGATGCACCTGACCTGGTCCCCGGGGCCCCTTCTCCAGACCTACAGGAAGTGGAGCTCGGAAGGCCGAGGGGGGCGGCGAGGCCATGACGCCCCCATGATCGCCTACGACGCCCTCTTAGGGGCCAAGGGCAGCTGGGCGGAGCTCTGCCAGCGCGCCATGTTCCACGGAGGTGAGACGCCCCCCAGGCCCTGGGCTCGCGGGGCCGGACCCTCCTCATCCGGACAGACGCAGTCAGCCCGCTGGGCCACGCGGGCGGGTCGGGCCGTGGCGCCCCTCGGTCCCCCCCCCGGGGACTCACTCGTCCACCCAGCGCCCCTCCTCCTCCGGCGGCGTGACGTAAGGGGCTCCCACCAGCCCTGCGGGGACCTCCTGGTGCCCAGGCGGTGGGACGCGCCGCTCTCCGGGGCAGGAGGAGCAGAGAAGGGGCAGCAGGGCCTGGGGGGGGTTGGCATCAGAGGGGGCGCCCCAGACCGCGGCCGGGCGGGAGCCAGGGCGGCGCGGGGCGGGAGCTGGTGCCGCAAGGGCGGGCGTCGGGCTGCGGCCTGTCACCGGCTCCGGCAGAGCGAGCCCGAGGGTCAGGGTCGGCGGGGGGCCCAGGGCAGCCTGGCTCGGGGGCGGCTGGGAGCTCCCCGCGGGCCTTGCTTCCTTCCAGGTGAGAGCGCGGCCTCGGGGGCCATCGCGGGCTGCCTGTTCGGGCTGCTGCACGGGCTGGACGCCGTCCCCGCGGGCCTGTACCGGGAGTTGGAGCACAAGGAGGAGCTGGGCCGCCTGGGCGAGACTCTGCAGCGCCTGTCCACGGAGGAGAAGTAAAGCCCTTCCCCCGCAGGCCCGGCCCCGGCTCGGGGCGCACGCAGCTCGCGGGACGCGTTCCCTTTGCCTCCCACCACTGAGCCCTAACTGCCGCATAAAATACATTGTTTGTCCTTCGAGAACTCTCTCCCCTCCGGCCCAGGCCTGGCCCGCGCTCTGTCTGGGTTTGACAGCTTCGGGCCTCCAAATACACTGCTCACCAAGAGTCTCTTGGGCAATCCATGTATTTTATTCCTGCGCCAGCTAACGCTGTTTGCTCACCGGCTCCAGCAGCACTAACCTGGCAGCTCCGCTCAGACGGAACCCCGGCTGCAGGACCCTCCACGCCCTGAAACTGGGGCTCGGGGCCGAGTTTCAGCCTCTGGCTCCCTCGCCTGCGTTGCCGCGCCCGGGCACAGCGTTTGCATTCTCGAAGTTTCCACAGCAGAAGGAGGAACAGTCAGGTGGTGTCGTCAGTATGCCCCCAGCACTGCGTTTAACTCACCAGCCCTCGGTTTTAATCGCACTAGATCTTAAAACCCACCTCTTGGAACAAGTAACTGGCGAAGCTGGGAAACAAAGGGCCCCTGCCCCCGGGCTCGCTGGCCGGGGCAGAGCTGGCCCCTGTTCCCTGCGGCCTGGGCTTCTCGCCGACAGCCTTGAGAAAGAGGCGGTCGCTCTGGTTAAAAATAACCCCGGACGCGGTCTTTCTGAAGTCGCGTCTGATGTGGGTAAGCGGCGGGTGGCGACCCCCGGGGAGCACGAGCCTCAGCACTTGGCGGCCCGTCGGGGGGACAGGCTTCCTCGGGCACAGCCGGGCGCAACCCCGCCGGACGCGCACTCGGCCCTCCGCCCTCCCACCCCGGCGTCCTGAGCCGTGCGGCAGGACGGCGTGTTTCTAACAGGATCCATCAGGTTCCATTTTGCGGGCTCGGCGCCACACTGCAGAGACGCCACCACGGGGCCCGGCACAGCGGTTCCAGCCACGTTTCCGAATAACTGAACTAACCTTCGCTGCTGCAGGTGCTTCTCGGTCAGAAGAGGCAAAGGGGCAGCCCTCCGCCCTGTGGGGCCAGCAGGGTCCCGTCGGGCTGGGGGCGGGGAGGTTAACTGAGACTTGCCTTCCAGGAACAGCACCCGTCACGGTAAGTGGACACGACACGCTGGGCTCGCTGCTGGGAGGTGAGGCCCGTCCCCAGCTTTCCCTGACCGTGGCCTTCACCTCTGCTGGGCGGAGGACTGGGGTGTGGCTGGGGGAGGAGTCTTCCTGGTCCCCGCCTCACTGCAGGGCAGTTAGGTCCATCCTTGAGAATCAGGGCCTGAGTCTATCTGCAGGCTGGTTATTAGTTAAAGAAATTCGTAACATCCTAAAATAAGAGTAAGACCTTGGCCCCACTTCTTTTCCCATTACAGAGAAATACAAAGTTGAAAAAAAAAAAAAAACCGACAGTGTGGAAAGCCGTGAGGAGGAGTCCACACCCACTCAGATTCGCAAACACTTCATCTTTGCTGATCTCACCTTTATTAGAAAAGTGAGAGCCGCACGCGGCTTCCGCAAACTCAGTCCCGCAAACCCGGCCGCAGGAAAACCAGGTGCCCCCAAACCCTCCCCCGACCTACGTCACAGGCACCAGAGAAACCAGGAGTCACGAGACCTTTGTCTCCTTCCAGAAAATTCTCTGCAATGCTGCTGGGGGAGGGGGTTGCCCCCCATTTGCGTGTCACACACACACACACACGCGCGCGCGCGTGCAACTTCTCTGCACAGAATCACACACTGTGTTTGCTTTGCTTTGGTGTTCTTCACCTGACAGTTTTCTGGATATTTTTCTGCATCATCACACATCCATCCCCCTCACTCTTTTAAAATCTTGCCTAAAATTCCATTCACACATGAGCCTTTTCCTGCCCCGTGGCCACACCTTTGTGCTAATGGCCCCGCTGCGGGCACAGGACGCCGGGCAGAGGCCGGAGGCTGAGGCTCAGGACGGACAGCCCTGACCACGGCTGGAACCCGTGCCGGGAGGGGGGCTCCTCGCTGTGGCGCCCACTGCACCCAGGGGCCAGCTGGCTCCCGCCGCGCTGCGCTGTCGGAGCGGGCCCTGCCCTGCAGGGAGTCCCCAGCTCCGGCACCGCTTGCATGACGCCCGCCCCCAGGCTCCTTAGCTAGGAGACCGTGCCCTTAGATTTCCAGCGGTTTTCCACCGTTTCCGTGTCTGGAGGCAGATCACAGGTGGGCTTGGTGACTGCGTCACTCCCGGCAGCCGGGGAGCCGTGCGGGGCCGAGGTACAGACGGGGTCGGAGGGCCCGGCGCCATCCTCACCCGCACGGCTCCCGCTCCCTGGAGGCGGCCCCGCGCCGGCCGCAGTCCTGGCAGCAGGCACAGCAGGCAGGGCCGTGAGCGCGCGCTCCGCAGAGACCAGGCTCAGGGCCTGACAAGTCAGACTGACCCTCCCTGGCCGCCGGACTTACCACCACAGCCCTGAGTCTGCAGGGGGACCCTTAGGAAACGGGACCCGGAGAGGCAGGTGCTGAAGGACCCCACCCGATGTCACTGATGGAGCAGGAAACGCCCACAGGGCTGACGTTCCATCCGAAGGCGGGATAAAAACCCCGTCGCTGACACCCGTCCCAAAGGCGAGCGTGACTTTAGGGACAGTGCCGGCACTGGGCTCACCCTCCTGTGTTGACTGATAAGTAGAAATAAGACGCAAGTGTCCTCAGAATGTTACGGGAGGGAAATGGCAGCTGCGAGTCTTGGGGGGCTCCGTGCACCCCAGGACCGAGATCCACTGGCAGCTGGGGGGACCGCTCCCTCAGCGACGGCTTCCTCTGGAGGCGCTCAGGCTGCAGGCAGGACAGCGCTCAGGGGGACCGGCCACCCTCGGGAGCCGAAAAGGGGATGCTCGCTGGCAGGGACCCGACCATGTGCCCCTCCGAGCCGCAGCCCCCACCCCAGGGAAACCCAGAGCCACGCCCCGGCCCCACGGCGTCCCGTGTCCCTGCTGGCCCAGGGCCATCTGCGCTTCAGGGTCCTTGTCACCGTGGCTTTGCTCCCTTCCTGTCCCATCCTAATTGTTTGTTCTCAAGTCCTTCAAAACACACAAAAGTCACAAAAAACAGCTCAAAGCATCCATTTTCCCTTCACCAGCTCCACCAGCTGCTAATGTGCTAATGTTTAGCCCCACGTGCTGCACAGTTTCCTCCCCTCCTCACTACACGCAGACACACACACACACGCAGACACACACACACACACAGATACATACGTATAGACACAGAGACACAAACGGAGACACAGAGACGCAGAGACACATGCAGACACACAGACACACACAGACAAGCAGACACAGCAGAAGTCGTTGCAGGCCCTGGCGCTGCTGACTATTTAAATCTCAGGTCCTGGAACCACCTGCAACCCTCAGCCCTCGGGGGTCGGGGTGGGAGCCGAGGCCCTGCGTCCGCCACGGCCAGGGTCAGGCTGGGGGGCAGGTGCCAGGCCGAGGGTTCCGCCCACGCGCCTTCACCCGGACTCGTCTCCGGGACACGGAGGTGCAGGTGCTCAGGGTCTGGCTCACTGGCACCGTCTCTGCCATCAGCGTCCTGGTCACGAACAGGTGCCGAGCGCCCAGCAGACGGTGGGCCTTGTGCTTAGTGGGAAATCCTCCCTGATGATGAGGCCGCCAGCTCAAGGCTGACGCCACAGGCAGCTGTGCCTGCGGAGACCTGGCCGGCCCGCTCCTCTTTCTCGCCCCTTCCGAGCCCACGGTGCCTCTAAAGCCGGTTGGAGGCCAGGCATTTACTGAGCACCTGCTGTGTGCAGGGCCCCCGGGTGCAGCAGGAGGAGGCGGCTGGGTCGAGGGGGGACGCCGGTGCGGGGGGAGAACACGGGCGTGGAGCTGCAGCCGCGACAGCAAGGTGTGCGGCGTCTCTGCCCGCCCCACGGCGAGCCGGGCGGGGAGGAGGAGCCGGGCAGCCTCGGCCCAGCCTCTGCCCCTGCCCCGGGGCTGTGGTCTGGGGAGGAGAGCGTTCGCGTCATGTTAGATCAGGCGCTTCCCGGGCAGACAGGAGCTCCCAGCCAGACGTGTCCGGGAGAGGGCCGTGCTCTGGCGGCGGGGGGCTGGCCTGGTGGGGGGCGGGGTTGCAGGGGACGGGGGTGCAGGCGGCAGGAGCCCGGGCCCTGCGCTGGGCTGTCCTAAGTAGGCAGGTCCGCGGTAAGGGGACAGGCTGCGGGCGCCAGCTCTCCAAATACCAGCTTCTCTGCCAGGCAGAGTGGGTGGCCGTCCCTCCCCTTCTTCCCGAGGACGCACTTGGGGCCCTGATGCCGTGGGGACAGTGAGTCACCGCATATCCCAGCAGGGACCCGGGGAGGGGGCGTCCAGTTGCCCCAGCACATGGTGACGAGTGGCGGAGCAGGTGCGGGCCAGGCCCGCGGGAAGCAGGACAGGTGGCCCGTGGAGGGGACGTCCCTGGGGGCACCGCTTGCCGTTTCGGGACAAGGATGGGGCTGGAGCGGCTCCGCCAGGAGGGAGCGTCTGCGTCCTGCCCCCCCGGGAGGCCCAGCCGGTGGCTGGCGGGACCGGAGTGTGGCCAGCAGCGACTCTGGCGTCCCTGTGTTTCCGAGTGACCTCTTGGGAGCCAGTTACTGACGGGAAAGTTCCCTGCGGCCCCGCTGTTCACATGGCCCCCGGAGAATACGTTCCCTTTGTTCCATGGCTGTCCTGGGATGGCCGGGTGGCGTCCCCCTCTTGTCCAGGAAGCGCTGACAAGTCGGACGTGCACCGGAGCTGCCGCCTCAGGCCCGAGGTGCCCCGGGTGCAGGGAGGTCCAGGAAGCCCGTGCAGGGCCTGCCTTTAATCTGGCGGGACAGGAAGACGGGGGGCTGGACGGAGGGACGGCACCTCCCGGGAACTCGCCCCGCCAGCCACGATGACTCAGTGAATTCGGGGCGCAGAGGTTGCGACTGTCACCAATGGGGGACCCTGAGAGGCCTCGGAGGGCCAGCGGGGACAACACACCCAAGCCACTAGGACAGCAGAGGCGTCAGAACTGGGTTGTGAGGGATGAGTAGGAGCTCGTGAGGAGTGTGGCTGGGCCGGGCCGGGGCGCTCAGTGTGAGCAAAGCACGGATCTGGGAAAGAGCCCAGCGCATCCAGGAAACAGAGGTTCGGGCCTGGAGGAGAGCAGGGCAGAGAGCCTGCCGGCAGGCTGGCGGGTGGCAGCCGCGTGCAGCAGGGAGCTCACGGGGGCTCAGGCCCTGCCACGGGCGCTGCCGTGGGCCTGGGGAAAGCGGAGCCTGTGTGCGGGGCCGGCGGGGGTAGGGGGGCTGCAAAACCACGCCCAAGGCGGCAACGCAGCCCTCGAATCTCAGACGGGATCAGGGCCGAGAGCATTTTCCCGGGGACGCGCGGGGCAGCGGGGGCTGTGTGACCCGCAGCGACCTCGGGAGGGAACACGAGATGCAGGCTGCAGCGGCCCTGGGGTGGGAACGGGAGCCAGTCCAGGGCCAGTGCAGCTGGGCAGAGGCCGAGGGCCAGGCCGCCAAGCTCTGGGCCTAGAAAGCAGACGGGGTCCCTGCAGGGGTGGCCCGTCTTTGCCGCGACGGTGGACGTGGCTCAGGGGTCACTGGGACTTGGAGGGACTTGGGAGAGCCTGCCCCGCAGCTGTCCTGCAGGCACGGCCCGGTCAGTCTCCGTGGGCGGCCCGGGTGGGGCGGCGATTCTCAAGATTTCTGGACTCAGACCCCCTGAGGAGGCCATGCAACCCCCTCCGCGTTTCCCAGCCCCAGGATGTCATCCTCAGGGCCGCCAGCCCGTGGACAAGGCCACCTTGACGGGGCCTGACTCGTCCAAGAAAGAAGGCTGTGGCCGGCTGAGGCCCTGGTCCTCAGCCTGTAAATCCTGGGAAAGCCTGACTGTTCTGGAACTTTCTGAAGCTCGGCTCAGGGCTGTAGGTCAAGGCTGGTTGTCATCACAGGCATGGGCCCTGCGGGCAGGTCTGTGGTGTCCTTTTGGTGCCTGAGCGCGGTGCGACCAAGCAGGCCTGGAAGCAGCGAGAACAGCGGTGTGGCCCCTGCAGGCGCCCTGAGAAGGACCTGGGCACGTCCAGCCAGCACGCAGCCCAGAGCGCCCTTGTCGCCACGAAGCCCCCGCTGTGCTTCCAGCGTGGCAGCCGCGGCCCGGGGCTGGTGGAGGCAGAGCCCGGGGCGCCCTCGCTGGCTCGGCTCCGCCGCCCCCTCCAGGCAGCAGGGCTTGGTGCCAGCCCCGTGCTTCACGTTCGGCCGTGACTCGGGCTCAGAGGCCTTGGCGAGCTCCCTGACGTGGTGGACGGAGGCCGCACCGCCTGACCCTGCGGCCCTTCTCCTGGTCCCACCTGCTCACCCGCTGCCCGCAGTGGGGGTCCCAGGGCCGGGCCCCTCAGGCTGGTACAGCGTGAGCCTGTTGGGCTTTTCTGCAGGCCCGATTCCGCCGGTGCTCTCGGCCGCGGTCGTCCTGCCGCCGGGCACGGCCTCACTTGCGGCTTAGCGGGGCCAGGTCTGTTGGGGGGCCTTGTCCACGGTGTCGGGTCTCAAGTCCTCGGCTGTCTGAGGCTGGAAAGAACTCGCTCTGTTCTGGGGGTTCTCACAGGGGCCACTGGGCCAGAACTTCGGCCGCTCAGGGGACCCGCTGAGTGAGCGGGTCTCGGGGCCTGAGACGTCCGAGCCAGGGCTTCTGGTGGGGCCGCTGGGCCCTGGCGCCCCGCTCCTCCAGCTTCTGTCCTGAGTGGCGTGAACTCGGGGCCTGGGGGGGCCCGGGGAGGCAGAAACGCGAGGTTCTGTTGGCAGCCCTCTCACTCCCGGGAAGCAGCAGACCTCAGTCTGGGATCCAGTCCCAGGCAGGGGTCGGGGCTTGGTCACTGCAGGGACGAGGCCAGTGGGGCAGCGGGCACCGTCAACCCAGCACGGAGCGCCCCTAACAGCTTTCTAAAAGGTTGGGTGCAGCTTCTGAAGCCAGAAAGCTCTTTTCCCCGAAAACGTGTAAAGAAGAGAGTAAGTTGGCCCATTTCCCGCGGTCTGTCCTCGGTCTGCCTCTCTAACCATCCTGACTTTTCCCTCGGGCTTGGTGGCAGCCACTTAGGGTGTCACATGGCCACACAGCTCTGTGGGTGCCCTTGCGGTGACAGGCCCTGGCCCTGAGACCTTATCGTCACCTGCGTGAACAGCCAATGGGGGCAGCCAGGCGGGGATTCTGGGCACATCTCGGCAAAACTGCAGCCTCGGGGTCCTCTGCGAGAAAGGCAGGCCTGGCGGTGTCCCCAGGCCCCTCCCGCCTCGGGAGCGACGCCACTCCTGATCCGGGGGCCACCGCCCTGCGGTTCCCACCCCAGGCCTGGGTGTCATGTGCACAGCTCTGAGTCTGGGCTCTGCGGACCACACCCCTGAGCCGAGTCAGCATGTAAAGCAGCAGTTAGAGGGACGCAGAGGCCACGGAGAGAACATGAATCCTTTATGCTTCTTTTTCCCGAATTTACGAAAGCAAAACATGCCCACTATAAAAAACCTCAACGCCTCACACAGGCAAGCAGTTTTCCAGAGTGCATTTACCAGGCGGGGGGTGGCCACGGACCCATCGGAAACAGTGGCCAGTTGAGAGGAAAGGAAACCGTGACAGGGAGGCGCTGGGTGTCCCTGACCCCAGGTGGCTGCAGTAGAGGCCTGGCCCCAGTCTTCCGTCCTGGACTTCTCGCGGGGTTTTAACCGGGGTGGATCCGTAAGAGTCACCTTGGGGAAAGTGATGATAAAGCCTGTGACGATCAATTTGTTTTTCCTACAGCCCCAAGAACAGCAAGATTCGCAGCGGGACGCCGCCCATCGATGTCCAGGCCCTGAAAAAGAAGGCCAGCAGGGTGACGTGTGACCTGGCCGTCCGGGTCATCCTTAGCAGCCTGCTGCTCTATGTCACTGACCGCGAGGTTGGGCCCCAGGGGCCTCCTCCGGCCGCGGGGAGCAGGGCAAGCCACGCGCCCGAGCCCCAGGACGCCCAGCGGCGGCCCACGCGCTTCCAGCTCCTCCAGGCCAAGTTCATGGGCTCCGGCCGGGAGCCCCGCCTCAAGAGGACCAGGGAGGTGGGGAGGCTGATCTTCAAGGACAGGCAGGGCCCTGGTAGGGGCCTGGTGACGGCCACCATCCACAAGCTCCTGCAGAAGGCCGGGGAGGGGGCCGGCCACCCAGCGCAGGGCCGAGAGCGCGAGAAACCCCGGCTCCCCGCCGGGAGGAGCTCGGTGAAGAATATGCTGAAGGTGTTTTTGGCCGCGGAGGAGAAGGGCGCCCAGGAGAAGCCTCTCTCAGAGCCGCCCAGGGCCGCCAAGGGCCTCCTGCCGAAGGCGGGGGGCAGGCGCAGCTTGGCGCTGACCAAGCTGCGGGAGAGGTTCGAGCAGAGCGGCTGTCTGTGCGCGGAGGCCGCGGTGCTGCCGCTGCGCCTGGACCAGCGGAAGAAGAAGCACCTGGCACAGAAGCCGCTGCACCGGCCCGAGATCCGCGTGCTCCGCACGGCCACCTGGGCCAGCACCTGCGTCCGCGCGCCCCCCGCCCACTTCCTGGCCTGCTCGGCCGAGCCCCCGCTACCCTTCAGCATCGCCACTGTCGTCTGCAGCCCCCGGAGCTGGCTCTCCCACGGCGCCAGAGTCACCCGCTCGGATCTGGGCCGAGGGCCCAGAGGAGAAGCAGGCTCATCCCTCCACACAGCGGAGAAGGCGCCCGGGGGCGGCCGAGCGCCAGGAGGGCGGCAGGCCCCCGCGCCCCCTGCTCCCAGGGGCGGCCTGGAAACCGTGCTCCCCAGATCAGGGCCCGAGTTCGTCCCCAGGGCTGTCCCCTCGGCTGCCTCTCCCAGGGGCAAGGCCCTCTGTGGCTGTGAGCCGGGGTTGTCCCCACTCGGGCCAGCCAGCCCGGGGTGCGTGGGGGCGACAGGGGGCAGGAGGACAGGGACCGTCCAGGAGGCGAGGGGGGCGGGCCCGGGACCGCGGCCGGGGCTGGCGGGCGAGGGGGCAGAGGCTGCCCCCGAAGTCATCCTGATGGTCTGCAGTTCGGAGGGTGAGGCCGAGAGAGCGGCTGCAGCCGCAGGGCCAGGACCCCTCTTCGCCACCCAGGAGAATTTCCCGGAACAGAAAGCGCCAGGACAGATCCCTCCGCTCACCGTGCCCGCTGCCCAGGCCACGCGGCGCACACAGCCAGCCGTGGAGCCCCCGCAGGTCACCGTCAGATTCCCGGTCGTCCACACATTGCCGCCCCCTCCCGCCACCCCGCAGAGGGCAAGTGGCCCCGACGACCATCGAGACCAGGGCGGGCGTCTGGGCGGGGAGGGTGTGTGTGGAAACACAGGGCCCCCCGCTCCCACCACGGCCGCCCCCACACAGCAGCGCCCAGGGCCAGAGCCAACACTTGCGCCTCCATGGGGCGCTGCCCACGGCAGTCCAGGCAACCCCAAGGCAGGTGTCCTCAAGGCAGGTGTCCCCAAGGCCTGTGTCTCCGAGGCAGGTGTCCCCAAAGCCAGTGTCTCTGAGGCAGGTGTCCCCAAGGCCTGTGTCTCTGAGGCAGGTGTCCCCAAAGCCAGTGTCTCCGAGGCAGGTATCCCCAAGATGGGTGTGCTCAAGGCAGGTGTCCCCAAAGCCAG